>JAOSBN010000004.1:22414590-22432667 GCA_027563595.1 Erythroxylum suave | reverse complement strand
TAAAGAGCTTGATCAAAGTGTAATATGTGTTATTTTTGGATTGGGCTAATTGACATGTTGTCTTGTAAGTGAAAATGCTTCTGATTAAAAATGGGCCTAAATTAGTGATTAAAAATGGGCCTAAATTAGTGATTAAAAAAAATTTACTCATACCAACTTTTGATTGTTAGTGCTCTAGCACACCACCCTTGCGAGGTACGGACTCGGATATCACTATCGATGTCGGGTTCGGGTCTTGCAGAAATGGGGTGTTACAATTTGCATCCTCATCCAATTCACCAATATCCCTTTCACAAAAATCAAAGACATTCCTTTATTGAAACTTTTGAACAACCCTCTAATTAGTACCCAAAACAGTATTGTTGATGTAGAAAACTTGTTTAACTTGACTTGTGAGGACTAAAGGATCATTATCATACCATGTCTTACTAACATTTATACTAGTAATAAGCCTGTTCACTCTCATGTTAGTTAGATCAAACCATTTGCATTTAAGTAGACCAACCTTCTTATCCTTGATGTAGTGCACCTCTAATATTTCATAGATGACATCATAGAAGTCAATGATTTTGTCATCATGACATCCTTTAATGACAATTCCACTATTTTGACTTCTAACTCGACTATCTCGATCTTGTATGTAAAATCTCATCCCCTTAACAATGCAATTTGTGTATTTCTTACCCTAAATATGATGGCCACATGCCAAACTATATAATGTTGTTGTCGCTTCTTGCACGTTATGGTTATGTAACCGTATCATCTGTACGAAAAATTAAAAAAAATATGAGGATGAGACATATTCTCATATTTTCATAATATGTAATTAATATGAAACTTACTCAATTTCTAAACCATGATACAAACTTTTGCCTATGTCCTTCTTCAACATTAATGATCACTTTGCTGTGAATTGTGTCCTTGTGCTCTCTATTTGAAAAAAATAGTAACATCTCAGAGTTAATGAAGAAAATTGTAATATGATTTTTTGAATGAAAAGGAATATATGTACTCTATGTATGTATTAACGTTCTCGCAATTCTTCAAAATATACCAATGGGCAATTTTGAATTCGTCTTTAGTTAACTCGACATATTTACCCATACCAAGTGGCCTAACTTTTTGGGAGAAAATAGACAACCCACCATCGTCATTAAAATCAAAGTTACATTCTAGTCTATTAAATCTTGTCTCCACATCAGTTAAGTACATTGAACAAAAAGTTAAGCATTCATTTTCTATATAAGCCTTTGCAATAAACCCTTTGGTCGAGCTCTATTACGTACATAATGTTTACGAGAGCATAAAAACTTGAACATAAACAGTTATATGCTTAGGAATTGTTGCAAAAAAATAATATAGAAAAAACGTTGAATTTAATACGAATTACCTTTCAATCGGAAACATCCATCGAGATTGAACCGGTACACAAAGTTTTGCTTTATATGGTAAGTGAATTGCCAAATACATTTGGAAAATGCAGAAAACGAGGTAGTTATATTGTTCTGATTCCCTGTACATTATGCGACGAACCTATATTTCGTCGCATAATGTTGTACTTTTGCTATGAAGTTCACCGCATACATAGTTTTCAATTGAATAATATAATTTTAATTCAAATTATGTTTTATTTGGAATAGGAAAATAAATTTATTACAAATTATTTATGAACCGTCGGGCTTTAGCGACGAACCATGTATTAGTAACTACATCTGACGTTTGTTGACTAAATACAATAGATCATCACAAATTAATCAATACTACTTCCAAACAACTACAATAGATAATAAACAACATCGTTTACGTAGACTAGAAAAACGATGCCATTTTGTATTAGGTTTTCAAAGACAAAAACATAAAAGCCTACTCTGTTCTCGTTCAAGCCATTAACACCAATCCAAATCCCTCTCTTCTCTTTCAGTTCTGTCTTGTGCTCATCAACTTTGAAGAATGATTATTCACTGAATTGGTGTTACTTTTTTGTTGTATTTTCATCATTGAAATTCTGCTAAGTTTAACTTATACGATTAGGTGTTTATTGTGAGTTCTTAATTATGCATTTCATGTATGAGTTATGTTTATGGTTGTATTTTGAAGACGATTTACTGTCTATCTTTGTTATTTCTTTATGTCCGTCTTCCCAATAGCCTTTATCACTTAATCTTATCAAACCTTTGTTTTTGCATTGATGAAATTGTTTCAAGAGTATTTTATTTTTATTTATTTCCATTAATAGTAATATAGAGAAATATAGATAATACTATATCTCTATACATCAAGAACATAGTCATCTCTATTATACTTTAAATTCTAAATTTTGCATATAATACAAAGTACACAATAAATTTTTGAAATTTTATTAAAGGTAAATTTCATATCATTAGGCACATTGAAGATGTATAAGTGGTAAACTGGACTAGTTTCACTTATTATCGAAATTGAAGTTAAACATATCATCATTTTATTCTAAATTGACATTTGCAAAATATACCTTTTAATATTATTAATCAAGGAATGTCTACATGGAGACTAGTTCAGAATGGCCCTAATTCATTTTGTTGGGAGGAATGTGGTAAAATTATCCATACTGAAAAAACCAACAATGCATAAAAAATCTACACTTTATATGGTAATCATCGTTTGCCTTCTATGGAAAATCTTCTACTTTAAGGTGTTTAGTATTCATCCGAACAACATCACTTCCCTTATTATGTACATCTCATTTCCTTTTATCAAGCTATTATATATATTCACATTTGATGGTTTATATTACATGTTTTAAGCTTCCTTGATTCTCGAAGATGACATATATGCATATAGAGGTGGGAGCGATGTCACAACAGTCACTAAAGGATTAGGGAAATCAGTTGTTTTGGAAAATTCATCAATTCCATATACTTTGTCTTCGCATTCACGTATGCATGTCACTCTAATTTCGATTCATTTAACGGTTTACTAATATGACAATATAGAAGTTCTATATTGATTGTGTTTTAGGTACTAAATCTAGTGACTCATTCACTGTATGATCTACAAGTTTAGCTATAGCGGAAAAGGTGTTGCAAAAGAGTGTGAAAAACCCTACACTTGAGGGAAGCACCGTTATTGTTTCAATTGGTGCCTTCGAATGTGCAAGGACCCTTATAAGGAATCCAGACATTGGGGACTCATTTACCTTTACCGACTCTTATGTCACTTGGAATCCAAATAAATAATTATTTCATTATCATTTTTCGAGTCAATCAACTAAACTCAGCTTTAAAGTTGATTTATTGTTGTATCTGTAAGAATTTGTCAAACAACCTCTTTACTAGTTAGGGGTTAAGTTGCATACTACTGAATGTAGACTGTTATTATTTTGGTTCTATGATTGTATGAATTGTTAAACTTCTAATTCAAAATTCATACTTGTTAGGCTCAGGTCTACGTTCTTAAAAGCCCGCACTTAATTGAATTTTGGCAAGTTTCGTCTATCATGATCATGCACCCCCTGACGAGTAAAGGGGCCAGTCATGATCGTGCTAGTGCATAGTCGTGACTTGTATATATAAGCGTACAACTATACACCCATGGCATGCAACTATATATATATATATAGATACGCTTAATTGCATGTCACAGGTGTGACTTAACATGTCACACCCGTGACATTGACATGTAACTATTAATTAAAATAGGTAGAGTCTATTACACTTAATACTTTAGTGACGATTTCCAGAAATCGTCACTGAATGTGTACCATTTAGTGAAGATTTCACGATATCTGGAAATCGTCGGTAAATGTGACACATAGTGCACGATCGTACACTAACTTTAGCAATGATTCTTAAAGGTCGTCACCAAATATTGACCTTTTCGTCACACTTTAGAATATTGTCGCCAATTATAACATCCCGCTACCCATGTTAAGACTAGAATAGTAAATATGAGAGATTATTGAGAGATTAGAAAATGCATTTCATGTTCATGCATAATATGGCATATACATACACGTGAATATAGGTATTTTTGCACATGAAAATGATTGTACTTGCATTTATTGACATTCGGAATATAATTGATTTATATATGTGGAATATGATTTTATTGAGAATTATGGTTTATTTGTATTGAAAATTTATTTGGAGAGTGTATTTGTTGATTTAGAATTTTTGGGGAAATTTAGGGAAAAAAATGCAACTTGGCAAGTAAAGATGAATGGAAATAGAAATGAGTTAAATGATATTGAAGAATTTTATAGATGACTTTAGAATTTATGAGAAGATGTTATTGAAAATTTTAGAGATAATTAGAATAAAAAGATGGGAGTTATGGGACAAGTTTAATAAGAACTTAGTTAAAGCCTTAAAAGTTAGATAAGTGACAAGTGTCACTTGTCTAGTCCAAGTTTCATTATACAATTACTTTTTATATGAACAAGTCATGTTTTTTCTATCTTTGAAAGACCAAATCATTCTTTTTGTCTTGTCTTATTTCCTTTTTTGTGGCTTCCTTCTCTAAGCTTCATCTTCTTCATGGTTTTCTCACCAAAGTTACACCTTGCTTCCATCTTTTTTTTTACTACTCCCATTTTGTTGTCTATTTCTTTTGCCTCAAGAAAAACCTAACCTAAACCACCTTCATGATGATGTATGAGGTTGCATGATAGTTAGGTCTTCTTAGAATTTTTGAAGATTTTGGAGTTTTAACAAGTAAGTACATATAAATCCTTATGAATTGTTGTTATATGAGATAAATTTGGTGAATTAGTTGTCACTAAATGATCATGTGAAAATGGACAATTTTCATGTATACCATGGGTATAAGATAAGTATATTGATATTTTTGATTGTGTGTTTTGATAATCAATATGTTATAAGGTAATGTGGAGATGATTTATGGAGTTGAAAGATCAATAAAAATGTGCATGAGAGGAGTGCATAAAAACTCACAAGTTGATTTATACATATATACTCTGTTTTTCACTGTTAAGCGCTTAAAATGAATTTAGAGTTTAGAAACAGGGGTATGGTGATGTATGGAGATGAGAAAGATTGATTAAAATGAAAGTTTAAGGAAGAAATGAAGAGAATGCAAAAATTGAATATGCGGAAAAATGAAAGTGAAATAGTGTAGAAAGGGACACATGCATAAGTGAGGATCAGATTTTTGATGTTTGTGCTTTAATCTTGGGTTTGGATTTTTTTGATTTTTTGTGTTATGTTAAACTAAAAGGGGAGTAGAGATATGAGATTATAGATTAGAAATGTTAGATAAAGAAAAAGAAAAGAATAAGATGAACAAAATACAGAAAAATATAAAGGAAAGTGTGGGGAATGAAGAGATACAAGAAAGATTTTCTGGTTTTTGATATTTGGTGTTGATTTTTTGTCTTCATCTAGTTATGAATGTTTTGATTTAAATGAGAGTAGAATCAAGTTAGAGAAGTTAGTTTAAAAGAAAAGAAAGAAGAAGAAAAATTGTAGAGATTCAAAAGAAGAATGAAGAGGCACAATCGTGCTGACTTTTCTAAGTAATCTTGTGAGTCACAATTGTGCTGGAGCACGATCGTGACATCGATAATACGTTTGGAATGTCACGATCATGCAAGTGCACAATCGTGACTCTGAAACTCTAAAAAATGAGGGGCTGTTTCAAATCTTTTGTCCACATCTTCTTCTCCCGACCTCCAAATGACCCAAAATTTGAACCAACAAATTCAAAACACATTTTTTTACATCTCCAGAAAAAAGTATAATTGTCTGAAATCATTTTGGAGAGATTGACTGATAAATTTGAGACGAAATTGATGAGGAGTTCTGGAATTCCATACTGGAATATCTTCACTAAATATGCTTTGGTATTTTGACAATATCTTGATATGTATATATCAAAATGGAATTATTTTTGACTTGGAGTAAGCTAGAGACATTGGGAAACAAATTGTTTGAAAAAATCGAATTTTAATTCTATTTCTAAGAATTTCAATTTCTGGGTGGAAGTTGAGTATAGGGCACTATTTCAGTATAAGAACAGTCCGAAAATGTTTGGAGTTTCACTTTCAGAGTACTAAACCTAATTGAATGACCTTGGTGTCATTAGAAACTTAAGAGATAGGAAAACAATTTTATAGAAGAAAGTATTGCCAGATTAGTTCATTTTTATGGTCAGATTGATCATGAGCAGTAGACCCAAAGGTATGTTTCAGGAAAAATATAAATCGACGAAATGAGTTATGAATTTTAATTTTAATGGTTTTATTAAGGTATAAACCATAAGTATAAATGATATTTACGTGATTTTGGAAATATGAATGTTTACGTGACAAGAATAATAGAGCGATACTTGGGATTGTGATGAACACGCATTGTGCATTAACAAACATTTATAATTGTGCAAAAGTGTGATATGCGTATATTGCTTGATATAAAGGAGCAATTGGAACGTCAACATCCAGACATTGCTGGAACTTCTAGGCGTTAGGTTCAGGAGGAACCTGTGAGTAACCTAGGTGGTTTCACGCAATTAATTGTTTACTTTAGAATATGTTTTGAATGATGATATGAATATGATTTGATTATATTGATGCCGGATAATGAAGGTCCAAGACTTGATGCATGAATGTGATATTGAAGTGCTACTTGTATGTTAATGTGATGAGCTAAATGCTTTTTGACATAGTTGATTGATTATGAGAGATGTATTCCATACATGAATGCATGATCAGATAATGAGAATTGTGACATAAGTAGCCACCGAAAACAAGCTTAAACCTCCAAATGTGATTAAGAGCTAAAGGCTCACTATGTAAAATGAGCCTTGTATCCCCAATAGATAAGGGACATTATAAATGAGCCCAGTATCTAAAATGTATATGGGATAGTCTAGGCACTCAGTTACAACAACGTAACAATTGGAAAAGAGTCATATGAGCATTTCATATACATTTTGAATAAGTATGTTTGATTGTTTAAAATGCAAAATTGTCTTACCCTTGAATAAGAATGTGATATGTGATAATTCATGCAAAATGAAAAGATGTTATATGTTATATATGTAATGTGTTGCATGAATTAAGTGAAGCATCGATGATGGTTACCTCATTGAGTTTGCAAAACTCACCCAAAATTGCACGTCGACAATTCAGAACTGAGAGAGGACTTTAGCTACTGAGAGACGCTACAAGAAGTATAGTCTTGTACTTTTGGGAAGAAGAAGAAATGACTCAAAGGTCGATCAGTTGGGATTGGAAAGATTAGATAGACTTTTTGTGTAATTTCCTCTTTCATGTAGTATATTTTATATTAGGATATAATGATGTACATGTATGGGTGTTTAAAAGCTACAATGTAAATACGTTCGGATTTATAAAATGAAATAAGGAATACAATTTGGAATTTGGTTTTAAAATTTGGTGACTTTTATGTACAATAGTTGATGCCATGACTAAGTTGGATATATTGCCATGTTATAAAGTGAAAGTGAGATAGTTAACACGTCATTGTTAAAGATTATATACTATAATATCCACAGGGTGTTTCAGTATGTAATTTACGATAATGGAGTGTTACATTTTGGTATTAAAGCATGGTTTAGCTTCCATAGGGACATATAGGAATTTTAGGCAAGAAATATCATAGGAAATACAGATAACGGTTGAAGTTATTGTTTATTATAGGTCATCTTCCATAGGTGATCAAGTGAGGCAATCAGCTGACCTAGGACCTGTAGGACCCAGTAAAGAGTCTTCGATACCTCAACCTGAGGAAATGCCTCCTAGAGTTCTTGAGAGAAGGGAGAGTAGGTATGATAGGCTACGGAAGCAGGGGGCTGTAGACTTCTACTGAAGTACAGACCCTATGGAGGCTGAGGGATGGATAGAGAGGATGGAGAGAGTTTCTAATCAAATGGACTGCGAGCCAGATGAGAAGTTCGACTATGTAGTGTCTTTACTGCAAGGCCCAGCTTACCCGTGGTGGAAGTCTAGGCAGTACCACCAGGCCTTGCAACCTAAAGTAGGAAGACTTCATGAGGGTTTTCAAGGAAAACTACATGCCCAAGACCTACTTGGATAGGAAGATGAAAAAGTTTCTAGATTTGAAGCAGTGTAGGATATCAGTGGCAGAATATGCAATCTGGTTCAATGAGTTGATGGGATATGCTACTGCTTTGATTGCTACCAAAGAAGATAAGTGTAGAAGATTTGAAGATAGGCTAAACATGGCGTTCAGGACAAGACTAGCGATCTCAGACTTGAGTAGTTTTACTGAGTTGAGAGCTGCTTCGATCAGAATTGAACAGCTACTGAGAGAGGGATAAGTAGAGTTTGGGCAAGGGTCTAGATTGAAGAGATCTAGTGAGATTCAGAGTGGTTCTGGCAGAAGATTAAGTAAGCGCTAGAACTAAGCTTTCAGACCACCAGCTGGATCGAGATAGTTAGGATTCAGACAGAGGGGTGGTTTTGTATCGTCTGGTAGTGGAAGAGGTACAGTGCAGCGTCAGTTACCCTGTGTGAACATTGTGGGAAGAGGCACGGTGGTGAGTGTTGGAGATTGTCTGGAGCTTGCCTTAGACACGGCTCCTTTGATCGTCATATTGAAGATTGTTTTGTTGCTATGGGAACTTAGTCTGGTATGAGAGGGGGATTAGTAAGTGAAGCTACTGTCCAGCAAAGCTGAGGTAGTGGGTCTAGACAGAGAAGCAGTGGCAGAGGTAGAGTGAGCTCTAAGAGTCCTTCTGTTAGGACTGAGGTGTGGAGTAGTTGACTGCAGTCTTAGGTTCAAGTCTTTGCCATGACTAGCCAGGAGGCACAAGACTCTCCGAATGTTGTTACAGGTGCATTACTTATTTATAATCATGAAGCATTTGCATTGCTAGATCCAGGATCCACATATTCCTTAATCACACCACATCTGGCATTTATGTTGCATTGTGATAGAGAGCTATTACAGTATGGATTAGAGATGAGTACACCGACAGGTAGTAGTATAGTTACATGAGAAGTCTGCAATAAATGCTTGATTCAGATTGATCAAGCAGAATTGGAGGTAGGCTTGATTATACTATAGCTAAGAGAGATAGATATTATCCTAGGCATGGATTGACTCACTGCTCATAGGGCTATCATGAACTGCTATAATAAGGAGGTGGTATTAGAATCTCCTAATCAGTTAAGAGCAGTTTTTAGAGGAATTAGTCAAGCAGTGTCGGGCAGGTTGATATCATTTATAAGTGCATTGAGGATGATGTAAGGTGGATGTGAGGCTTATTTGGCTCACGTCATTAATACTCGAGTTGAGCAGAATGTGCAGGTCATTTCTCTAGTTAGGAAATTCCTAGATGTGATTCCCACTGAGCTATCTAGTTTACCTCTAGATCGAGAAATGGAGTTTACGATTGACTTAGTTCCGAGGGCTACTCCTATATCCTTTCCTCCATATAGGAGGGCACCTAAGGAATTATAGGAGTTAAAGGCTCAGCTACAGGAGTTGCTAAAAAAGGGTTTCATTAGACCCAGTGTTTCACCTTGGGGAGCTCCAGTTTTGTTTATAAAGAAGAAATATGGGACTTTGAGGTTATGCATCGATTATAGGCAACTAAATTGGGTGACAGTGAAGAACAAGTACCGTTGCCCAAAATTGATGATTTGCTTAATCAATTGCAAGGAGATCAGGTCTTCACTAAGCTAGATTTGAGATCGGGGTACTATCAGTTGAAGATAGCAGAGGCTGATGTACCTAAAAGTGCATTCAGGAGTAGGTATGGGCACTTCGAGTTTTTTGTAATGTCGTTTGGGTTAACTAATGCCCCTACAGCATTTATGACCTTGATGAATAATGTTTTTCAGCCCTACCTGGATTGCTTTGTGATAGTGTTTGTCGATTATATTTTGGTGTATTCAAAGAATAGAGAAGAACATGTCAGACATTTAAGGGTAGTAGTGCAGATTATGAGGAAGAAACAGTTGTATGTCAATTCAGTAAGTGTGAATTTAGGCTGGATCAAGTAGTATTTCTGGGAGTAGTGACTGGACAAGGTATACAGGTAGATCCAAAGAAGATAGAGGTAGTAATGGATTGGGAAGCTCCGAGAAATGTATTAGAAATTCGAAGCTTCCTAGGATTAGCTTGATTTTATCGGAGGTTTGTCGAGGGATTTTCTTTGATCTCAGGCCCTCTGGCAATACTTCTGAGGAAGAATGTAGTATTCAAATAAAATGAGGAATGTTAGAAGAGCTTTAAGGAGCTAAAGCATCAGTTAATTACGGCACTGGTGTTGACTATTCCAACTGAGACGAGAGTATATATGGTATATAATGATGCTTCGCATCAAGAATTGGGATGTATATTGATGCAGTATGGCAAGGTGATCACCTATGCATCGAGACAATTAAAGGCTCATGAATAACTTTCCGGTACATGATTTAGAGCTTACTGTAGTTGTCTTTGCTTTAAAGATATGGAGACACCATCTATATGGAGAGCCATTCCAGATTTATACAGATCATAAGAGCTTGAAGTATCTGTTGAGTCAGAAAGAGTTGAACATAAGACAAAGAAGATGGATTGAGTTATTAAAAGATTATGACTACGCGATTGAGTATCATCTGGGAAAACTAATGTGGTAGCTGATGCTCTGAGCAGGAAGTCTAATACTAGTGCCACTCAAATTTAGTTATCAAGATTACCAAACCTAATTCATTTGAGAGCTTTGAATGTGGAGTTGAATCTAGAGCATAATGAAGCACTAATAGCCACATTAAAGTTGAGACCAATGCTGCATGATAGAATCACAAAAGTCTAAAGGAAAGATCCTAATATGGTGAAGCTTATAGAGAAGTGAAGATGAATTCGGATTCCAAGTTTGAGTTGAGGGATGAGACATTGTGGTTGAAATAGAGGTTGTTTGTGCCTAATGTGGATGATCGGAGGAAAGAAATTCTAGAGGAATATGGCAGCCTATACTATGCATCCTGGTACTACTAAGATGTATAACACACTAAAGTAGCATTTCTGGTGGCTTGGAATGAAGAAGCAAGTGGCAGAGTATATTTCTAAGTGAATGACATGCCAACAGGTTAAGGCTGAGCATCAGGCTCCAGTAGGGAACCTAGATTCATTGCCTATTCCAGAGGGGAAAATGGGAACGAATTACTATGGATTTTATTATGGGGTTGCCTAAAACTTCGAGGTAGAATGATGTTATATGGGTTATAATGGACCGAGTGATTAAGTCGGCTCATTTTTTATCAGTGAGAGAAAATAATTCACTAGATCAGTTGGCCCAGAGATATGTGAATGAAGTGGTTAGATTGCATGGGGTTCCAATGTCCATTGTATCAGACAGGGATCCCAGATTCACTTCAAGATTCTGGAAGAGTTTGCAGTCGGCTATGGGCACAAAGTTGAACTTCAGTATGATATTTCATCCTCAAACAAATGGACAGAGTGAAGGGACAATCATAATTGTTGAGGATATGCTTAGAGCTTATGTATTGGAGTTTCAAGGAACTTGTGATCAATATATAACACTGATAGAATTTGCTTACAATAATTACTATCACAGTAGTATCGGAATGGCACCATACAAGGCATTGTGTGGAAGAAAGTGTTGATCACCTCGGTATTGGGATGAAGAGGGCTTAAGAATGGCTGAGGGCCTGGAATTGATTCAAGATACTGTGTACAAGGTGAAATTGATCCAAAGCTGAATTAAAGTGGCTCAAGATAAACAAAAGAGTTATGTGGATCAAAATTGACGGGATACGGGATACGAAATACAGTTTAGGAGACAGAGTGTTCCTGAGAGTGTCACCATGGAGAGGAGTATTGAGATTCGGTAAAAAGGGCAAGTTGAGCCCTAGGTACATTGGTCCTTATGAGATTATTAAGAGGATAGGACCTTTGGCAAATAAGTTAGCTTTACCGAATGAGATGTCTCAATTATATAATATGTTTCATGTGAGTATGCTTCGAAGATACTAATCGGATCCGACACATGTGATACTGTCTCAAGAGATTGAGCCTACTCGTAGCTTAAGCTATGTTGAGGAGCCGGTCAAGATAGTGGGATCTCAGATCAAGTAGTTGAGAAACTGAGTCATTCCATTGGTGAAAGTCCTTTGGAGGAATCGCTCAACTGAGGAAGCAACTTAGGAAACGAGCTTATAAGGAGGCAATATCCCCACCTATTCGAACATTCAAGTAAGAATTTCGAGGACGAAATTTCTTTTAAGAAGGGGAGAGTTGTAACACCCCATTATCCATGTTAAGGCTAGAATAGTAAATATGAGATATTAGAAAATACATTGCATGTTCATGCATAATATGACATATACATACACATGAATATAGGTATTGTTGCACATGAAAATGATTGTACTTGCATTTATTGACATTCCGGGTATAATTGATTTATATATGTGGAATGTGATTTTACTGAGTATTGTGGTTTATTTGTATTGAAAATTTATTTGAAAAATGTATTTGTTGATTCAGAATTTTTCGAGAAATTTAGGGAAAAAAATGCCACTTAACAAGTAAATTGATGAATGGAAATATAAATGAGTTAAATGATATGAAGAATTTTATAGATGACTTTAGAATTTGTGAGAAGATGTTATTGAAAATTTTAGAGATAATTGGAATAAAAAGATGGGAGTTATGGGATTAGTTTAATAAGAACTTAGTTAAAGCCTTAGAAGTTAGATAAGTGACAAATGTCACTTGTCTAGTTCAAGTTTCATTATACAATTACTTTTTACATAACCAAGTCACATTTCTTCCATCTTTGAAAGACCAAGTCATTCTTTTTATCTTGACCTATTTCCTTTTTCGTGGCTTCCTTCTCTAAGCTTCATCTTCTTCAAGGTTTTCTCACTAAAGTTACACCTTGCTTCCATCTTTTTTTTTACTACTCCCATTTTGTTGTCTATTTCTTTTGCCTCAAGAAAAACCTAACCTAAACCACCTTCAAGATGACGTACGCGGGTGCATGAGAGTTAGGGCTTCTTGGGGTTTTTGAAGATTTTGGAGTTTTAACAAGTAAGTGCATGTAAATCCTTATGAGTTGTTGTTATATGAGATAAATTTGGTGAATTAGTTGTAATTAAATGATCCTATGAAAATGGACAATTTTTATGTATATCGTGGGTATAGGATAAGTATATTGATATTTTTGATTGTGTGTTTTGACGATCAATATGTTATAAGCTAATGTGGAGATGATTTTTGGAGTTGAAAGATCAATAAAAATCTGCATGAGAGGAGTGCGGAAATTCATGCAACTTGATATATATACATATATATATATATATATATATATATACTCTGTTTTTAACTGTTGAGTGTTTAAAATGAATTTGGAGTTTAGAAATAGGTGTATGGTAATGTATGGAGGTGAGAAAGATTGATTAAAATGAAAGTTTGAGGAAGAAATGAAGAGAATGCAAAAATTGAATATGCAAAAAAATGAAAGTGAAATAGTGCAGAAAATGGACATATGCATGAGTGAGGATCGGATTTTTGATATCTGTGTTTTAATCTTGGGTTTTAATTTGTTTTTGATTTGTTGTGTTATGTTGAACTGAAAGGGGAGTAGATGTGTGAGAGTATAAATTAGAAATGTTAGATAGAGAAAAAGAAAAGAAGAAGATGAACAAAATGCAAAAAAATATAAAGGAAAGTGCAGGGAATGAAGAGATACGTGAAAGATTTTCTAATTTTTGATAGTTGGTGTTGACTTTTGGTTTTGATTTGTTTATGAATGTTTTGATTTAAATGAGAGTAGAATCAAGTTAGAGAAGTTAGTTTAAAAGAAAAGAAAGAAGAAGAAAATTGCAGAGATTCGGAAAAAGAATGAAAAGGCATGATCATGCCTCAGTAAGATCATAACTTTTCTAAGCAATCTCACGAGTCACGATCGCACTGCACTTGGAATGTCAAGATCGTGCAGGTGCACGATCGTGACTCCGAAACTCTAAAAAATGAGGGACTGTTTCAAACATCCTTTGATCTTTTGTCTATATCTTCTTCTCCCGACCTCCAAATGACCTGGGATTTGAACCAACAGATTCAAACCACATTGTTCTACATCTCTAGAAAAAATTATAACCATTTGAATTTGTTTGGGAGAGATTGAGTGATAAATTTGACATGAAATTGATGAGGAGTTCTGGAATTTCATAACTGGAGTATTTTCACTAAACATGCTTCGTTATTTTGACAATATATTGAGTTGTATGTATCCAAGTGGAATGATTTTTGACTTGGAGTAAACTAGAGACATCGGGATACAAATTGTCTGAAGAAATCAAATTTTAATTCTATCTCTAAGAATTTCAATTTCTGGGTGGAAATTGAGTATAGGGAACTGTTTCAGTATAAGAATAGTCCATAAATTTGTGGAGTAGAACTTTCAGAGTATTGAACCGAATTGAATGATCTTAGTGTCATTAGAAACTTAAGAGATAAGAGAACAATTTTATAGAAGAAAGTATTGCCAAATTATTTTCATTGTCAGATTGATCATGAACAGTAGACCCCAAGGTATGTTTCATGAAAAATTTGAATTGACGAAATGAGTTATGAATTCCGATTTTAATTGTTTTATTGAGGTTCAAACCATAAGTGTAAATGATACTTATGTGAGTTTGGAAATATGAATGTTTACATGACGAGAATAATAAAGCGATACCCAAGATTGTCATGAACATGCATTGTGCATACTTCATATACATACATGTGCATTAACAAACACTTATAATTGTGCAAAAGTGTGATATTTGTATATTGCTTAATATAGAGGAGCAATTGGAATGTCAAAATCCAGACGTTGCTGGAACTTCCAGGCATTAGCTTCGAGAGCAACTTATGAGTAACCTAGTTGGTTTCACGCAATTAATTATTTGTTTTAGAATATGTTTTGAATGATGATATGAATATGATTTGATTATGTCGATGTCGGACAATGAAGGTCTGAGACTTGATGCATGAATGTGATATTGAAGTACTACTTGTATGTGAATGTAACGAACTAAATGGTTCTTGACATGGTTGATTGATTATGAGAGATGCATTCCATACATGAATGTATGATCAGATAATAAGAGTTATGACCTAAGTAGCCATCGAAAAGGAGTTTAAACCTCCAAATGTGATTAAGAGCCAAAGGCTCACTATGAAAAATAGGCCCTGTATCCCCAACGGATAAGGGACAATATAATTGAGCCCTATATTTACAATAGATACGGGACAGTCTAGGCACTCGATCACAACAACGTAACAATTGGAAAAGAGTCACATGAGCATTTCATATACATTTTGAATAAATATGTTTGATTGTTTGAAATGCAAAACAGTCTTACCCTTGAATGAGAATGTGATATGTGATAATTCATGCAAAATGCAAAGATGTGAATTATATGTTATACATGTGATGTGTTGCATGAATTGAGTGAACCATCGACGATGGTTATCTCATTGAGTTTGCAAAACTCACCTAAAAATTGTACGTTGACATTTTAGGACTGAGGGAGGACTTTAGCTACTGAGAGACGCTACAAGAAGTATAGTCTTGTACTTATGGGAAGAAGAAGAAATGGCTCAAAGGTCAGTCATGGGATTGGAAAGATTAGATAGACTTTTTGTGTAATTTTTTCTTTCATGTGGCATATTTTGTATTAGGATATAATGATGTACATGTATGGGTGTTTAAAAGCTACAATATAATTACGTTTAGATTTATGAAATGAAATGATTTTAAAATTTTGTGATTTTTATGTACAATAGTTGATGCCATGACTAAGTTGGATATATTGTCATATTATAAAGTGAAGGTGAGATAGTTAACACGTCATTATTATAGATTATATACTAGAATATCTACAAAATGTTCCAATATGTAATTTATAATAATAGAGTGTTACCCCAAATATAGATCTTTTGGTGACGATTTTACGGATTAGTCACCAAATGTTTGATAAGCAATGGTGACATTTTTCAAAAGCATCGCCATAAGCTTATTTAGTGAAGAACATCTAAAATCGTTAGTAAATATTCAACATTTGGCAACGATGTTTGTTATACGTCATAAAAAGTTTTCTCTTTTGTCACCCTTTTCGGTTTGTGGCTAAATTCTTAGTTTTAATGACCAGTTGTTAAAATCGTCACAATATGTTCACTTTTGGCGACAATTTTCTTTACGTTGCTAAAGAAAATGTCTCTAAATCATCCATTTGTTGTAGCGTATGATAGTTAGGCCTAATTATGCTTGTTTCAATTACATACAACATATAAAAAAAAATTGGGATTAATAGAATTTATTGTTAATCTATGGTTAGTAGTTTTAAAGAGAGGTACAAGAACAATATGATGATTGATTATGTACATTCAAGGGAAGGTTAAAAATTAAATTATGAAGTGAATTTGAAACCAATGATGCGAAACTTTTGAATGGATTAATTGTATGCACCTAAATTAATTCGTATCACTTCACTTTCGAGCCTTTTGCCTACGCATTGGCATAACTGTACGTAGCGTTGTTCCTTAAACTTGATCCATGCTCCTTCTAATTGCTGGTATTGTTGCAGTACTAAAATCTTTCAACTCTTACATGAATATTTGGGCATACCAAAGTACAAACCCAAGTCGGCCACTATTGCACACCCGGAGCAGGACATAGTGCCAAAGGCTTCTTCACGAGGAACATTCTTTGAACTAAGTCGAAATAGTGCCAAGGCTTCTTCACAAGGAACATTCTTCAAACTAAATCGTTTCGACTTATTTAGTCCGATTTTTAAATGTGCTTGGGCTAATAAGGTCAAGACAATGACAAATTTCTCCTTAAACTATATGCCATGCTTTCTCTTTCCCACCTTTCCTATTCTTCCTATATTGCCATACCCACTTAAAAGAAGACTTGAGCTGAAAGGTACTTTAAAAATAACTCCCTCTCTTAACTCTTACCTTTGTTGATTTTGCATCTCATTCAATACACTAATCGGCTGGATGATTAATGGTGAAATAAAACCTAAAGAAAATGAGATATAAGAAGTCAAAAAGTACGTAATCAAAAAGAAAAAGATCTATATGGAATTCAAACCTCAAAAGAAAATTGAAGTTAAAGACTAACTGATGGAACTCTAGGGTTGATTTTCCTTACAACCGATGTGGGATTAGCGTACTAATACTTTGCAGATGCTAGTAAATGTATATTTTGTTTAACGTTTTGTTGTCATCTACTGAATCCATATCCAACCATATCTAATTATTGAGACCATGTGTCTGAAATAACAGAGTCAAAAAAAGTGTCCCGGTCAAAGGTCGTCTGATCATTTGCTTTGTTCTTACCTGACATTAATCAAATTAAAACAGAAGTAGAAACACAAAGGGAGTGAACAATTAAGGTTAATCAGTAGATTCGAGCTTCTAAGTTGGTAAGGACATTAGATTCCAGAATTTCACAAAGGCTACAATTAGTAAAAACTGCTTATCAAACAGTACTGCGTAGCATTTCCATATCTCTTTCTTTTAAAAGACAAGTATTAAACAGATGATTGACATTTCGCTATCTCATAGCCTCAAATCCTTTCTCCTTTCTTTCCACCTGATTCTTCACTACACCTGCACAATCACATGACCAGACTCCAGTAATTATTTGTCAAAATCCAATCTCATTTTCCCTTCCTTGAAAGAAAGGGGAAAACAATGAGACTATAATAGAAAAGGATAGCAAGAAATGGAAGTGCCTTCAAATGCACCTAATTATGAATAGAATTGCATGTAGCACAATGCTATTCATGTAGAATTGATCATCTTAGTGTTGGAATCCAACCGCGATCAAATCACGGACGCAGCGGAAAACAAAAAATTCTTTTATAGATTCCGAGCGTATCCTGATAATTGTAAAACTTTTCAATCGATTAATCACAAGCTGTTCAAGTGTCTGGCCTCCGATGGTATCCACAGAGCAATTCCCAAACAACTTTTGAGAGGAAAAAGACAGAAGTGCTAGTTTCTATATGCTTTTTCCGTTTTTATAGAAAAATCATGTCATTTATTAAAATTAAATCTATTTAATTATAATTAAAATCAAATTCT
>JAOSBN010000004.1:22402115-22414490 GCA_027563595.1 Erythroxylum suave | reverse complement strand
TCTTATCGTAGAATATGTACCGGAATGACCTATGGGTGTTCCGGTGGGTACTCTACGGTAAGGGGGCGCTACAATTACAGAAGGAGACAAAGATCAATAAGGAACTCTATAGGTAGAGGAAACGAGACGGATGAAGATGGAAGATATAAGAGTACAAATGGAAGAGAGATCCTATGAAGAAGGCCAGTAATAGGAGTAAGGGAGAGAGTTTCTCACTCTACATTCTCACTCTATTGAATCCATATTAGTTTTGAAATTTGAATTACAGTCGGGGTTCGGTGGTCGAGCATTGAGTACTTCTATTGTCAAAGATGTAAGCATGCAGGGCAACAACCCAAATGGAAAAGGAGGCCCGTATGTGCACACATAAGCCCATTTTCTTCTATTTTTTGATAAAGTGAAAGAGAGAGAAACATGAAGCATAATTCATATATCCCTCGTTTCTGCAAATTGGGTGGCGGTAGAATATATATCTAATGATTTTTTTTTAGTTAGACCTAAGTTAAATTTATTATTATTCCTCTGTAATAATATTGTAAATCATTTATTATTACATTATTTTTTAAAGAATAAAGTTGTATACGTTTTCTTACTTATTGGCGATAACTAGTATAACAGTAGTTTAGACAAGTAGCTTAACATTATCACGAGCAACCATCAAACATACATGACATCAATATTAATAGATAAGCACACATAACAAAATTAATAATATGAATAGTTAAAATCATAAATATCAGAACTGTTAGGGCTTGTTTGGTTAGATGTTAATTAATGGAATGTAATGAAAATGAATGAAATGATTTATAATGGAATGGAATGTAATATAACGAAAAGTTATTTGGGAGGAATGGGAGGGTTCATAATGTAATGTAGTGAAATATTGTTTGGAAGATGGATGAAATGGAATGTAATGTATAGTATAATAAATGACTATTATATCCCTTATATTAAAATGATTGTTGCAGGAAATTTAACGCTATGATTTTAAAACAAAAATCATTTCTAATTAAAAAGTTACAATTATGACCGTGATAAATAATTTTTTTATATTTTCTATTTAAAATAATAAAATATTATTATTTTATTATTAATTAATACACAATTGATCATTAATTATATAAAATTATTATTATTAATTATCTAATAAATTATATTATATTCCATGTGATTTATATTTAAAAATAATTTATTTATATTTTTATTTATATAGAAACATGGAGAGTCTTTCTTTGTTTTACTGTATATAGATGATCATTTCATATATCATCATACTAATACATTCCAACTGGCTCGTAGACAAACATTCCAAAAGTTCTATATAGTTTCTTGTGCTAAAAAATTGCATACATTAGCCAATATACATAAAACAAAACTAGTTTCTCTGTTACGTACAACAGTGGCAGACTCCTGATGACAATGTTACTTTATCATTCAGTTCAAATGGACTTGACAAACTTTGTAATTAAGAATCCAGCTTCAACTTTTGTACTTTGGTTGTAATTCTATAAAGAAACAAAATGCAAGGTGATCGGGAATTCAGGAACTGACCACACAATTGCAACCTGCAAAATGGCAAGCGTAGACCGTTCTCTTCTGCTTCCTTAACTGCTTCAGCAGCCAAACAGGATCTGTTTTCTGTTTTAGCAACTTTGCAAGCTGCTGCTATTGCTGCCTCCTCCACAATCTCACTAAAGGTCAAACCAGAACTCAGTGGCTGCCGAGGTCTAATATCTTTCTGTTTTGGTGTTGGTGTTCTTGCTCCAAGAATGTTATCTGTCTTAATTCTATAGTAATTTTGGACCTGCAATTGTTGATATCAACACATAATAAGATTCTACAAGTGCAGCGTCATGTGCTCCCAGCAATTTTTGTGATCACGTTTAGTGAACCTAAGAAAATCAAGGCCAGCAATCAAAAACTAGAAAAGGGAATAGAAAAATACGTAAAATGTAAGAAAAACAATTTCTTCACCTTTTCCGGCTTGCCTTGTGCGCCAAGCCCTCTCAATCTTGAGCTTAATAACTTTCTAAATTTTGGGGCACTTCATGCCTTTGCTGCAGCATGTATATAAAAAGATGTTAGAAAGGAAAAGTGGCCACATAAAACGTAACAATAAGTTCAAAGAAATAACAAAGATTGATCTCATAGTCCCATAAACATCAGCCTCTTTGCAGAAAAGCTCAGGTTCATTACTTTTCTTGAGAGCGGGTATGCTTTATAATGTTCAAGCCTCAAGGTTTAAAATTACAATATGGGCATGATATCATTCCAGCACATAAATTTCCATCAGTGAAAAATTTATGCGGCAAATTTTGAAACACAAAATAGGCAATGACAAACAATATGAAGGGAAATTCATCTTGCCTCAATAAAGTTAACAATAGCACCAATGTCCATCCATTTGTAAGTTTTATAGTTGACAGTGCTTCAAAGATCATTGCATTGTACCTGATAAGGAAAGATTTAAAGAAATGATAACAAGAATCGGACAAGTAATGAGTAACTGCAAGGAAAATTCTTACATTGGTAAGAAGCTATTTTAGCTACCATTGATTGAAGTTAGTGGACAAGCAATTATAAGCATTGAAATAACGACATGGTAATAAAAACCATTGGCAATCAATCTTCTTTCGACATTGAATGTCAGTGCTTTTAGTTCCACAATCACCATTTGGAACTAAACACAAATGAAAGAGTTACATGAAACCTTCACTGATCTAAGTACAATGACTTATTTATTGTAGACAAGCGCATCCAGTCCCACTCCCAATGACCACTTAACTTACTATTTTTCCCTCTCATAATAGCACACCGCAATTTGTCTAAGAATTTTAAGGTGAAACAACAGATTTAGATTCTTGTCAGAACAAATGAGTAACAGCATTAGATTATATTAGTCAAACCTTAGTGCATTCTTTCTATCCCATTCATTACTTGAAGGATCATCAGTAAGAACATCAGTCGATTCATCCAGAGAGGCCAAGTTTTAAGCATCAAAAGAAGGTGGAGCCACAGATTTTGGTTTAGGTGCACTTGATTTTTCTTTGGGACCTTGTGAAACATGGCTAACAGTCAAATTCATCCATTTATCCTGCACGTATAAAGCAAGGATCAGACAACTTACACCATCTGGGCAGTGTCAAAAACTAATGTACTTGAAGATAAAATGGCTTGGATACTCGGAATCATTTTGCTTCACCTTACAAGGAAACATCACTATATCACTCATTTGGTAGGTCAATATCAATAAAAATCACACCTTTCAAAACCCAAACACAATCAAGACCAGAATTCAATCAAAAGCAAGCTCTTTCCCTAGTACTTCTTTTTCCTGGGAAACAAACAGAAAAAGCACTGCTGATTTCTGGAGAAAGACACTCCTGCATTAACCACATTTGAGTGTTATACGAAACAGAAATATATACCTGTAACTAATTGAAGCATTAGAACTTTATCTTTGAAAACTTTTATTAGTGGTTGGTTCCATGCATTCAAAGCATAAAGATAAAATCTTTAACTGGCATCAGCAACTTCATGAGAGGAGAAAAGCAAAACATTTTCATCTCAAAGCTGGAAGTTCTACATAACCCCGTTGGAGAATCTCTAATGAAATACGAATTGCATACCATACCCAACAAGGCACAACAAAAACTTGTTAGCCCATAAACACAGCTTCCATCTTTCCTATGGGAATGGCTTGCCAAAATTAGTCCTCTCTTTCTCTGGCTATACATTCAGAAACCATTTAGAACAGGACAAACCAGCATAACCCATTCTTCTTCTTCTTTCTTTTCTTACCCATTTGCCCAAACGTACCCACCTTACAGTTCCAAACAAAGGAAAAAAGGATTTTTGTTACCTGCTGGCCGGTGAAGACGCGCTTCCCATGAGACAATCGTCCCCTGCCAACGCCCAACAGCGACTTACTCTTCGACTGCTACAATGCTCCCCTGCCAACGCCCAACACAATGGATGTTTAATCACCGCCAACAACCAACACAATGGTCTTGTGTTTGGTTGTTATTACGTCCGGGATGGAATTACGAAAATTTATTATTGATGGTATTTACCCCTACGGTATATTACGAAGTATATGTTTATTATATTATATTCTATTATAAACTCTTAGAATTAAATATTTTTTATTTTTATTATTTAGAATGATACGAAACTCTTGAATCAAATGCTTTTTATTTTTATTATTTAAAATAAAATGAAACACAAAAAATGTCTATTTTATTTTATTATAAGATTTTCTTTTAAACAGTAAAAATATGCCTTACGTTCTATCTCGTTCTATTAGAACCTCTCGATCAAATAGAACTTTAATAAATCATATATAAAATATGATCTACTATAAAGATAAAAGTTGGATAAGAAGAATTTGAAATAAATGAAAAATCATAAGGAAAGTCTTAAATTCTAAAAATCTATTCTCGTGGATTAAACAAAAAATTCATTAGTGATTTTTGTTTAATTGATCATGATACATGTTTCAATCTTATTATGTTATCCGTAAATGAAAAATTTCTTACATTGGCATTAGAACGAGGTTTTTCTTACATTAATATTAGAGTCAACTTTTATGCTTACATGTTAGGGATGACGATGGGCTAAATTAGACCTAGGCCTGTGGTTGTTGAGAGCCGATCAGATCTCAGCTCGAGCTTATCTGAGTCAGAAACAACCCGACTTGAGTCCAAGTTTGACTCATCCCAGCCCAAGTTTTTAAAATTTAAAAATGTCAAAATGATATTGTTTTTCATATAAGGGTCAAGCGCACAGCCCGAAGCAAAACCTGCTCAATTTTTCAGGAAAACTAAGGCAAGCTGGGGCGGGCCAGTTACCATCTCTGTTACATTATTTCTTATATTAGCATCAGACCCCGTTTTCACAACTGCATTCTGATTTAAGATAAAGAGCTTTATCAATTGCGTATCTGAAATTGAAAATTGAAATTAAGAAATCAGAGAACCCAAAAATTAAAGCAAGTCTTATCATTTGTATGATCCAATTAAAACTCACATCCAAAACCAAGAACGATGGGGGTCTGGCGAGGAACAATGTCGTAGAGGTACTGAACGATCTCCCTAATAACAGGCGATCTCTTCTTCTTTGTCACCGTCTTTTTCTTCAAAGGCTGAGATAATGGAATGGAGAGTCTCTTTGGGAATCCACCAAGGTCAGCGCCTGGCATGAAGGGAGGACTTGCTGCCGTTGCATCTCCCTCTGTTTGCTATCGCTCTTTCTCGTCAACATCACTTGACAAAGTGAAAGCATAAAGCTGTCATTGCTTCTTGCTGCACAGTGACTGGCTTATGGTTGGAAGAAAAAAGCGGTCCTCCCATGGTGGTGCATGTGGGGAAGCTGAACCAGCTACTGCTTTCTCCTGTCCGCGCCATTGGTTCTACGGTTACACTTGGGAGGAGACGGCTGAGGCTGTAAGTGTGTGGGGTTAGACACACTAGGGCTTATATGGGATGGGCCAGAAAAGGCAAAATTAAATGGACCATTAAGAATTATACCTGGGCCAAGTCTTTTTTAATGTTTTTCGGTTATAGTTGGGACTTAAATGGGTTAAACATTTGGATTTAAATGAATTTAAGCCTAACCGCAAATATTTTGATGAGTAAGAATATAAGACTTGAGGTCAAACGATAAATTTATTTATTTATAAATGAGTTTTTAAATTTATCAAAAAATGAATTAATTTAATAACACTTAAAAAATAGTTGCTAAATCGAATTATAAATTTAAAATTAATCAGTTCAATCTTAATTCAAAATGAGTTTCTAATTAAATTTATAAGTTGAATAATAAATTAGAAATGAGTTTCTAATTAAAACAAATAAATTTTTTTGGTAACATCTTAAAGTAGCAAACCTTAATTTTAATCCTTAAGAATTAAACAAGAGCTCTATACTTTGGAAAAAAAAGGTTTGATGATTCAAAAGCAATTTTTTAATTTTCTTTGGAATGTTTTGGCTTTAATGATATTCTCATATTATCATAAACATTTCAAATTATTATTCAAAAGTGTTGAATATTATTTTTCCTTGAATTCGTTTAAGTAAAATAGTTTTAATGAGAACCGCAATTTCAATTCGAGTTCTAACATAACAAAATCACATGAATTTTATAAAGGCACAATTGAATCAATGTCATATGGTGCCTGGGATAAACGTAATGTTACATCGTAAGTTGGTGAATAACATGACACAAAATCTCATCTTTGTTCGTTTTAGATGTTCACTCCCATAAGCAAAAATGAAGCACGTTGCAAAATGCTTATACCCTAATATAGAAATTTGTTAATTAGAGTATGGAATACTCTATAGGACTATATTCATTCATAGAGTTGGGCGGTGCAAACTTTCTTGAAAGAGCATAGGAGAAGAGAAGTGTTTTAAGGTCTTAGTTTTAGTGTCCTATCAAAGGAAATTGTAAAACTAATCGTTGCTATGAATTTCAATGATTCATTAAAAGACTATTTGACTCAATTACACATAGAAGAGTTCATCGAATTTCATATTTGTAGGACTCATCAAATTTTATAATCTTAGTCAAAACGCATTAGTCACTTTTTTATTTGATGTCTAATGACACTTACATAGCACTAGTTACTTGTAGCAACTGTTAAATTTTGAAAATTGTGTGTTTATTGAAATGCTTTTGATTGTTTTATATGTATGCATGTGTTATACATATCGTACTTGAAATATCTTTAACTAAATACACCTAAATAGAAATATTAGTTGTTGTTAAACTATTATATGGATGATGATTGGAAATGTAGTGATCTTTTGATTACATAGACAATTGTGAAAATAATTGAAGTTTTCTATTTAGTAGATTGCATTAAATTCACTAAAATTGATAGTAATCACGTATTAAATGTGTTATTATGGACATATGAGTTTAAAAAAAAACTATTGTACTTAAAAATTTTTGTCATAAAATTCACTAGAGGTCACCTTAATGGAAAATTATGAGGCCAACGAATCATATAAAAGAAGAACTCTTTGTCTTATACAATATTTATAATGATGTTATGCTAGGGATTAAGAGGTATGACCATGCCAAGATCATAAGGTCTATAGTGGTAACGTATTATACTGGCACCCTAGTGACCACCTAATGTTCACTCACTATTATGTTTGACACACACACACACATACATACAAAAATACTATAATAAATAAATAAATCATTAATGAGAATATGAGATAGGAGAATTCAATGTCAAGGCATATGAAGCTAATGTCAAATGTAGAGAACCAATAAATGTTAGTCATGTCTTATCTTCTTTAGAAGCATAAGAAAATTTACTTAACCTACAATCTGAATATTAAGATGAAAATTTACTTAACCTATAGTATGAATATTAAGATGATATAGGATGCTATGAGGCACCTATCGATAAATACCTTAAGGCTTTAAAGCCATATACTAAGACATATATAGCTAAGTTATGCTTATAAGGAGTTTAAAACTAAGAAGAGGAAGCACTGTGCTAGTCTAAGTGAAAAGATGAAAGAAAGTCTTCCATAATTCTTAGGATTCTAAGAAGAATTAAGGCCAAGTAAAATGGGAAAGGAAAAAGACCTCCTATAGAGAAAAAGTTTGGTTATGTCATATTTTAGCTAAACTTTTACTTGATATTAATTTTCATAATAGCAAAAAGGACAATTTTCTTAAAATTATAGTAGTAGTAGTTTTATGTTGGATGGTTTTGTGGTATTATATGTTGTTTATTAAACAAAAAAAATTAGTTTTTATGTTTAATAACATCATCCACTTCTTACAATATCTATGTCAATGCGTGGCATGCTATACTTGATCATATTGGATAGATTGGTCAAACACTTTTTCTTTTATTTCAAAAGACCTGTATAAAGTAGAATAGTCTACTTGTCAACATTGTATAGCTAGCAAAATAACATGAGAACTATTGAGCATGAGACAAAGAGCTACTAAGCCATTGTAAGTGTTTCATTAAGATATTTATGGCTAAATAGATATAAAAGCGTGGCAAGAAATTACTTATTTTATCACATTTATCAATAATTATCCTCAATATAGTTATATTTACTTTATTTAAAAAATTGAAACATTAAGAAGTATATGACTTCAATTAAGAATCAATAAGATAAAGCTTATGACTTCAAGAACTATTCAAATATAGAAAGAGTTCTTTGATCAATTCAAGAGGTCATGTGATGAAACTTGAATGGATCGCTAATGAGTATCATAAGAATCCATAAATAAAATGGAGGTATAAAGAGGAGAAATAGAACTCTTCTCATGGCTAGGTCTATAATGGCATAGGTAAATTTGTCCATTATCTATTGTGGTGATAAATTATTGATGATCACATATGTACTTCAGAGTTGCCTATTAGATCATATCCTAAAACACCATATGAGAAATGGACAGTTAAGAGACCTGATTAACTATATCTAATTTCTTGAGAATATGTTTATTACTTATGTTCATGGTACCTTTTACAAGTATAAGAATTTAGGTTCATATAGGAAGAATAGTACCTTTAAAAGATATTTTCTAAATTCTTTTATAAAGCATTTTCATTACGCCATTTGAAAAATAAAAGAATAAAAATATATAAAGAAGTGTAAATAATTGAGTAGTAAATAAATGCACTTTGTTGGCTTTAAACAAAATAAAAAGGTTGAAATTAAAGAGTGATGCTAGTAGCCATTTGAAACAGTGACCTAATTGAGTAAACGAGAGTATTCATAAGAAGGTATTTATGCTCGTTTAAAAAAGCCTAAGTGATTTTTCAAATAATCTTCTAAATACTCTTATGTTGGTGGGTGTTGAATCCAACAAATATAATCCTACTATAATCACAAATGAGTTATATATAGTGATGAGGAAGGTTGAATCTACAAGGATTAATAAAGTTTATTTCCTTTGACAAGTTAAAAAAATAAAATAAAGGGGATTTGAAGATAGAAATTGTAATAGATTAAAAGAAAAAATAGGAATGCAATTTAATAACATTAAATGACAATGAATGTCTAACCTAAGGTATAATTTTGGTTTTGATTCTTTGAAGTGGTCATTGAAACAAAAATAAACCCTTCCATTTCTTGATAAACCCGTTATCATTGTTGACAAACTCTAGCAACCTATCTCTTTGTTAACTAGAACAAACTCTTCGAATCATTCTCTTATCAACAATTAACCATAAACAAGATATTAGGATTTAACTTTTTGACATAACTAAAACTAAGGGATCACCAATTCTAGTCAAAAAAATCAAAAGGTTGATTTGTTTAGACTAATTACATATCTATATAACATAAGTCGAGTACTTGATATTAAAGCCTATTATTTCACCATTAAACATTAAAACAATCAAAAAATTATCGAATTAATCATTCTAATTGGTAATATATTATTTTGATAATAGAATAATAATCCTTTTTGCTTTAATCAAACATAATAATAATGTTAATAATCTCAAAAGATACATAAATACTAAGGAATACAAAGAGTAAAGAAGAATAATTAGATCTTATAATTCTTGAAGAATTGAACTTTAATTAACCTTTGGCTAGAAAAAGAGAGTTTAATTGCATATGGTTCTCAGAGATAGTAGAAAATAAATATAAAGAAGTATCCAATAATGTAAAAATAAAAAACTAAAACAAACCAAGATGAGAGGCAAATGGGACGACTAATTTTGCACCTCTTTCCTCTATAAAATCCTAAAACATTATATAATCTTTCTAAAAATAAGGGATAAAAACCAATACCAAGACTATAACTAACGAATTCCATTAGGATTATCCTACCAAAATAAGTCCTACCTAATCAAAACCCCTAAATAGAGAAAAAAGGGAAAAAAATAAATAGGACTCGTTGACTTTAAAAGGCCTTACCCATTTAATCAGGTTTATTTTCTAGAGCAATCAATTAGCTAAGGTGTGGGCATGCCTTATGCTTATAACTTTTTTGGAACTTTCTTTTGTAAGCTTTCATTCCTTTCCAAAAATGTGCACCTTTTTTCCATCTTTTCTAAATTTCCACTTTCTTTAATCTACTCCACCAAAATAAAATATGTAATTATAATTCATAATTACAAGTACTATATCAATCAAAACATAGGAATTAATATGAAATATGTGTACTTTATGCATGTATCATATTTTATTTAAATATATTTTTCTCTTTAAAAAAGAGTTATGAAAATGTTTGAAAGTTATAGCATATTTACTTTGGACATCTATTTTAGTAATGGATAGTGGTTATTAAGAGCATAAATATAATGACTCAAAGCTAGTTTCTTATGAGATCTAACATGTTCATTATTATAGTCTATGTTTGCATCTTTTTAAGCTTTGAATAGGAGGTACCTAGCTCTTCGTGTATCCTAACTAGTGTTACAATTGGAGCTTTGATTTAGAGACTTGAATTTGAATTTAATGGCACAAAGTTATCTAACACACTAAAAAGCACAATTATTATAGGTTTGCACTCCAATCCCCTTTTAATTGTTTCTTCATATCCTAGATTATTGATAAGATGGTTGAAGAACCAGAATACGGCCTTTCTAAAGTTCCTCTTTAAGAGATAATTAATCTCAATTGGATAATGGTCAAATCTCAAGTGCTTCGTAAAAAAAGTTATAATAAGTGGGAAAGAAACCTACTAGGACTGGTTAATCGCAACTTGATCTAGTTTTTTGAGAATTAGACACCCCACACATTAATTCTTCATCCATTTGAAGAAATTTCCATGATAATTCAGGTTTGTTAGCCCAATACATTTTAAGAAATTCCTTATGCCATCATTAAAGCACCTGACATTGTGTATGATCCCTTTTGATTCAACTAAAAAGACGATTGTGTTGAAGTCACATGATAGGATCCAAGGGTAAGCTATCCCATTTCCTTATAGGAATAGAGCATTCTATAGTTAAACTCTTTGGAATTCCATATTGACCTTATAGATGAAATTGATGTATATAACCTTAGGATCTTGGATCATTTTAATATTAAAAGATATGTGTTGACTAAATGAAGCTACTAGAGAAACTTTGATTCTAGAGCTATCACAAGCTACAATGATGTGACCATTATAATGGTGATCATGATTTGTTAACAAAGACCACCTTTAGGTCAGGAACCATAATTATATGTTCATTGTATCTTTAGGTCTCTTCATTGTATTTTCCTTCTTTAAATTATTTTCAAGGAGACTTATAATAAAGAGGTCTTTCTTATTTATAAAATTATGTATTACCTATTATTTTTAGGGTATTCATCCCTTTAGTATTCTAAGCGATGATGGAAATTAGAAAGGGTTTGCTTAGAGTATTTGAACTTTTCATTCCTCCCTAATCTCCTTTTTGTAGCTTGTTTGAAAATAGTTTCATCATATTGTAGAGCACAATGAACTTCCTAACATTGGGAGTTATAGGGGGGAGTGTACATTGTTCCTTCATTTTTCTGTTATACTCTTTCAATTATTGGAATATTGTAAGTTGGGCAGTGCTTGACTACATCGAGAGGGGTTTCCATGCTAGCCAAAATTAAGACTTCCTATTCGAGAGTCCCTTCTTCTATAGGGACTTTATTACGTATTTTAAGGATTCCTTTTATAGATAAATTACTTTCTACTAGCTTGTTAATATCAATTGAAGGGTTTTAATTTGAGCTATAGAAGTCTCTACAATTGAAAGCTCTTTATAATCTCCTTGAGAAAAAAAATCTCACTCTAGGTTTCCATAGCTTTTTTCAACTAATAACTTACTTCTACCTTTGATTCTTTTAGTTCTTCACTTTCACCAAGTTTTAGGATAGGGATGAAACTTAGTAGTTCTTGGTTGATGTTAACCTTAATTCACACTTTTGCATAACCAAAACATTTGAATCTTATAATATTAGCATCCAAACATAATGGCTTCCTCATGTAGATGGCCAAATGGATTATCCCTATTATGGATCAATACTTTACAGGGTTGTCATCAAGGTTTACCTGCAGAGGCATATGTTTGATGTTTAACTTGTCTATATCCTCAACTTTTGTAAAAAAATTGGCCTACTATTTTGTTTCCAAGGTACCTAGATTAGGATTATGTTCATCTTTGGTACGAGTTGAATTTGAAAATGAAGCTTCATTGCTTGCATATTAACATGTCCTCTAGCCCCTCATTTTTCCAGTTTTTAGATGCCTATTGGTGCATGAGGGGATAAGCTAGATGTTTCCTTATAAAAAAGCCCACTAGGGCTATAGACCATCTTGAAGCGTCATGCTTTAGCATTCAACTAATGGAGCTACAATCTTCCCAAAAAAGTTTCGGGGGGGGGGGGGGGGGTGGGGGCCGGTATAAAGTTTTACCAA
>JAOSBN010000004.1:22375855-22402015 GCA_027563595.1 Erythroxylum suave | reverse complement strand
CCCCCCCCCCCCCCCCCCCCCCCCCCCCCCCCCCCCCCCCCCCCCCCCCCCCCCCCCCCCCCCCGCAGTAATAACTTAGTACCAAGTTAAGGGCAGTCCCCTATAATCTGCTTCTAAGAGGCTCTTTTAGAAGCAAGATCCTTGAGGAGGTTAAGAGGACAATGAAGTTGGGAAAGGTTTTAGGAAAGGAACAGAGGGATAAGGTTAGTAAGGAAGCTTTCCTATTTATCAGATATAGCCTAAGGTGTAGTAGTAATAGTATAAAAGGGGTAAGGTTAGGAGTGACCTCCCTTAGGTAAGATCTGGGGAGTGAAGGAAAGTCGAAAAGGGATAAATTGACAGTGGAAGGGGTATTTAAGACATATAGGGTGTCATTCTAAAAGGAGAAAGCAACATATAAAGGGTTAGATAGGAATCAAAAGGGGGAAAAGGTATCTTAAAATGAAAAAAAATGTGCGCATAATGAAACAAGCTAGCCCAAGGTAGAAGGATAAAGAATGGAGAAGGAAAGGGGGTTTAAAGATTCAAACTAGTCTAGGGATTTAGCCAATAAGGAAACCAACAAGAGGAGAGTAGAAAACAAGAGCTTGGTTTCTCATTAACTTATATAAATTATTTGTCAACAAATGTAGGTTAAATTTTTTAAAACTTTATATAGAAATTATGAAGTAAACATATTGATCGACCAATATGTTGTTACGGTTGACCAATGTCTCACCAGGTTATGTATGATCAATCAATATATAGCATTGGTTGACCAAATGTTCTAACGGTTAATGTGTTGGTTGACTAATATTGTTCAACCAATACATAGAAACTAGCACCAGCAATGGTTAGTTTTTGTTTCTAATTGCTAGTTTGACCCCAAACCTTATACATATATGGTTTTTCATAAGCTTAGAAATGCCAAAGCATTTGAATATTTTATATATGCATTTGTAAGAGCTTTCCAAAGCATTTAGAGCATTCATTGTTGCATTTAAAGTGAGTGACACTTTAAGGTTATCATTATGATTAAGTAAGGTCTTTTCATATTGTAAATTGTTTTGTGAATAAGGTTACTCTTCAAATAGGACAAAGAATGTAAGAATAGTTTCCTTTAACTCGTGAAAAACAAGATTTATGTAAGAAGGTTCTTGATTGACCGAGAGCTTGTTAGTCAATATTTAATACTACAAGTGCACGATGTAACTGTAGCTAGTATCGACAAATACGGGCCTATCCCATGAGGACAATATGTACTAGTAATTACTGTTGTCATATTATCTAGCTTACAGATTGATAATGGTTTTTAACTTAAGAAACTAAAATTAAGAAAAAAACTAAACAAACAATGTGAATTAAAGAAAGGGATTGGTGACAATAAAATAATTATCGATACCAAATGATTAGTACCTAAGCTTTGAATCCCCCTAAACCTTAACCAGTTGATTCCTTATCATGTAATTTTGTTATTGACTTATTGGATCGTGGAGATTCCTATGATATACTAATAACTAACCTTGAATCTACTAATAACTAATTCTAAGGTCTTTAACCAAATTACTCAAGTTAAAACTTGTAGGATTACATAACTGTATTATGAATCCCTCTATTAGGTTTGACCCTAATCTAGAAGATTTATGTTGTCCTTTCTGTAAGATTGCAATTAACTCTTTCCAATTATCGTAGATATATTCAACCTAGAAATTTTCAATTGCTAAGTATAAAATCAAATTAAAGTTTAAAAGTCAAATTAAAGATAGTAAATAGAACGGATAGTTAGATTGCAATAGCCAACAAACACAATTGCATTCACAAAATAATCAAAACATGTCAAAGTGTTCAACTAGGGTTCATCTAACCTAGATATTAATAGAAAAATTAGCCATACATCAGCAAGCGTGAAATCTTATCCATATAGATAGAAAATAGAATAGAAAACATCAGAATCATAATTTTAAATCTTTTTGATTGTTTTCTATCATGTATTCTAACAATGTAGATGTTTGATCTTGTGTTCTAATAGATCTCTTGATAAAAATCCCGTGTCTTATACTTCGTAAGCTCCAAATCACCTTTAAATGCCTTGTGACGATGCTAGTTGTTCTCCTCTCACAATTGTCTCTGAAACATCCAATTTATATGAAAATCTAGGTTTTTGGGTTATGCACATTCATGTGAATGACCGTGCATAGGAACGTTCATAATCAGAGTTTCTCAGATATCATGAAAGTGCAAGGGTGTCTAAAAGTGCACGCTATGCATTTCTTCTAGATTGCTATATTTCCTGTTTCAGCTGCATTTTTAGGCTAGTTTCTTCTCCTTTAAGTCCATGCAAACAGTTATAACCTAAAAACAAATTTGAAACAAGTTTGACAAGGTTACTAACCATAGATGGACTAAGACATCTTAATCTATCCAGAATGTGTCACCTATGAAAACAACACTAAGAGCCATAAGAACATCTCATTCTTATATGCTCATATTTACTAAATATTTGGAAGAATATATAGATGTTGTGTCATCTAAAAAAATATAATATGAGATATTGGGAATTCATTAAACGGTTGCAAGGAAATAGTAGAATTCCAAAAGGAAACATCCTAGTGTATGTCATCAATTTGGGACTGTGCATATACAGGTTGGAATGAAAGAAAGAAAAGATGTTTTTAGAGAATAACAATTAAGAAAGATGAGCCACAAAGAAATAGTATCTAGTTTATATGACTACAGTTGATGGCCCCAAAGATCGAAGGAAACTGCAGCAAAGAAATAACAGTTTTGGGAATTAAGGAAACATAAAAAGGTGGAAAGAGGAGGATGACAACATAAAAGTATTTCAACAAAGCTAAATGTATACAGTAATTATAAATGCCAAGCCTTGGTTAAAAATTACATATAAAAGCTTCACCAAAAACTAAAGGTTATTTACAAAGATAACTCAAAAGGTGAGGACTCAAGTAAAGGCAACATCCAAGGTACCAAAACACACAAATTAGGTACATACTGCTCAAGACCACTCTCTAAACACTCCTTTGCAAAAAACAAGTGGAATTAGTTGAATCATAAAAACAAGAACTTCAAAGGGGAGTAATAAAGAACTAAGGAAAACATGAACATGTGGAAAACAACATGTAATAAAAGGACATACATCAGTCATGAGAGTTTAATTTAGTTAATGGGAGTACCTTAGCTTTAGGTTGGTATTAAGTGAGTTAGAATGACTTTGATGGTAGTGCGGGTCTAAAGACGTAGTTTTGTGGCTATAAGCCTTGTATGTTATTGAAAATTTCTTTAATTAATTATTTTAATTTAAAAAATATGATTGGTAGTAAGTAGACTTAATATTAGTATTTGGTTATATGATATATTTCAATTAAACACAAAAGTCTCATCTTTTAGTTTTTAAGACACCTATATGGTACCATATCATTAGAACTTTATTATCCTGAATATATAATTTGTTATTTGGTTGGATATTGAAATATGGATTATATCAGTAATCTTTAGATAAGAAGAGCACATTCGGTATTTCTTAATTTTTAGTAGTGCATTAGTTTCAAAGTTTAGTTAGAAGCATAATTCAGTTGCTTTGCTAACTGTGGAAGTTGAATAAGTAGCGTGGTTATTATATACAAATTTTATGACTTAGACAATAACTTAGAGACTATGACACAGGCCTCATAATAGGACCAATTAGGTGTGACAATACTAGTGTCATTTGCCTTATAAAGAGCCCCATTCAACACTCTAGAACTAAGCATATATAAATTAAATATCATTTCATTAGAGATCATATACAAAATAGGGTACTGAGTTAGGATTTTTTGATACATTACATAAATTGGCCAAAATATTCATTAAAATGATGAGTGAGGATAAATTTTGTATGCTTAAGCAAGAACTAGGCATGATTGAAGGGAATTCAATTTGATAAGGATCTTTAGAGGTTCTTAAATTTGAATTTGGTTAATATTTATTTGATTTATTATCTGTTCTAGCGCTTTAATAATTGTTTGGTAGACTTCTAGATAACTAATTCTTTTCTATGATGCTATAAAGGGAGAGGGGAAAGTTAGTGACAATAGATTCAGGAGGAGTGATTAGTTTTAGTATTATTTGATATTAGATTCAAAGATAGCAATTGGTTTTAGTGTTATCTTACTAATCTTTATATAAAAGTTAGTTTATGCTTAAGATAAATAAACTTTTAATTTTTTTGTGAAGTGTGAATTTTAGGGGGAGCTAAATATTCCTATTATCCTGGAATAACAAACCATATTTGTTTGATTCTATCATTATTTATCTAATATTATAAAATATTTCATCTTTATAAAAAAGGTGGAGATTGTTGGACTAAAGAAGGTTACAAGTCATGTTTTAAGTATAAAAAATATAAGTACTGCTAATAAGTTTTTGTGAATGCATACACAAATCAAGATACATATCATGAAGATATTAGGCAGGGATGACATTTAGGAGTCAATGAGCCAAGCTCAAGTTGACCGGGCCTCGAGTCTAGCCTCGGGCCCAATAATTATAAAGAAAAATAATAAAAAACTTGGCTAGGTCACACCGAATTGAGCTTTGGGCCTTGCTTCCTCGGACTTGATCAGGTCCTGGCCTGGGCCCAAGCAAGCTACCCACCCAGGCCGGAGCCTAGTCTACTGTCATCCTTAACATGAGGATTCAAATGAAGAAAAGATTGAGACCTACGAAGAATAAGAAATAAGAATGTTATACATGAACTTGTAATATTTATTGTACTTTTTACTTTTTACTTTTTACTTGTCACTTTTTATATTTTATAGACTTAACACATCATCATTTTAACTTATGGCATGAGTCTTTTCAATGAATAAAGTTTTAATTTCAAAGAAAAATCCTTTTGATCCTTTAAACATTCTTTAGGAAACCTTTTGAGAAATGTTTAAGTGTTGCATTTAGAAGATTAAGTTCTTGAGCTTTTGAAGATGTTAAAATTATGATTTTAGGTATATTAGTTAATTTATTAAAAAAATGCATAAAGGTTGTGGAGCAGATACATTGGTCAACCAATATGCTATTATGATTGACCGATATCTCACTAAAATGCACATTGCTCGACAAACATATAGTATCAGTTGACTAATGTTCTAATAACTATTATATTTTGTTGAACAATACGTAATATTTCTTGACTAATGCACATAAATTAGTTATTAACAAAGACTAACTCTTATAATGATTAGTTTGACCTTTAAATCCTATAAATACATGGTTTTTATAGGTTTATATAAAAAATATTTGAGTGTTAGAATTTTTCAAAGCATGTCGAGCATTCATTATTACATTTTTAAGTGAGTGAACTTTTAAAGTGATCAAAGTGATTAAGGTCTTTTGAATGTTAAATTCCTCTATGAATAGGACTACTGTTCACATTGGATAAAGATTGTATGAAACGTTACTTATTACACATGAAAAATAAAATTATTGTAAGAAGGTTCTTCTTTGTCTTATTGGAAATTTCAAGAAATGTTTTAGAATGTGAATGATGACAAGAGTTGTTTATCCAATTACTATAAATTTATTTGTTTTCTTCTTCTTCAAACTCTTTTAAATTATTGTTTGATTATGTTATTAATTACATTAAACTATTTTTCATCATCTATTGATTGCATTCATTATATAAGAAATAATTATTTAAATTTACTAATATCTACGTCACTCCCACTCAAATGCTACTAAAGACCAACAAAATTATAGTGCTCTAACTCCAATTTTGGTTTCCCTAAATCAACAACTTAAGATATATCACATTTTCTTTTCATGGTTTAAGGTAAATCACATCTCTTTATTATGTGTATATACTAAGGGAAAAATGGGATGGAGAACCAAAAAATCAATCCCATTCGTCCATTTCATCTTACAGCTCCCATTTCCCATTTCCCATTTCAACTAATAAAACAATTGAAGAGCCTCAATAGTCAGTGCTCCGAAGAAAGGCCCAAGTCTCCTCCTTTTTCCATTCCTTGAAAATTCCATATTCATTTTTTTATTCCAATCATAAACGCCCTTTTTTCACTCTCTGTAGTTTCTGTGTTTTCATTTTTGCTTATTTGTTCCCAAGTTTTCTCTCTTTTGGATTAATCTGAAGAAGGGTTGCTTGTTTAGCACAAAAAAATTTGATTTTTTAGGAACCCAGATAAAAGTTTGTTCCTTTTATGTTTAAGGCAGGATTTTTGTAGATTTGATGTGATTTAGAGTTGAAATTGGTGGGTTTCACTTGATTTTGGTGTAAACTTTTGAGTAGCCTTTGCGTAATAAAAAAGGTCTCAGTGTGCATCATAATCCACACCACAATTTACTTGCTCAGGTAAGCTCGGCTTGGGATATGATAATAATGATTTGGCACCATATTATGGAGTTTTTAAACACTGAGCATAATATTCTTTTGTGTATTCTTTTATACTCTCTATTTCTTAATCAAACTTCTTGTTATCAAACTCCAATTTAATGCTTCTTCTGCTTCTCTTTTTTATGGTGGTATGTGGGTCATTTGTGCATGATGTAACTTCAGTGATTTAAGGTCATTGAACATGCATCTAATGAATTTATTAGATTAGACGGTTAGAGAATAGCAAAAGACATGACGTATATGGGCTTCGCCAAGAAGAAAGTGAGCAACCAATTGTAGATGCAATCAAAGTGTATCCATGGCTTTCACAGGTGTGCTTCTTTTGGTTTGACTACATGAGCAAGTTTATTTATCGCTATGTATGCATTTACAATTCTATAACTCTTGAGATAGACATAGAAGTATTTTTTTTCAGGTTTTGGTAGAAAGTATATCAAGCTTTACCCTTCTTCGTTGACAGAAGAACTATGTCCATACAAAGAGACCGTGCTTTGTAATTCTAGCTATGTAGGGGCTTGAATGTTTCGAAATCTGCATATTACCTCTGTTATCATATTCACATTAAGTTGGCCTATAGATCTATATCCATAATTGTTAAATTTTGTACCCTTGTATCTTGCAGCATTGTCTCTTACTACTCTAAATTGATGTATGATTTGTTAAGGTTGATTTGGACAATATGGACGAAAGACAATTTCCTAAAGTGAATGAATTGGAGTTCCTGGGCTGCATTTTGGAGGAAGGTGAAATGCTTTACATCCTACCGAAATGGTGGCACTATGTTCGATCTTTGACAACAAGTTTCTTTGTTAGCTTTTGGTGGAGTGCATCTGCAGGTTCAACCGCGTCCTGAGACTTCATCAGTCTTAGTCATAATATTTATGCTCATAGAACCAGCTTCTAAACTTGGTATATAACTAAAATCTTAACTGAGACACCCTTCCTTTATACAACCTAGAAGTTTTGATTAGTACAAAGATGGGAAATGTGTAGTAATTATCATGGTGCACTTATAAGTAGTTGTTTTAGAAGTTGCGAAGGATTTGATGCTGGAGGGCATGCATTGGGGATTGCGTTCACAGGCTTTAACATCCGAAAGGCATTTGACCCCTCCAAGGTTATGAAGTCACGTAATGAATTGGGCAAATCTGTTGTTAAATCTGCTTAAGGCATGAAGGCTAAATTTTTCAAGTGAAATAATTACGTACTCTTGTCGATTTCTTGTAGCTACAATTTGAGTGGGAAAAACTGTTGTACTTGATCAATTAGCTTGATTGGCCCATTATGTAAAGTTTTTTCTTTTCCTTTGTACAATAATATTAAGATCTGTCTACCTATTTTTGGTGTCCCGAACCCAATTGAAACTTAATGATCACAACATTTTAAGATAACTGGGTGAGGTTATACACCTCCTTTTTCATTGTAATGACATAGTGCAAATTCTGGTCTTATTGCACCAACTTGTTATGATAACAAGTAGAAAAAGTAAGATTAAAGTTTTTTATAAATTCATGCTATGTGGGCATCGCCATTTCAGGTATGGTTACTGTCTCTCAAATGCTAAGACTGAAAAGAAAAAAATTTGGAGACAAAACAGAACAAAAATTGGAGATAGTCAGGTGTTTGATTGTGATGGACAAAACAGAGAAAACTGTATTTGTCTCGAGGACAAAAATGCATTTGGTTGCTTGACAAAACATAAAAAAGTGTCAATGACCAAAATACTCCTACAGTATAATATGATTGGAGATATGTAATTCATTGATTATTTTAAAATGCATTATTTGTATTAGTATTTTTTAATTGTATCTATAAATAAGGAATTAAAAAATGAGTAACATAAAAATTTAGTGAAATGAGCTATTGAATAGTAAAAAATTCTTACAAGTTAAAAATAAAATGAATTACGTTAAATATTTTTATAATTGTATCAATATTTATTCTAATTGTATTTGTGATTTTTTAATTACAATGAAATAAAATGAGAAACCTAAATATTTAATGAAATGAGAAACATAAAATGAAATGAAATGAGTTATTAAATAAAAAAACCCTACAAGTTAGAAATTCTAGTACATAATAATTTAATAAAACATCTTAGAATTCATGGAATTAATTACATAATAGGTTAAAAAAATCCCACAAGTTAGAAATTTTAGTACATGCGGCATCATGGGGGGGTGGGGATGGGAAATTTTGCAAGTTGCTTATGTGTTTTGTTTCTATTACAGGGACAAGAAATCTTGTCCCTTAGTTTTGGAAGGAACAAAAAATTTATATTTATGTCATCTGGAGTTAGAACAAAAATAAGTAGGGTCAGCAGCAAACACTGCGAGGCACAGGATTTTTTTGTTTTGTTATCTGTCTTCAATGACAGAGACAGTAACCAAACACTATGTTATTGCAATCCTTTGTGACAAACACAACATAAGTTGAATGTTTCAAGTACGTAGAGGAATGAGGATGGGATGTTATTTTGTGCTTTATTGTAGTAGGTGGATAGGTGTTAGACCCTTAAACTCTGGAGCACTTCTTAGAGACCTCCATGACGTGTCTTAGGGGAGAGGTTTGCTGGATTCATGCATGAGGGAGGCATGCAAAAACACTAAGGCAAACGTGGGCGAGTAGGATCAGACTTGGTTCGAATTTTGATAGAGTCTCGGACCTCGTGGAGATTGACTCAAACCAGGCTAAAGACTTGACGGACTAAGGACTTAGCACATGCTCGGATGGATAGACCACGACTAGCGGACTTGTTGTAGGAAGTGTTGGCTCAGACTAAGGTGTTACGTGGGCTTCGACGAGATCACGTTGCGTCATCAACGGATAGAGATTGTAGGGAGATCTTGGATGATGTAGTGATGATGAAGAGTTAGAGTTACAGTGGGATTCAACATCTAAAGATAGTGGAGATCTTCGAGGATAAGGATGCTAGTGTCCTAGTCGAATGTAAACTCTATCATTTTGTTATCCTTATCAGTTAGAGTCTTATTTGGATGGGAATGTCATCTAATTGGTCCACGTGATGTAATCTGATAGAGATAGACGTGATCTTAGCAAGATCTTAGGTAGTTCAATTTGAGTGGGGTTAGGTAGTTCAAATTAAGTGGGATTCTGAATGTAACTTGACTTCCAAGTCAAGAGGCCTATATATAGCTCATTCAAGCTTTGCTCTTAACTCATTCAGAGAGAGAGCATTCCTTATATTCTTTTAAGGGAAAGTAATATAAAGGTTGGTTTAGCTGTATCTCTGTTGTTCCTTTGTTGCCTATCTTTTCCTATTGCTTTCTTAAGCATTGTTTCTTTGAGTGTGCGAGTGAAACACTTCGAGGGTTTGTTGAGGGCTGAGTCTTGCTTAAGCGGACCTAAGTGAGACTGCCGTGTAAAGGGTGTTAGTGATAGAATTCAGTGAAAGTTCGAGTCGCAAGGTAACCTTTGTATCAACTGGTATCAGAGCCTATTTTTGAGATAGCTGTAGGCAACTTGACAGAACGAGTGACCAGGGTGGAAGCACTCATTGGGCCTATTCCTTAAGGGGAGGAAGAGGTCACATCTCATAATACTTGGTTTAAGATGTTGGAGGCGCGGATCCAACACTTGTAGCAATAGATGGTAGAGATGTTGAAGGCACAGGAGGAGGCGCAGTTAAAGATCACCATGTTAAGGCGTGCTATTGCAACTCTTAATGTTGAGCTGGTTGAAAGCTCGACACCACTACTTTCATCTGTAAAGGTACGTGAACCAAGGGTGTTCGAAGGCGTGCAGGATGCCAAGGTGTTGGAGAATTTCTTATAGGATATGGAGTGGTACTTTGTGGCTGCAAGGGTACCCGATGCTAATAAGGTCAATGTGATAGCCATGTACTTGGATGGAGATGCCAAGCTCTCGTGGAGGACGAGGACCTTTGCAGAGATTAGTGTGGGTAGAACTCCTGTGGAATCATGAGTGCAGATGAAGAAAGATCTCAAAGATTAGTTTCTTCTGATGAATGCTTCTTGGCTCGTGAGAAATTCCTTGAAGAAGCTCAAGCAGGGTGGATCGATAAGAGATTATGTGAAATCGTTTAGTTCTCTAATGCTGGATATTGAAAATATGTCAGATGAGGACAAGCTCTTCAATTTCCTATCTGGGTTACAACTATGGGCTCAAATGGAGCTACGGAGGCAAAATGTGAAGGATGTGGTTGGTGCAATCGCGGTTGTCGATGCCTTGGTGGATTTTCGTAAGGTGAAAGATTCTAAGGTGAGCTCCTCAAATTCTTCTAAGGGCAAAGGCCACGACCAATAGGAGAAAACTGAGGGGAAGAAGAAGAAAGACTCTAAGAAGGGGGGATTCCAAGGGAAAGGGCAAGCAGAATGGAGGCTCGAAGAACAGGGAGACGTCCTTGAAAAAGGGCAAGGTTTCTTGTTACTTGTGCAGCGGTTCACACTTTGCTAGAGAGTGCCCGAGGAAGGAGAAGCTGAATGCCCTAATTGCCAAAGAAGAGGGTGGATCTTCAGAAGATGCAGCGTTAAATCCGAACGCCTTGCTGAATGCGGTTAGTAGTGAGTCCATTCCCTTTGATAAACTAATGTACGTGGCAGTACAGGTTGGGGAGAAAGACGTGACCGCAATGTTGGATATGGGTGCGACCCACAGTTTCCTAGTGGAAAAGATGGTTCGGAAGTTGAGCATAAGGGTGTCCAATGCCCCGATGAAGATTAAAACCCCTGCTGGGAAGGCTCAAGCAGTTGCGGGAATTGCTTACAACGCTCCAGTCAAAATTGGAAGTTGACGTGCTAAGATGAATTTCATCATGATACCATTGGAAGACTTCGAGATGATATTGGGGGTTGATTTCCTCAAAGCAGCAAAGGTGGAGCTGTATCCAAGTTTGGGAGGTCTGATGCTGATGAATGATCAATATTCCTTCTACGTGAATTGTTGTAGGTTCGATGGTAGAACAATGAATGCTACAACTTCGGTAGGACATGTTTTGTCCATGAGCATCAAGAAAGGGTTGAAGAAAGGCATGGAGACCTATCTTGCTACCATGTGGGAAATCAGTGAAGACCACGTGGTGGAAGTCCCTGTTGTGATTGCAAGTTTGTTGAGGGAGTTTCGGGAGGTGATGTCGAAAGAGTTGCCGAAAACTCTTCCCCCTTGTCGTGAGGTAGATCACAGGATTGAGTTGGTTTCTACAGTGATCTCACCTGTACGTGCCCTATATAGGATATCCCCGATGGAATTGGCAGAACTTCGAAAACAACTTGGTGAGTTGTTAGAGGCAGGGTTCATACAACCATCTAAAGCCCCATACGGCACCCCAGTATTGTTTCAGAAGAAGCAAGATGGTACACTTCGGAAGTGTGTGGACTATCGAACACTGAACAAGGTAACGATCAAGAACAAGTATTTGATACCTTTGGTTCAGGATTTGATGGACAGGCTATCAAAGGCTGAGGTGTTTACTAAATTGGATTTTCAGAGTGGGTATTGGCAAGTGCGGATTGCTGAGGGCGATGAGCAGAAGGCAACGTGCGTAACTCGGTATGGTTCCTACGAATTCTTAGTTATATCGTTCGGATTAACTAACACCCCTGCTATATTTTGCAACTTAATGATGTGCTGTACGACTTTTTGGATGAGTTTATGGTGGTTTACTTAGACAAAATCGTCGTGTATAGCGCTAACATGGTAAAACATGTGGAACACTTGAGGTAAGTGTTTGAAAGACTAAGGCAACACAAGCTTTATGTGAAGATAGAGAAGTGCAAGTTTGCTCAGTTGGAGATCAGATTCTTGGGTCACATGGTGAGCAAAGGTTAGGTCAGGACGGATTCGAGGAAAGTGAAATCGATAGTTAAGTGGCAGGTTCCCATGACAGTATGAAAATTGGGGAGTTTTCTCAGCCTGGCGAACTACTATAGGCAGTTCATTTTGGGATACTCAAAGAAAGCGGTGCCATTGACAGATTTGCTTAAGAAGAAGCAAGAGGGGTGTTGGTCGAGTGCATGTGCAGAGGCACTCGAGAGACTTAAAGCTGCTATCTCAACCGAACCAGTGTTAAAGCTGCCATTGTTCGAACTTCCATTTGAGGTACATACTGACTCGTCGGACAAAGCTATTGGTGGAGTCCTGGTACAGGAGGGTCATCTGGTAGCATTTAAGAGCCGAAAGCTTAATGGTACGGAGTAGCGTTACTCGATGCACGAGAAGGAGATGCTTACGGTGGTGTATTGCCTTGAGATGTGGCGAGTATATTTGTTGGGAACCAGGTTCGTCGTCGAGACAGATAATGTTGCTAACATATCTTTCAGATGTGCCGAGTTTTGGTGAATTGCAGAAATAGTTGTTAAAGGAGACGCATGACTCGCAGTGGACTGGTCACTCAAGAGTCCAACGGATGCTAGTACTCCTATCTCATTCCTACTTTTGGTCGAAGATGGAGAATGACATGGAATGTTAAGTCAAGGCATGCCTTGTGTGTCAATTAGATAAGCCGGAGAGGAAGAAGCAAGCCGGTTTGCTACACCCTTATCCATCCTTGAGAGATCGTGGATTTCAGTTTCCATGGGTTTAGTGGGTTTCCAAAGGTGGACAACATGGCGTCAATCATGGTGGTGGTTGACAGATTCTCCAAGTACGCGATCTTCGAGCCAACTCTTGTGACTTATCCCTCAGATGTTGCGGTCGAGCTGTTCTACAAGAACGTGGTCAAGTATTTCAGAGTACCATTGGATATTGTGAGTGACCGAGACGCTAGATTTATGGTCCAATTCTGGACGTCCCTTTTCAATCTAACGAGTTGCGATTTGAAGTTTTCAATGGCAAATCACCTATAGACAGGTGGCCAAACAGAATAGATCAATGGTTTGTTGGAGGAATACCTATGGCACTTTGTAAGTGCAAGTCAACGTAACTGGTTAAGTTTGCTTGATATTGCACAGTTTTGCTATAATCTGCATAGATCTTCAGCAACGGAGAAAAGTCCCTTTGAGATTGTGTTGGGATAACAGCCTCCCACGCCACTAGAGATTGCTCAATAAAGGATAGGTGGTAAATGTCCCGCGGCGCATAAGTTTGTGATGGAGAAGCAAGAACTATTGGATGAGGCGAGGGACACTCTTCGAAAAGCTTCTTGACGAATGAAGAAGCAAGCAGATCTTTGAAAAAGAAATTAGAGTTTGATGTGCGAGACAAGGTTCTATTGAAACTAACCCCACATATTTGGAAGAAGATCTCGAGTAAGCAAGTTCATAGGGGTTTGGTGCTAAAGTACGATAGACCATTTGAATTGCTGCATAAAGTGGGGAACGTAGCATACAGATTAAAATTTCCCGAGCGGTTGAAGATACACCCTACTTTTTTTGTTAGTTTGCTCAAGTCTTACTATGAGGATGCATCATATCTGAATAGGAGTCAGGTAAAGCGAGCTCCACTGGTTATGAGAAAACAGTTTGAAGATCAAGTGGAGAGGATCCTAGAACATTGGATAATGGGTCAATATAAGAAGAACCGACGGATCGAGTTCCTAATTTAATGTAAAGGAAAACCTGTTGCGGAAGCTATGTGGGAGAAAGATACGACCTTGTCACAATTCAAAGACTAGGTGAACGCTTACCTTCGGACTAATTCAATGAGGGCGTCGAATCCATCTGGTGGGGGTGGTTTGTTAAACCCTTAAACTTTGGAGCACTTCTCAGCGACCTCCATGAAGTGCCTTAGGGGAGAGGTTTGCTGGATTCATGCACGAGGGAGGCATGCAAAAGCACTAAGGAAGACATGGGCGAGTGGAATCGGACTTGGTGCAAATTTTAGTAAAGTCTCGGACCTCATAGAGCTTGACTAGGTCCAGGCTAAGGACTTGACAGACTAAGGACTTAGCATATGCTCGGATGGACAGACCATGACTAAGGGACTTGTTGTGGGAAGCATTGGCTCAGACCAAGGTGCTACGTGGGCTTCGACGAGATCACATTGCGTCATCAACGGATAGAGATCGTGGGGAGATCTTGGATGATGTGGCGATGACGAAAAGTTAGAGTTACAGTAGGATTCAACATTTGAAGATAGTGGAGATCTTCAAGGACAAGGATGCTAGTGTCCTAGTCGAATGTAAACTCTATCCTTCTGTTATCCTATCTTATCAGTTAGAGTCCTATTTGGATCAGGTGTCATCCAATTGGTCCACGTGATGTAATCTGATAGAGATAGACGTGATCTTAGCACGATCTTAGGTAGTTCAGTTTTAGTAGGATTAGGTAGTTCAGATTGAGTGGGATTCTGAATGTAACTTGACTTCCAAGTCAAGATGCATATATATAGCTCATTCGAGCTTTGCTCTCAGCTCATTCAAAGAGAGAGCATTCCTTGTATTCTTTTGAGGGAAAGTAAGATAAAGGTTGGTTTAACCGTATGTCTGTTGTTCCTTTGTTGCCTATCTTTTCCTATTGCTTTCTTAAGCATTGTTTCTTCGAGTGTACGAGTGAAGCACTTCGAGGGTTTGTTGAGGGCTGAGTCTTGCTTAAGCGAACCTAAGTGAGACTGCAAAGGGTGTTGGCTATAGAATTCGATGAAAGTTTGAGTCCCAAGGTAACCTTTATATCAATAGGCAAAGCAGGATGGTCAATATTGTTATTATGATCTTTGTGCCCTCCCTTTTGTAAGTCATTTGTGCTCTTATGAGACATGTTATGCGGCTTATTCTCTTCAATAATAGGTAGGATTAGGAAGCATGTGAGGGAATTTTCTAGGTCTCCAAAACTAGTAAGGACCGCTTAGCGTGCTTATATATATAAGCCTTTTCTTCTTTCTTTTTCCAACCAAATTTCATGAACCAAAAGCGTCATCGTTTCTTCGTCAAAGTTAGGCCATTTTTCATCAAAAAACATATATTTAATTGATTTTAAATATTCAGTCCTGATTAACTTTATATTTCAAATTAAATATTAAATTCCATTAATTTTTAAAATTTTTAAATGAGATTATCTTAATTGTGATCTATTAATTTTTAACTAGTTAAATAAAATAATATTGTTTTATTTAATGAGACACATAATTAAACTCGACTTTAAGTTAAATGATTTTTTAGGTTATTAAATAGAAGTTTAATTGAAAATTAATAAATTTTATCTTATTAATTATGATAAATTTTATCAACTTAATTTGAAGTAAACTAGTTAAAATATGTTTAATTAAATTTAAGCGTTTATGCCTAATGAACTCGAGGTTGAATTGACATATTTATAAATTTTAAGTTATTTAATATAACAATATCGTTATTTTAAAATTTTAGTTGATTCTTGTCAAACTAAATTAATTCTTTTAAATTTGGATTAAATAGAATTTAATCCATTAGTTTTAATTAAAATAGGTTGACATAAATTGCTATAACAAGGATTAGTTGTGAGATGTAAATTTGCTTTAAAGAGCATTTGATCCAACGAAACCTTATTTGTTAAATACTTTTGCACAAACTACAATACTTTCCTGATTGGCCAAGACTAAACTCTTGCACTTTTGCCTACAAATCATTCATCTGAAAATAAATGTGCAATAATTAAATAATACTACACAAAATAAGTTGAAAATAAAAAATTAAGATTAATTATTAAATCATAATTTTAAAAATAAATTTTTAATGTAAGCTTATGATTTAACTTAGTAATCATTTGAAAGTCATACAAGATAAAGTAATTGAGATGTTATAGTCAACTATTTACTCAATTAATGCTTTTGCATCACTTATTATAAAATTATTCTTAAATAATCGACAAAAAGTGATAAATCAAAAGTCGGTAAAAATAAGGTAAATAGGACACATCCAGAGAGTAGTCAAGCTTTTGATACCCAAGCTTCTGGTGTTATCAAAATAATTTAGACCTAAATATTCACGATTTTGTGATGGAAATCAATCACTATAAATCATCTCACCATTTTAGATTAACTAAGTTGTGAAGTGACAGTTTTTCAATTTGCGTAATCGAGTTGCTCATCTTTCCATCCTAATTTACTTTAAATCAATATTTTAAAAATTGTACCAGAAATTAAACATGTAAAATAAAAATTTAAGGTAAAACAGGTCCAATCGTATTAAATCGTTATCAAATCGGCTAAAGATTAAATAAAATTAAATTGAGAGAGATTGTCTCTATAAAAGAATTCGGAGTTTAATTTAAAAAAGAGATTATTAAATAAAATTTAATTGATTTATTTTAATTTACAAATCTTATTAATTTAAGAAAATTAAGCGATTAATTCATAAATTGATCGATAAATCGAACAAGAAAGTTAAAAGCATAACCTAAAATTTAGACGATTCAAAACTTTTATAGTTGAACTGGTCAAACTAGTTAGTTTTTTTAATTATTATTCTAAATTACATTTTACTCTTATTTTTGGTTTCTAAATCTTAATAATAAAAAAATTGTAACAAATGTATTCACTTAATCACTACATCAAAATTTGCAATTACACTAAACAAAAATATTTTTATATTATGATATTTATCAAGTTGAGGGTAAGTCTTAGACCAACCGGTCAAGTTGTTCCTTTGTGACCATAAGATCATAGATTCGAGTCACGGAAAATGTCTCTTTGTAAAAATAAAAAAGGAAGGTTGTTTATAACATCACTCTCCCTGTACTCTCGCAAAGTGGAGAGCCTTGTATACTGAGTACTTTGACTTTTTGATATTTATAAAGTTATGTTAATAAAACATGTAACTTTTAAATAATAGTATATGAAAATTTAAATATATTTTTATATTTTCATTTCTTAAACATAAATGTATGTATATATATTAACCATGGTTATTTATATCCCTTTTTCCTACCAGTTATAATGACATAAGATATTTTTTAAGTCACAACATTTTTATCCAAAAAATGTTACGTTCACTTTTATACTCTGTAACTAATATATTTTTATTCTTTATATTCTTTTAAGATATTATTAGTTCTTCTTCCAAAGTAAGACAATGTCTTCACAAAAGATCTAGTGAGTCGAACCTAGGCTCAAATGTAGATGTTGATGACAGCAACAAGAAATCCAAATTATCCTAGAATTTTTTCACATTACGTAAAACAATATAACCATGTAACTTTTGTAACTTTTGTGATTTAATTTCCTGTTTTGAACTATTTCTACTATCATTATGTGTTTCTAGCTTGTACTTTTTTATTATTTCTTTTACGGTTTTAGATCCTAATTGACTAGTCTTAGGAAACCTAAAGCAAAATAAATTACATATCACAATTCTCCTTATTAAACTCATACACATTTATTAAATAATTATTTTTAAATTCATACAACTTTCAACATATCAAAACAAATCATTATGTTAATTTTTTTAGTTTCCTTTTGACATGCCTTCTTTTTCTATTGCATTTTTATTTGTTGAATAGATTTCGTAATGACAAAAAAATTAATAAAAATTTTACCCTATATATTAATGTTGACAACACATTTTACTATATTTTAAACCACTTTTAATTTTATAAGCATCCTTTAATCTTATTAAAAAATATGTGTAATATCATAGATTAATCTGTACTTTTAACAATATTATTATGCAATATAAAAATAACTACCATAATAGATCAATAGATATTTAATGTACCTATTATGATATTATAATTTACAACAAAAGAACACATATCTTAACACTATCAAATGTTTCTTTTTTTTTTCTCCTTGTGTGAAGTTTAAATTTACTTTATTTAATAGTTCATGATATTTTTATGAAAATTAATTTACATACGATCAAACTTTGCACAATTAATGGCACCATTGTGGGGCTCACGACTTCCAGCCTCCATCTTCATGTTCATAATCCTACTCTTTATCACGTCCACCAGATTTGACGCTACTGCCGCCACAAATCTTGTCACAAAGCTCGCTGTTACGTGGGTCCCAAACCCATCAAACATCACCCAATTCTTCAAAATCGCCTCCTTTATTTGATCATATGAGGCCAACTATGACGTAGTTACTATCATTGCGTGGTTCACCATTGTGTTGTAATTTGAGTGTTTCATTAATGTGACTTGTATATCAAGATAATATTTGGATTATTACAATGAAGTCTACTTGCTAAGTAAAATTTTTTAGAATTTGAATTTTTCTAAAATTTTGCCTTCTCTATCTTGTTGGTTTCTTCTTTGTAGTGGGTTGTATAGTGGGTTGGGTAATAACTTACATGAATCATAAAGTAATGGTTGATTTTCCATATTGAAACAACAAAAGACAATGTTGTTTGTAAAGGTTTTTGACTCTTCTATTATTTCTTTCGTAGTTCATCATCAAATGGTGATGACTAAGGAGGAATGGCATGTACGAACACGAAATTCATCCCATTCACCTATTTCCCATCATCAAACGACCCCAATTTATTTTATGAATTGATCAAACTCAGTGCAATCAATGGCACCATTGTACGGCACATCACTTCCAGCCTCCATCTTCATATTCATAATCCAGTCTTTATCACGTCCACCTGATTCGACGCCACTGCTGCCATAAATCCCACAGAAAAGCTCGCTGTTGCATGGGTCTCAAACCCATCAGCTATCACCCCATTCTTCAAAATCACCTCCTTTGTTTGATCATACGAGGCCATCTGTGATGCAGTACTATCATTGCACGGTTCACCTTCAATAAAGACCAACACCACAAGCCCATTATACCTTCCTATTTTGAAATCTTCATAATAGCATCAATAATATCGTTGTAGTTACGACGTTGGGCAGGTGACAGCCGACTGTTGACCTACATCCTGACCATCACCATATCCACAAGGTTAGCAACTACAGCTCCGATCCCACCAGCGATTAATCTGGAAGTGATTTTCTTTGCTAACGACATACTACATGTGTCTTCATTACTCCACTTTTGTTTGAGCACATCATACAGACCTATGCAAGTCGTGGAGTAGAGTGTTTGTCAGAGAATGGTAGCAGACACCTCAGAGAACAACGCGGCAATGCCGTTACTACTGTTAGAGGAGATAGTTTTTCTTCCGGTTACAGTGAACCTAACGACCTGAGGAGTGATATGGAGGTGTAATGAAGTCATTCTACGAACTCTCCTGGTGCTAAAGGTAAAGTTTGTCTACGGTTTGTTTATGTTTTTGGGTAGATTAGAAATGGATTCTGGTTTAATTCAGTGTTGTTTGGTGATTTGACTGTGGTCTTATGACGACTCCTATTGTGTAGATGCCGAAGCTGCTCTTTATTGAGAACTGTAGCATGCTTATGCCAATCCTTTGGTAACAGTTCCTCGAGAAAATGGATGTGTCTTTTACTTCCCTCAGTGACATATTGAATAGGTCTACTTTGTGTAATTTGTTTGATTATCATTTTTTTGGTGTCAACTTTTTTATAAGTTATTTGCACAAATTTGGTTTGCGTGCTTATCATCGATTTTTCATTTTACTTATGAGCCTAAATCGTTTGTTATTAATGTGTGGATTAGATGGAGGCTTCCACTAACCAGTCAGCTAACCAGCAAATGCTAGTTTATAACCTTTCATCAAGGATCCTGTGTGGTGTGATCAACGTTATTCTGAAAGCGTATGATTAGTAGCTTTGACGTTAATTATTGGTCTCTACGGAGGGTTAACTGATTTCCAAGTTTGTTTTAGGTTTTGTGATTTCATTTTTTTCTTATCATGTAATAATAAATTGTAGGCCAAGCCAGATACGGATGAGGTCTTTATGGAAGTGACATTACTCCCTGAGGACAATGTAAGTATTCACTGCATTATGTTTTAGGTATATGATGCGTGGTTGAGCATTCGGAGCCAAATTATTCTTATTATATAGTTGTCTTATAATGTCAGCAAGATGAGAATGCAGTGGAAAAGGAAGCTCCCCCACCTGCTCCACTGAAGTTTCACGTTCACTTATTTTACAAGACAGACAACCTCAGATGCTAGTACTCACAGTGGATTTTCGATTCTTAAACGACACAGTGACGAGTGTTTGCCCCATTTAGTTAGTCAAATGCACCTTGTGATAATTATTTACTAATTTTTTGGTGTTTCTTTTTTCAAATTAACAATTGCTTCTAAAGTGGAATTAGGTTTCTAATGCGTTGTAGGATATGTTAAGGTAACCTCCAACATAGGAATTGGTTGCCAAGGATTAGCATGGAAACAAATAGAGGTTTCATCATATATTTCGAGATAATGAACCTTATGTTTGGGCTTGGCTGCTTCATTGTTTGTGCATAAGTTACTACATAAGATTCTTCATGGGTATATAGTATTTGGTACTTAATTCATATCCTGTTATTGATGCCAGGTAATCCTAGAAGGCACTTGCTTCAAAGTGGATGGAGTGTATTTGTAACTTGTAAACATTTTGTCACTAAGGGCACCTTTATGTTTCTAAGGTTGGTGGTTCTTGCAATACTGTTTCTGCTCATCTTCTAGAATAATTGTTACCTATAGATCACTGATATTTTACTTTGGGATTCGAATTTTAGTTGTGAGAATGGAAAACTTAAAGGTGTCAGAAGATTGATGAAGCAATAGGGTAATGTACTGTTATCTATCATATCCAGTCACAGTATGCATCTTGGTGTGCTTGCTATAGCATGGCATGCCATATCAATAGGAACGATGTTTACAGTATACTACAAGTCTAGGTATCTTGTTAGATTTTTATTTTACCTTCTTGAGATAGTTAACAATTATAGCTAGAGTTTGTGAGTCTGTTATCTTAAGTTCAATCGCAAGGTCACGCCTGCGCCTAAAAAAAGATCACTAATGCAGGGAGGTTTCTTGTTGACTATTTGTTAACGTCGTATTAATATTGCTCTTTCGGTGTTTTGGTGTAGGACAAGCCTGTTTGAGTTCATAGTTCCATTTGACCAGTACATGAAGTCCGTGAAGATTACTTATTCTATAGATATTAGGTTCAAAATGAGATTTGAAGGTGAAGAAGCTCTAGAACAGAGGTACTGATTACTTCTCTTACAGAAGTTCAAAGTTGTCTATAAAAAAATCACTTATGAAATTTATTAGTTGCATTATTTTTTCACCAATTTTTGTTGTTAAAGATTTATTGGCACTATTGTCAAAATTGAAGTTGCTAATACCAACATGTCGCAAGAGTCAAAATGGAGATGCCTCAAGGTAGTACTTAATGATGTATTGCATTACATCCATTATGATAACTAAAATGTCATGTTACTTCCTTTTGCATTTAGGTGAGATGGGATGAGACAAAAAACATACGTCCTCTAGAGAGGGTGTTGCCCTAAAAAATAGAACCTGCAGTGGCTCCTCCTACACTAAATCCCCTTCCAATGCCCATGCCAAAGAGACCTCGAGCAAGCATAGTGCCTTCATCCTCCGACTCCTCTGTTCTAACTAGAAAAGGTAATGGTTATGCAGATTTTTTATAGGCATTTTCCTACAAGTCCCATATGCATCAAGTGGGCTAAGTTTTCTTGACTTGAGCATTAGGTTCATCCAAGGCGACTGTGGATCCTCCACCAATAAATGGGTTTTCTAGGATCTTGAGGGGCAACTTTTCTGAGAGTAACGAGTTTGATAATGGTGAGAATTCTGTTATCTGGCCACCTTTAGTTGATGCAGTTTCTGCATCGAAAAGGTATGGTTGAGATAATAGGACACTTATGGTAGGCATGAATTACCTTACACAGATTTGTTGTCGGGCTTTGGAGCAAGCTCCAATTCCTCCTATGGATTTTGTGAACCATTTGTAGATCAAACAATAGCAACTACTAATCTAGCAAGAAGACATGTACTATAACAAGATGGGAAGTTTAGCTTGCTTGCCAACTGATGGTCGTTAATGCCTTCAAGCTTATCACTCAAGTTGATAGAGTATAATGAAAATTTATCAGCAAACCATGGGATGTAAATGGTCATCTGTGGAGTAATATTAAATGCAGTGTGTTTAGTGAATACCCCCAACTTTATGGCGGTAGAGTTGATACATTGAATGGAAATTTGTTGATGCCTCCCTCGTCATCATCATATTTTGTTAATCACGATCATTCAAGAGATCTAAGGAAGAAGCCAACACTGGTGCAAGGGTATGAGAATGGAAAATCTGTGGATGGAAGTTGCAAAACTCTTTGGCTGGTTCATACCCACTCCTCAAGTCACCAGAAATGCCCAATTAAACTGATCACAAGTTAGGACAATCTACGAGTTCCCAAATGGTTGACAATATTAAACATGAGAAACATTTTTTTATGCTAATCAAAGCATAAGAGATTCTTAGGGAAAAGCTTTAAATGTTTCTACGAGGAGTTGTACTAAGTTACTTTCTTTTTTCAAATTCTAAGAGGTTATAGTTAAAACCCATGAATTGTAAACACTTGTTTTCTGTTCTTGGTATTAACAAGTTCACAAGAAGGGAATAACACTTGGTAGGTTAGTTGACCTTACAAAGTTCAACAACTATGAAGAGTTGACTAAGGAATTGGACAGATTGTTTGAATTTGATGGTGAACTAATGGCATCCACAAAGAATTGGCATATTTTGTACACTGATGATGAGGGTGATATGATACTTGTCAGAGATGATCCTTGGCTGTAAGGATTATTGCACTCTTTCATTTATTTTCCGATTAGTTCTATTTAAGCTTTTGTTGACATGTAAATTCACTATTTTGCATAAATGCTAGCTTCTTTTTACCTACATTAAAGAGAATTTGTTGACATGGTTCGTAAGATTTTCATCTATACTAAAGAGGAGGTTCTAAAGATGAATCTACGAGCCTTAAATTTAAAATACAATGGCAACTTGCCAGAGTCAAATGATATGGACACAACTGAAGTTAAATATCAACCACTACCTTATATATATACTTCAGAAGATAAATAGGTGGGTGATTTATAGGTTGGTTTATTTGCTAAGTATGCTAATTCATTTTGCGCATTATGGTCAGAAAGCCTTGCTTATGGAATGACTTTCTTTTAACTGTCCTATGGATGATGGCTTATATTTTTTTCTTCTTATGCCAGGAAGTTGAAGGTAGGCAACCGAAGGTGATTTGATATACTACGAGTATAATACCAAATAAAGATGGCTGAGTTTGTTGTTGTCTCATAAATGGATGGCACAGATTAATAGATTCAATTTCGGAGAATCTTATTTAGTTTTGTAATGGTTCCTATTATATGCATTCCACTATATAAATTTCACAATATTCATTTACATATTTCATCCATTTATCTTTTTAATTCATTAATCCATTTATCTTTTTAATCCATTCGTTATTATACATAAATTTTTTAAAATTTACAAAATTTGAATTTTAATTTACTTATTTTATTAATTCATTCAAAATAATCCAACTATTATATGTTGGCCTCTTTTCTTTTACAAAATTTTATCCACAATCACACAATTCTATTTTTTCCTCAAAATTTTAAATTACACAATAGTCATTTATAATCTATAAACATAAATAACATAAAATCTAGCTATTGGAATTTGAGTATTAGGCTTGAGATTTCAACTTAAGATTGTTGAAACTTTTGGTTGCTATAGCTATAAATTTAGGGATTGGTTATCCCAAATCTAGGATAGAATTTTATGGTTTTGGTTGATGGAAATTCAAGCTAGAGTTGTTGGAATTTTTGTGAGATTAATGGAGGGTAGAGAACTAAGATCACTTATAGAGTCAAAAAATTACTGGATTATTAATTTTTGTTTTATATTTTTATTAACCCAATTTAAATATTCAACTTTTATTTTTTTTCCTTGTTTACAAAATTTTGTCTATAATCATACACTTCTAATGTTTATCTTAAAATTTTAACTTTAACAATAACCATTCGTAATAAAAGATATATATATACATATTATTTAGTCAATGGGTATTAAACTTCTACGAATTACCACTGCACATATGCACAGTGACAACCTGCTAGTCTTATTCTAATGCATATTACAACTCCTCCTTTTTGCAACATTAAAAAGCAAAAAATGGAAAATTGGTAGGCCACTCGTTCTCCCCTCACCTGATATCACTTCAATGGAATAGGAGTAGAAACACATTCGTGAAAGTAGATGGTGCTTACTTGTACATTTATTGTAATGTTGGCGAAATATTGTACTAAGCAGTTGTTGTTCCTGATGAGTTTTATGGCATGAGTGACGTTTTTCCTCAAAGAATTTTGATACATATGAGGTCTAAGTTTTTTTCTAATCGTCAAAAATATCTCTTTATTTAATGGTTAATAACTTAGGGTATCCACAAAAAAAGTCAATGTGCAGACGATCTCCTAATCTGTATGTCGTGGAATAGTTTTTTAAGTTCTAGGTTTCTCCTGAACTTGGACTTTAAATCCAACCTTATAATCACTAACTCAATCGTCGTTTGAGAAGTCACTTGACATACGTGTTCTACTTAGAACTGGCTAAATTCTCGGTTTGTTACGATTTTATTTTTCAATCCCTGATATAAGATAAAAAAGGAGGGGGTCTGGATATAGGACACCCTGCCAATCCTAATGGTGGGGTGGATTACGTGTACAACAACCCGCCGTAAAGCATGCCTGGTGGACACGAGGTGGTACCCACACAAATGTCCACCCCACCATGGGGAATGGCGGGGTGGTGTCCATCCCGCCATACACAATGGCGGGGTGGACACCCGATACGTTTTTTTTAAAACTAATTTTTTGTTTCATTTTAAAAACTTTTTTTGTTGAGGCCAAAACTTTTATGTATTTTGTTTTAGGGTTTAGTTTAGTTTAAGGTCTCATTTTTTTTAGCGTTTAATTTTGTTTAGGGTTGTCGTTTTTTTAGCAAAATTTTTTTATATTTCAAGGTTTAGTTTTATTAAGGGCTTAGAACATCTATACAAATTAAATTTGAAGTACAAGTTTTATTTTTTTATATTTTTCCTGTATTGAAATTATTTTGACTTAATTTAATTTTTTTTACAAATTTTATAATATAATAAATTTGGAAAATGAAAAATGTTTAAAGTCAACTTTTATTTAAAAAGGAAAACCAATTTTATTGCATTAGGTACTTGATAATTTTCTATCATCTTACAACATTAAATAAAATCACTACTGTACATGACCTGAAGAGGGATAATTTGAAGCATTATGCCCTAGCATATTATAATTACGGTACCTTCGCGGAGAATCAAGACATCGTCTATCCATGTCATTTCGTATTCAAGCACTTTTCACTTTGCCCCTCTTTTTAGCCAACCTTGACCTGCGAAATCCCAATGAAAAATCTGCTTCCTCCCAATAATCTGGATGTTACAATGGATAGAACTGACCAGAACACGTATTTTTGTATGCCGCAATACTGTATACAGGATGGATATGGATTGTCAGATGAACATTAGATCTCAAACATGCAGCAAAGACATAAGAACATGGAAAATGAAGTTCTGTTCACTTTTCGCAGGTACAAGTTCTTTCTTGAAAGTTAACATTTTGAATATTTCCTCCCCTGTTATTATTCCCATGATGAGCAGTGACCACACTATATGTACCATACCTTGAGTCATATGATTGGACAGTATGCTTTTGGCCTTTTACTTCATTTGCCAAATATTTGTGCCAAATGTTGATCGGATAATTATTCCATGCTTTGAGTATGATTTTTTAATTTTCTTGGAATAATTTAACCATTTGTTCTAAAGTAAATCGAACACAGGCAGTGATTGGCAAATGTCGTGCCCCTTTGAGGATGTTATTAAAGCATTCAACCATATTTGTTGTCAAAACACCCCATCGGTAACCTCCATCTTTACTCAACGCCCATCTCACAGGTGGGACTTGTCTC
>JAOSBN010000004.1:22342479-22375755 GCA_027563595.1 Erythroxylum suave | reverse complement strand
ATTTCTACATTCAATTCATAAGCTCTTCCTCTCAACCTAAACCATAATTCCTTAGTGTTCTTACGAAGGTCAAAGTTGTGAAGAATTATAAAGTTAGCTCTTTATAGACTGGAAATTTGAGCTTGATGAATTTACCCCACTGAATCCTCTCAGTTAGGTTCTCTAACCACTCATGTAATTCAATCCTATCTAATGTATCAAAATCGAAATACTTAGGCACAAAAATTTGTCTAGAACGAAGAGAACGAAAATGAGTACCTTCTTCCTTAGTGGAAATAGGGAATGAACCTCTGAAGTCCACTGCTTAGTTCCTTCTTCCCCGTCTTGCGACTTGTTGTGCTCTGTGAGGCTTCTGTTGAGCGGTTTCCTTGATACGAGGCAAGTATGATTGGGTTGAGTTTGGAAAAAATTTGAGTTTGAAAATGTTTAAAGAGATGTTAGAACATTTGGAAATTGGAATTCTAAAGAGATAAAATGAAAATGAAAGGGAAGGTGAAAGTTAGGTAAGAATTGAATAAAAAAGGTAAAATGGTAAAAGTTTCAATTTTAAAAATGCATCCTTTCCCTTTTGTACATAGTCGCAGGCCATGATCGTTTCTTGCTATGCCATGATCGTGGCATATGGCATACCACCTAAAGACATCTTAGTAGCAGGCCACGATCATGGCCTAGCACTTATACTCTAACACCCAAGCCCATCTTTTCCAATTCTTTTTTCTTTCACTTCACTTTATATGCTTACGTAACCTCCTTCGTGATTCCGAAATCCTATTCCTCTTTTCGCTTTTATTCAACCAAAACAAAAATAAACCTAATTATGGAATTCAACTATTCTAATAAAATTTAAACAATGAAACTAATTTTTCCATGGGTAGCCACTCAAGTAGCGCATCTTTTAACGTCAATAGCTCAACGCTCTTCTTCCATTAGAAATAATCCAGGATCAATTATGAGCGGCTTGCTTCCACCCTTTTCATTTAATATCAGTTTTATAGCCTGTAAGTAAGCTACAATTTGTAATATAATTAAAGGGACGATGTTGATATCATTATAAAAACTAATTAGGTTCAATAATGTCCTTTTCTCGAGTGAACTGTCAATATAACAGGGACTAACAAAACTCTCAAAATCTTCCATTAAATCCAACCATTTGTCTTGTACGAAGGTAATCTACTCTCTTTCTTCCTTAATCACCTTCTTTTCCTCTACTTTTTTCGCTTGACGAACGGAGACTTTCATCGACTCTTCCAACTTTATGTCTGTTTTCATCTGTTCTTCACCTGTTTGTTCTTTAGAAGATTCAAACACATCAATTATCTTGAATGACTTACTAACCCTTAAATTCTTAAACACATCATTCATGTGGAATGTCTCTTCATCATCATCAATCCAAAAGCTAGAGTTTTGTTCATGAACATCTATCCATGATTTTTTGATATTCACATATGGTATGTTAAGAATTGGTGAATAGAAGGGAAGGTTGGCATTCTTTTCTTGATACACTTTCCTTGTCTCTTTGTTGTCCATGAGTTGGGGTTCGACATGGTCTTCATCTGGTTCAGTTAGCTCTACCCCAGTCCTAAGTGTGATATCCTGGCATGGATCTACTGAATTTACTTTCATACTACGCAAATAATTTTCCACACTTTGCTTACAAAATTCTCTGGAAAGCTTGCCTATTCAAACCTCGAGATTGTGAACAGAAGAGTCATGGTCTTCGGTTACTTGTTTAAACTTCTTTTCCAATCTCTTCTGGTTCTCTTCCATATCAGTGAGCTTATCATTGGTTTTGTTTAGCTTAGACTCCTATGAATTGGATTCGTGATGTTGAAATTCCAATCAATCTTGATGTCCCATGTGAGTATTTATATTGTCAGATCAATAGAAATCTGAGTGGTTTTGCCACCCCGAAGTGTATGGGTTCAGATAGGGTTGATGATTTCACCTAACCAAATTAGGGCTTATTGAAATCCGCAAACATCCTTTGCTCCTTATAATATCCATTTTCCATGATTGTCCTTTCTACCCCTTCTAAGCATTCAACTTTTTAGATGTCCTATTCTAAGATTTCTCAATGCATCTCTACTTTACGTCCCAAATTTTTTTTGTTTATAAAATAAAAAAAAGTTATTGGAAAAACCTTAGACTAAAGAACTAAACTATCGCCTTCACCGGCAATGGTGTCAAAAACTTGTTTGCTCAAGGTCAAATGCACTAAGTTTTACTATTTACAACCTTGGTAATTATCACAAGCACATGGGTCGTTCGCGTAATATCTAAGGTGTCGATCCTACGAGGAAGGGAAATAGTCCTAAAATGAAAGGTAGCTAATTTCGCAATACCTAATTAATGAACTAACACAGAAATTAAATTACTCAAGAATCTAATATGAGAAATTAAAGCACCAAAATAGTAAACAATTGTCAATTCACAACTAACCTAAGATTAATCAAGACATTACCAAGGGAGATTAAAGGGATTTGATTCAGAATTTAACAGAACCTAACAAATTATACAATTACTAAATTGATGGGCCTAGATGGTCTTAGGGTGAATAACTCTTTCTCGAGTTATAATTCTTAACCCTAATTAATAGTCCCTAATTTAAATTATGAAAATTACGATCTCTTGATCTATAATTGGCCTAAAACCTCATTTAGTTCTAAATTGTCTACTAACCTACTGGGAATCTATGCTCGATCTCCTGTTATACCACTCTACCGGTTTGACTCAATTCTCTACCTATTGATTTACCTAACCCTCGTTAGCCCAAATTGATGATTTTTATTTGGCTTATCCTCTCAGTTTATTGCCGAATTATTATGCATAGAATTGAAATCAAAATCAAGCAGTAGAAAACACAATCAATTGAATTTCATTAATCTAAAAAATTAACATCCAAAGGTTAGTACAAACACGACTCAATATTCACATAATCAACACCAACACCTATTTCAATTCTATACAATAATAAAACTGAATTACATGGAGATACTCTCAGGAACAGAATCTTGGCAACGTGACGATAGGAAATCACCTATTCCGAGAAGTACTTTGTGCCTTGATCGTCTCCGTTTCTCTCTTCCTTTGTCTACTTCCTTAATATTTTGATCTCTCTCTATGTTCTCTCTCAGGATGAAGGAATCTCACTCTTTGCAGAACTTTTTATCTCTCTCTAATGAATTTCAACGATTGCTAGGGATTGTTTTATTTATTCTCTTGCAGCTTTAGGTCAAACTCGGGGTTAAAATGGTCCAAAAATTAATCCAAAAAATGAGTTTTTGCATCAGCTCGATGTAGAGGCCCTTCATGTCATGTTGTGGTCGGTGCTTTATCCTTTCTGTCATGAGCGTGGCTTGGGGTGCACAATCATGTCCTGACTTGGCACTCTTTGTCGCGATTATGGCTCAAAAGGTAAGATCGTGGCCTGGTTGCTTCTTTTTCTTCCTTCTCTATTATGACTGCGGCCTATACGCATAATTATGGCCTATGTCCTTAAGCTCGAAACTTTTTAAATCTTCACCGTTCTTCCTTGTTTGCCCTACAACACTAGCACACACATCAAGGTACCATAAAAAATATACAATTTAAGCTCAAGAATTCCAACTAACCTATAAATATACTTAATTACACAAAATAACCTAATTAAGTTCTAAATGCATGCTCAACACTCACTTTAACACTAAATGCATAATAAATTAAACTCTAAAACATCATGCAAAACACAACTATCTGGGATGTGATGGACTGCTACACTAGGGAGGTGATTATTGAATCTCCCAATCAGCCTAGAGCAATATTTCAAGGTGTTAGTCAAGTAGTGCTAGCCATATTGATTTTCTCAATGAGTGCTTTAAGATTGATTCGAGGTGGATGTAAGGCTTATCTAACCTATGTGACTGATACCCAAACTGAGTAGACAGTGCAAGATATTCCTATTGTTAGGAGTTTTTGGATGTGTTCCCTACTGAGTTACAGAGATTACCCCCAAACAGGGAGAAAAAGTTTACTATTGACCTTGTTCCAGGTACTACTCCTATATCTATTCCTCCATATAGGATGACACTTATGGAACGTAAGGAACTTAAGGCTCAATTGTAGGTGTTGTCAGATAAGGGTTTTATTAGGCCCAGTGTGTCACCTTAGGGAGTTCTAGTTTTGTTTGTGAAGAAGAAAGATGGGACTATGAGATAGTGTATTGATTATAGGTAGTTGACTCAGGTGGCAGTAAATATTAAATATCCTTTACCAAGAATTGATGATTTACTTGATCAGTTACAAGGAGCCCAGATGTTTACAAAACTAAACTTGACATTGGGGTATTATCAGTTGAAGATAGTAGAAGCTGATGTACCAAAGAGTGCATTTAGAACCAGCTACGGGAACTTTGAGTTTTTGGTGATGCCTTTTGGATTAACAAATGCTCTAGTAGCTTTTATGGCATTGATGAATAAGGTATTCCAATCTTATTTAGCTCATTTTGTGATTGTATTCATAGGTGATATTTTGGTGTATTCAAAGCGTAGAGAGGAACATTCTGAGCATTTGAGATTCGTCTTACAGATAATGAGAGAGAAAAAATTGTATGCCAAGATCAGTAAGTGTGAATTCTGACTTGATCAAGTGGTATTCTTGGGTCATATAGTATCTAGACAAGGCATACAAGTAGACCCAAAGAAAGTAGAGGCAGTAATGAACTGGGAAGCTCCTAGAAATGTGTTTGAGATTTGGAGATTTCTTGGACTAACAAGATACTATAGCAGATTTGTCAAAGGGTTTTCATTGATCCCAAACCCTCTAACAAAGATTTTGAGGAAGAATGTACCTTTTAGATGGACTGATGAATGCCAAAGGAGTTTTGAGGAATTAAAACACCAATTAACTACATCATCAACGTTAACTATTCCATCTAGATCTGGAGGACATGTTGTGTATAGTGATGTGATAGTTATGCATTAGTGTGTGTTTTTCTAAGTATTTGGTATGTGTTTCTTACATAATAGGTTATTATTATTGTGTTTTAGGATTTATTTTGTATGTTTTCATTTAGTTTGATCTTCATTGTTGTTTTTTTTTATGTTTGATGTAGATTTAATGTAAGAATTGATCATTTTGATGTAGCAATGGAGGGTGGCCACCTTTAGGATTGAACTAGAGACTAAGAGAGAAGGGAAGAGTATTTATAATGCAAGAACCCATGATCGTGGGATGTCTAACCTGAAGATACACGAGGGTTTACTTATTTTTTAGGTTTTTAGGACTATATAAGGTTAATAACCTCATGGACAAAGAAAGCATCATGTAGAATTGCCTCTTTGAGTAAAAACACATATTTAGAGTATTGGGAGAGGTAGAGAATGAAAGTTAATCATTCACAATTGGGTAAAGAGCATACAAATGCCAGATTTTCCATAGTTGGGCAAAGAAGAGGAGGAGTTTTCTTTCGTCTTTTCTCTTTTAGCATTTGTATGATGGATTATTTGATTGTTGGGTTATAGACATCATGAGTCGCTAAATTAATTGTAGAGATTACTTTTGAACTTCTTACTAAACTCCTATTTTATTATTTGAATAAATGAAGCTTTTGATGAATGTTGAATTTATAGTTTGCAATAGATTGGGAGATTGAGTTGGTTAATTTGTGTAGGATTGTACAATGAGAATTGGCATTCTATAGATCTACATTCATCAAGTTAATTGATTGGTTAAAAGAGAGATCTTGGATAATTAATTGATCACCCATATGATAACTTAGTAGCTAGTTAAATTAATGGATTAATTTTGTAGATTGAGAGATTGCTTAATAATCTCCATTTAAGTTAGCTAGGGACAATTAATTACACCTTAAGAGAGGGTAGTTAGTACATTAGGACATTTTAGGTGAAGTATAATTCAATTAACAAAATAGGGGGGAGACAGGATAGGGAAAAAAGTGATCTCCAGTTGTTAAAATCTTGAATTCCAAGCTTCTTCATTTTTGCATTATCATTTGTGCATTGTTAGTCATTTAATTTAATTCAATTTTCTAGTTTAGTTCTATAAAAAAAATTGGTTCTTAAAAAAAGATTAATCTAAATTAAGTGATGCCTAAGCACAATCCTTGTGGGGTCAATATCCACTTTTTACTACATGTTATGACCTGTATACTTGTGATTTTGAGTGTAAAACTAGTAGTGTGTTTTCCAATCAACAAGTTTTTGACGTCACTGCCAGGTATTGTTTGTTTAACATCTTGTTTAGTTTATGTTATTTTGATTTAAGAGTTTTTGATATTTTTCCTTGTGTATTTGAAGGTGTATAAACATAAGGAGCATTTAGTGACAAAGAGTTATCTGATGTCATAAGACACAAATGAGAGTTAAGAAGAGTGAAGCATGGAGACATTATACAAAGAAATATGGTAGAAAAAGGAGATCAAGAAGGAATTGAAAGGACATTGATGGACTTTATGAGGCTAGGTTTTAGTCCTCAAGGAGTTGCAAGGTTAGCGATTCAAGCTAATAATTTCGAGATCAAGGTGACACTCCTCAACATACATCAGAATAGTATGCAATTTTATGGGCTATCTAATGAAGATCCCAATGCCCATATTGCAAATTTTCTAGATATTTGCGACACCTTTCGTTTTAATGAAATGTCCGATGATGCCATGAAGTTGAGGCTGTTTTCTTTGACTTTGAGGGATTGGGTGAAAGCATGATATAACTCGCTCAGTTCAGGGTAGATCACTACTTGGGAGCAGCTAGCCCAAACATTTCTTGCTAAATAATTCCCATTGACCAATATCATAAGAATCATGAAGGAAATCATAAATTTTCAACAGAGTGATGGGGAGTCTTTATATGAAGCTTGAGAGAGGTTTAAAGAATTATAGAAAAGCTCTCCCCACCACAACCTTCTAAGGGAGTTCCTATTCCAGTCATTTTACAATGGTATAAATCAGAGCACAAGAGGAACCATAAATACAACTGCTGTAGGCTCTTTGATGAGAAAGACTATTGATGCAACTCATGAGCTTTTGGATGATCCCAATTGAATATTTTACAACTTTATAGGAATAGATCACAACCCTTACCAAGCAGCTAAGCAACATGTATGAAGCATCTTCATCTACCGCCTATGTTATGCAAGTATAGTGTGATTTATGTAGGCAAAATAACCATGGCTCAACTGAATGTTTCTTATTGGGAGCCAGTGGTACATATCAGGTAATTTACTTGGGCTAATCATAAAGAGGTAATAATTCTTACTCTAATAATTATGGTTCGGGGTGGAAAAACTACCTAAATTTTATTTGGACTACTAACAATACAGGTGGCCAAGCAAGAACTTAAGGACTTCTGGGATTTCAAAAAGATCAACTTGGATCTATAGAGAGAAAAATGGACAAGTTGATGGATGTTTTAGGGTCCAACCTGGCAACTCAAAAAGAGAACCAAAAGAGGATGTTTTCCAACCAAGAGGAAAGTTAAAAGAGGATGGAGGCAAAGTTTGATCAGATTGTGAAGAACCATGCCTCATTTATCTACAACTTGGAGGTTTAAGTAGGTCAACTTGCTAATGTTTTGTCTTCTAGAAGCGCATGTAGCCTATCAAGCAATACTAAGGCTAGCCTAAGGGAACAACTTAAGGTTATTGCACTTCAAAGCAACAAGCAAATAGAGGAACCAAATATGAAAAAGGATAGCCAAGAAAAAGGGAAAGGCAAGGAGATAGAAGAAGAGAAGGAAGAAGAGAGGCTTTATATACCACCACCACCTTACAAGCCCAAACTTTTGTATCCACACAGGGTGAGACCACATCAGATGGATACTCAGTTTTCCAAGTTTTTGAAGAAACTGAAGAAGCTACATATTAACTTGTCACTGGTGGAAGCATTGGAGTGCATGCCCAAGTACGCAAAGTTTTTGAAGGACATAACTATTTCTCCCTAATCGAATTAATGGGAATCAATTAGACGATCTCTCAACCTACCCGATCACTCTACCAATTCAACTAGTTATTAAACTATCTTATGGGTGATCAATTGACTAATTGAGATCTCTCTTCTAACTATTCAATTAACATAATGATTGCTAGTCCATAGGTCACTAACTCTTATTATACAATCTTTCATAAATTTCATCTCACTCACTCTCTCGATTTGTTGCAAGATGATAATTAAAATTAACAATCAACAAAGACAATTACATTCAATTCAATAAAATAGGAGTTCTACAAAATAGTTCAAAAGCAATACCTAAAATAACATTAGCCTAACATGGTCTCCATAACATCATCAACAATCAAATAAGCCACTTTTACAAAGAAAGGAAGATATTAAAACGACAGAACATTGAATAGAAAGACTCCTTCTCTTCTATGTCAAAATCTGGAATTTTGGTGTTGATGTGCTATTTTGCCCAATCGTGATGATGATCCTTGCCTTCAATCCTTTCTCGATGCTCCAAACACGTGTTTTTCACTTAAGGATGGCGTTTCTATAGGTAGGTGTTGTCTTCCTTAAAGATGGAGGCTTAATTTCCTTTTTATAGTCCAAAAAATAGAAGTTTAATAAAGCCTTGCAGATTGCTTCGAATTATAATTCCCACGTTCGTGGGAATTGGCGACAAACACTCCTCTTTTCTTCTGTAATTCCTATGTTTGTGGGAATTTGTATGATTCCCACAAACGTGGGAATTGAGCACAGAATCCCTCATCTTATCTTCTCTTCTTTGATCCTTTGTTAAACCTTTAAGTTGTTCCCTCTTTTTTCCTACAAAAAAATATTCAATTCTTACCCTAAATTCGCATCAAACAAACAAGAATAACAATGGTAATCAAACTTCATGAAAACATTCAAAATGAATCCTAAGCTAGAACGATAAACAACAATTATACTAGGAAACACAAGCCAAATTCCTATAAAAACATAACCTAATACATACCTATCAACATCCACACACTTGAATCTTTGTTTATCCTTAAGCAAAATAAGTATAACTAATCAATTTTACCACTTCATTTTCAGAAAGATCAAAGCACACTATCCTTCAAATTCAAGCCAACTCAAATATCAAGTTAATGAACGTATCATAACTACTTTTTCATTAGTGCACATAAGCAAACTCACGATTGGCACAATCACTCAAAGATAAGTAAACATGCAAAATGAATTTTCCTTATTGTTTCACTTATTTCTCTAAAATGTTTAAGGGTTAGTGCTTCGCTCCAACTTCCTATAGGAAACTACAATACCATAGGCTTGCTAATACACCAATTTTCCTCTACAATGATTGCTTGCATGAATAGATCAAAAGGATTTGTTTAGGGTTCTAATGAGGTAAAGGTCATGATGGGTCAAAAGAAAGGGAAAGAGGGTTAAGCACAAACACTAGTAAAGTAAAAAGTGGATAAAATTGGGATAGTCAAAACATACTCCGAGTTGTACCAATATGACCAATATTTTGCACTTATTGATGCTACTCACTTATTCTTCGTTTTTCTTTTCTTTTCTTTTTTTCATTTTTTCTTCATACATGGAAGAAATATGAATCAAAACTAGCACTCTATACAATGTAGTCCCCAGGTAGAAATATGCTCAACTTGTCTCGGTAAAAATTTCACACAATCCCAACAAATGTTTTACTTAATACTCTATTAAGCTTATGAAAAGGGTAGGATAATGGGGTTTTAAAATTTAAAATTTTGAGTGTTTCCACAACAAAAGGTTACAGCTCAATGGGGGTAGAAAGGGATGATCAGCGGGTAGGTCATTTAAGCCAAGGATTAACACAAAAGGGCCTAGATCATCTCGCATGCATCCAGTAGACTTAAACCAATTCAAAGTAAGTTATGAAGGTATTACCCTATAGAACTAACACTCAACAAAGAAATGAAATGACGATAGATGGAGTCTTATGGCTCAATCCTCAATTTGGCTAAAATGAAATCTCATTATGCATCTCTACACTACCTCATTATTCAAATGTCGATTTGTTACTAAACTTATGTAACCAACTACTTTTCATCACTCTATATGGTTCACTTTCTACTCAAATAGCCTAATCTGAGTTTAAGCATGCATTTAATCTAATTCCAACTAACATGACAGAATCTCATGGCCATATTTATCAGAGTGACTCAAATGTGGTTTCATTGCTAACACGAAGCACCATTGCTAACACAAAACACATATAATATGCCTAAACATGCATTCTACTCAACACTATTTTTTAAAAAAACATACAAGTGAGAAATTTGATGTTACCTCCCCACACTTAAAGATCACATTGTCCTCAATGTGATAACTTAACCCCCAAATGAGTGAAAATGGCATTAAACCAAATAAAAATTAAAACAACGCAAACAAAAGAAATTGAAACAAGCATATGACATAAAACAAAACAAAAGAAAATCAATTCAAACCAAAATTAAAAGAAATTAAAACTAATCAAAAGACATAGCACATACAAATGATAAGAAACCAAATAAACATGGAATGAAATGCAAGCACACACAAGAAACAACAAAATTTAAAAGTTTAAGGGTTAGAAAAGCTTATTTGGATGGTGGTGGCAACGGTGATGGTGTAGGAGCTTCAAAGTTGTTCCTCCGATAGAAATTGAGGAACCTTCTCTTTAAACTGCGTTGCTCATTGTGAACTTGCCGCATTTGAGTGCCGAGTTCATCAAGATGTGATGTCATTCATTGTTAATTTATGGCTGTTTGCTCGAGAATCATTTGATATCCGTTAACCATAGCTAGTTCCCTTGATTCCTCCTCTACTACTTCCTTCTTTGGTTTTGGAGCTGCATTGGTGGCCCTCCTACTCCTTAGTATAGTGTGCATCTGAGGATTACAGAGTTCCATAGATTGTCTCAAATAAACTATGTCAAACATGTCGTGGGGAGTAATATGTACATTCTCCATATAAATATTATAAAATACACCTAAAGCATAAGCAATATACACCCAAAGTAGAAGCAATATGCGCCATCCCAAAAGATGTATTCTTTTCATTAAACAAACTTACTATTGATAAGAAAATTTTATAAGGTGTGTTAATTTTAAGCTTTCTATCCAAGCACCATAAAAAGAAAAGTTCTTTAGCTAAGCATTTATTAATTTTATTAAACATAGTCAGGCACATAAATTTATGTAACAATAAATGCTCAGCGCTTCGGATTAGAGAATTTGGTGCATTACGTGAATCAGAATGTTCTTCACCCAAGAGGGTGTTCCAATAAGTGTCAATGTCAAAATCCAGATGATCATAAATTTTTTTTGCATTCGATAAATAAAACAATTCATGCATGACAAAATAATTATGTTTAAAAACATTTCCACCTAACCTAAACCAAAACAAATACATTTTAGAAATGTTCCTAATTGTTGTGAAAAACTCTAAAGATAGGGTCGCAAAAATAGGTACATCGCACCAAACAAATCTATTTCACCTTATGTTTGCAACTAATTGTTGAAGTTGACATTTGACTCCTATATTTTCTAATACTTCAAAGTACAAATACCTAGGGATGACTATTTCTCTACTCCGAAAGTCACAAAAGTATACACCTTTTTCTTCCAAGTAAATCATAAATGGGATCCGATAGGTTACCACTAAGTTTTTCCCTTCACCGAAAACTTGAAGGCGGAGCTCGTTGACTGATTGCCTAACCCTCATCATCCTCTGTGGAGCTATTGTGAGAAGAAAATCTACAGAAAAGGAAGAGAGAAAGTGAAATTCGTATTTTAGAGAGAGAAAATAAAATCCCACTTAGGTGTTTTTGAATGATTGATGCATGAAAAGAGTGAATGTAAGATTAATGGAAGGGAATAAAGAAAATACCAATAATCTAGATGAAGAATGAAGAGTTTTAGAGAGTGGTAGGAGAGAAAGCCGTGTTCTAGAGAGAGAGGGAATGGAATTTTGAAAGTGGGTGAGAGAAAAAAGAGGAAGGGAAACTTAAGTTCTCCTCCAGATGGGATTCCCATGCCCATGGGAATCGCAAGTATTCCCACGAGCGTGGGATTCCTCTCTAGAAGCCCTCTGGATAGTATTCCCAACTCTATGGGAATCACCATAATTCCTATGGATGTGGGTTTTCTCTACAGAAACTTTCTGGAGAGATTTCCCATGTTTGTGGGAATCTGGGAATTGGTGATCCAAAATATGTCAAACCTTCTTACAAGCTTATATGAATTCTCCATGATTCTAAAACCTATAAACACATCAAGATAGTATTATCAATAAGAAATTTGAAAAGAAAACAAGTTGAAATCCAAACAAAATCAACATAAACATAAATGAAATCCAATTCAAACATGATAATAACTAAAGAATTCAAATGAACCATTAATTGAATAAAAACAAACAAAGTCTAGTTTACTCCTATGTTTTGCCTACCATGCAATGCTTCTATTACCTCAGTAGCTTGACTCTCCTTCTAACTCATGGTTGTTCAAATGACCAAAATGATGGTGATGCATAAACTGATCTCAGACTTTATACAGGGGTTACCTTATTCTAGGCTCCATGTTTATTATTGTTTTCTTTTTTAGCCTTCTCTTACACGTACGTTTCTTCTTGAAGGCGTTGTCAGGGTACTCATATTTTCCCATCCTCGTTGGAGTTTGGGTTCGTTAATGTTTGTCAGGGGTAGAGTAGAATGATAATTCTTCGTTGACACCTTGAATGTTAACTACTCCTTTCTTACTCTCAGTATTAACTCACCCCCATTAATGTCAATAATCACACAAGCCATAACTAGAAGTAGTCACCTAAGAACCATCAGGGTTTCCTCGTCGTCACTAATATCCAATATGTAAAAATCTGCAGGGAAAGCAAATTTATCAATGTGTAGCTACACATTCTTAATGATCCCCTTTGGTAAATGCACCATCTTGCCAGCTGTTTTCGTTAATGTTTTAGTTGACTTTGGCTCTTCTAAACCTAACTTCTAACTGAATGTGGACGATATCATGTTGATATTTGCTCCTAAATCTGCAAATGCTTGGTCTATCTTAACTCCATTTATACTATACTAAATGAAGAAGTCCCCTGGATCTTCTTTCTTTTGTGTTATATGTGGACTTTCTTCTGATATGTGCTTGCTAACCTCTTCCTTTGGCGATTCCTTTAATATGATATCTGTCTAAAGTTGATTTGTTATATCTATCATCTTGCTTACTCCCCTTTATTAGAATGTCAAGCTACTCCACTTGAAGATGGCCTCTACTGAGCAAAAAATTTAGTTTGGAAGTCCAAATTGAAGTTCCCTAATCGGCTCGCTTACTGGTCCACAATATTTGTTCTTCTTGCTTGTTTCCATCTTTCTCCCCATGTTTGATTTCTTTCTTCTCTATCTGAGTAATGGCCAGGATTCTTTCCTTCGAATTCACCTCAATGTTGCTTAATAGACTACTTGCATTTCGTGAAGATAAAGCATTAGCTAGTTGGCCTATTTGATCTTCCAGATTGTGGATGGATAATGCATGATTCTTCACAATCTGGTCGAATTTTGCTTCCATCCTCTTCTAATTTTCCTCCTGGCTTGCATACATCCTTTTATGATTCTCCTTTTATGCTATAGTTTAGATCCCAAGAGCTCCATCATTTTATCCATCTTGCTTTCCAACGCTTTGATTCAATCTTATTAGAAGCCAGGTGATCCTTGTGGTCTTTGTTAGCCACCTACATTATTGTTACTCCAAGACAAGTTTGGATGGCTTTTCCAACCCGGATTATATGTATTTGAATATAGGTTGTTACGTCACTGCGGTTGGCCTAAATAACTTACCTGTTTGGTCCCACTAGCTGCCAATAGAAAACATTCCGCTGAGTTATGGTTGTTATCCACACACATCTCACATTATACTTGTATTGCCTTGATTGCTGAGGTAGACGCTCCTTGGATGTTGTTCTGTTGCTTTGTCAGAGCCGTGATTTGAGTTTGCAAGGCAGTAACTGAGTTAGTAGGTATCATACCTTTTTTTTCCTTGTGTCTTGGTCTACTCCTCTCGTTTGACCACATGTAGCTATTCCTTGCCAACTCTTTTGATAGATCATGAGCTGCTTCCACCGTCTTCCCCATCAATGACCCTTTGGATGCTATATCAATTGTGCCCTTTGGGCTCAAACTCACTCGATTGTAGAATGTTAGAAATAGAAATTCCTTCAGGAGATTATGATATGGATAGTTCCTCTGAAGTTCTTTGAATCTCTCCCAAGTTTCATAGAGAGATTCTTTATTGCTCTGCTAAAAATTTTTTATCTTTTGGGTAATCCTCATCTTCATTGTCAATGGGAAATATTTGGTGAGGAATGCTTGGGAGAGCTGCTCCCAAGTCATGATCTGACCTGAATTAAATGAATTATAGCATGCTTTAGCTCGATCCTTCAATGTGAATGAAAACAGTCTCAACTTCTTTCAACTTCCCTGCATCATCAGACATTCCATTGAATCTGAATGTGTCACAGATCTCCAAGAAATTAGCAAAATGGGCATTCGGATCCTTGATGGATAGCCTATAGAACTGAACACTATTTTGTAGAATATTGAGTAGCACTGGCTTTATCTCGAAATTATTCACCTGAACTACTAATTTTGCCACTCCTTGAGGACTAAACCCCAGCCTCATGAAATCCATCAACGTTCACTCTAGTTCTCCTTACTGTCCTTCTTTAGCCATATCTTGATTTGAAAAATTTAGAAGCTTTTCCCTTCTTATTTCTCTTTGGTGCCTTTTAATGTCAAGAAATTCGTCTTGAAAAGCTTCTTTGGTCCTTCGTGTGCTCATCGTGTTCATGCACCTACAAATACACAAAGAAAAGTATCAAAAACTCTTAAATCAAAGTAATCTAAATTAAACAATGATTAACAATCATTCCCTAGAAATAGCACCAAAAAACTTGCTGAAGGGAAAACCTATCTACTTGTTTTACGCCAAAAAATCACAAGTGAATGGGTCGTGACTTGTAGTTAAAACGAGCGGACATCAATCTTATGCCTAGAAACCGATTAATTTAGACACATTTTTGTTTAAGAAATGAAATTGTTTAATGAAAATAATATGGAAAAATAAATTACAATTAAAATTAAAAGACCAATGCAAACAATGGACAATTCCAAAATTGTAGAAAATTTGAATTTAAGGATCAAAATACTAGAGATTACTTTTTTCCTATTTTGTCTCCCTCCTATTTTATCAATTGAATTATGTCTCACCCTAGGTTCTGAATGTACTAATTACCCTCTCTTAAGGTGTAACTATTTGTCTCTAATCGAATTAATGGGAATCAATTGGACGATCTATGAGCCTACCCAATCACTCTACCGATTCAACTAGTTATTAAACTATCATATAGGTGATCAATTGACTAATTGAGATCTCTCTTCTAACTATTCAATTAATATGATGATTGCTAGTCTATAGGTCGCCAACTCTTATTGTACAATCCTACATAAATTTTATCTTACTCACTCTCTCAATTTGTTGTAAAATGACAATTAAAACCTACAATCAATAATCAATAAAGACAATTGCATTCAATTCAATAAAATAGGAGTTCTACATATTAGTTCAAAAGCAATCCTTAAAATAAAATTACCGTAACATGGTCTCCATAACATCATCAACAATAAAATAAACCATTTTTACAAAGAAAGGAAGAGATTAAAACGACAAAACATTGAATACAAAGACTCTTTCTCTTCTTTGCCAAACTATAGAATTTTGGTGTTGACGTGCTATTTTGCCCAATCTTGATGATGATCCTTGTCTTCTATCCTCCCTCGATGCTCCAAACACGTGTTAACTCAAAGATGATTTTCTAAGGGTGGATGTTGTCTCCCTTGAAGATGGAGGCCTAATTTCCTTTTTATAGTCTAAAAAACCTAAGTTTAATAAAGCCTTACAGATTGCTTCGGATTACAATTCCCATGTTCCTGGAACTTAGCATGATTCCCATGAGCATGGAAATTAGTCACAGACACTTCTCTTTTCTTCTGTAATTGCCACATCTATAGGAATTTTCATGATTCCCGCAAACGTGGGAATTGAGCACAAAATTTCTTATCTTCTCTTCTTTGATCCTTTGTTCAACCTTTAAGTTGCTCCCTCTTTTTTCCTACATAAAAATAGTCAATTCTTACCCTAAATTAACATCAAACAAATAAGAACAACAATGGAAATCAAACTTAATGAAAATATATAAAATAAATCCTAAACTAGAACAATAAACAACAATTATGCTAGAAAGTACATGCCAAATTCCTATGAAAACATAACCTAATGCATACCTATCATGTAGTTGTGTTGATGCGGTGTCAAGCATGGCAATAAGTATGACATCTGAAATTGAGGAGTGGAGATTGCTGAATGGAAGACAAACATAAAAGATTGAAAAGAAGGCCTATGCATAGAAAGCAAATATATTAAGCGAAGTTTCACTAAAATAAATAACAAACAACTAAATTGAAAGACAAAATAGAAATGATATGGGTTGCCTCCTATTGAGCACTTATTTATTATCTTTTATCTAGACAGCTCAATCGTTACACTCAAGGTGGATCATCTAAAGTGATTGATTCCACTGTTTCCTTCTCTTCATGGGTCTTCTTATCTAAAAATTTTTAAACCTCTCCCGCAGCTGCATCATCTAGTAATTGATAACACTTATCAATCTCCCTCACCAAGCTCGACTTCTTTTCTTCTTTTTCTTGCAATAAAAAATCAAATTCTATAGGATTAAATTGATCAACATGAGAGCATTCTTTATAAACAGTAGTTGAGGAACAGGTTCAACATTAAAGATTGAGAATTCTACTATTTCTCCTAAAAGAGTCATGCTCAGCTTTCTATTCTTCACGTTAATCAAGGTATTAATAATGGCCATAAAAGGCCTCCCTAAGAGTATGGCATACTCCTTCCATTGCTATTTAACCTCCCCCATGTCTAAGATCGCAAAGTCTACATGAACAATCAATCCACTAACCTTCACCAACACATCTTCTATTATTCCTTTCGTATCACAGATTGATCTATCAGCTAATTATAGGCATATATTGGTTAGTCTTAATTATTCTAAATCTAGTTTCTCATAAATAGATTGAGGCATAAGTTTTGTACTCGCCCCAATGTCAAGCATACCTTGAACCTCATCACCATTACCTATTGATGCTTGCATAAGAAAACTCCCTGGTTTCTTCAATTTTGGGGATAACTGCCACTGTAGCACCACACTTGCAACCTATGATACTATCAACTTCTCGTTTGGCTCAAACTTTTGTTTCTTAGTGCTTAGTTTCTTGAAGAACTTCACATAATCTAGAATGTTTCTAGTCACACCTAACAAAGGTAGGTTAATATTATCTTTGGAAAATGTATTATAAAGATAAGAAAATTACTTATCTTATTTCGATTCCTTAAAGTGGCTTGGATATGGGATTGATGGTATATAAGGATTAGTCTCCTTATGCAATCTTTATCCTTCATTATAGTTAGTTGTATGCCCCAGTTTTTCATCTTTTTGAGCCTAACTTGAAGAGTTGTCATACCCATTGCTTCCTCCATTCTACTTACTTTCTTTCTTTGGGAGGCTCTCCTTCTCTTGATTACTTGCACCAGAAAGATTAAAAGGGATCTCAACATGCTTATCGATTGCCTTACCATTTCTTAGAATAGTGACTGCTTGTGCTTGCTTGAGTTGACTAGGCAACTTCCATTTTTGATTGTTGCGTAATTGAGCCATGATTTGCCCTACTTGGATCTTAATCCTCTTCATAGATGCCTCTGAAGAATTGAACCTCTTATTGTTCGTTTCTTGATTTTGAGTTATGACCTGAATAAATGCATTCAAGCTTTCCTCCAAAGACGGCTTGCTTGTTGGGCTTTTAAGTGAGGATTGCCCTTAGTAATAATTCAACCTCTAAAAATTTTGATATTGTTATTGGGGCCATACTAGTGGATTATTGGTCTTCCATGAAAAATTGGGGTGCAGCCACCAACCAGAGTTGTAGGTGTTTGAGTATAGATCATTTCGCTCCTTTGGTTGAAAACCGTTGAGTGAGGTCACTTACTCCTCCCCACCTACAAAAGGCTCACAAAAATACAAACAAACATTAGCTTTATGACCACAAGTTCCATATATACCACATACCTCTCGATTTAGAATGTTTTGGGGTAGCCTTGTAGTTAGCATCTTCACATGTCTCGTTCAACTCAGCTAACTACATTGTCAATTCTTGATTTGAGCTTGCTTCATGAACTCTAGCTCTTCTTCCCCTCACTCTCTTTTTTTAAGAATTGACCCTAACATCTCTAAGATCTCATATGTTTCTTTGGCCGTCTTCTCTCCAAGAGCTCCTGCTGCTGCATTATACACCGTATATTGACATTGATGTGTCAATTTATCATAAAAGAACGGGTACTGCATGTGGAGTGGAAAATGATGGTGTGGACTTTGGAACATGAAATTTTTTTTTGAATAAACAGACAAAACAATAAAAATCACTTTAGCAAATAAAAATAATCAAATTAATTCAAGTTCAAAACACTGAACACCTTCATGACGATGGCGCCAAAAACTTGTTGTGCCCAAAAAGTTATAAAAAGACCTAGACTATTCTACTTGCAAACATACGAAATAGTTGTAGCTGATAACCCAGGGTCGTCTCATGCGGAGTTGAAATCAGTCAACTTAAAGTAAGTTTGAATTACAAAATAAAATAAAAACAACATTCCAAAACATTAGATCCCACTTGTTGAGTGAAATTAACTTGAAAAGTAGACAGAATCAATTGGGAGTAAAGACAAATAGATTAATTGAAGTGGAAAAACTCTTTAGAATTAATTTCACTAATTTAATCTCCTATGCATGATTAACGGAAAATAATTGGATCGTTGCCTCATAAAAATTAATAGTTAGATTCTAAGTCGATTTGAATAATGAACTAGTCTATCTTTCGTATTCAACAAGTTATTATCTGAATTAATAATGAAAACCTGACTACCAATTGCCACTTAAGTTAATATATTTCTAATTTTTATCCTAATTGTCCATGGTTTCTCGATTTGTATTAAACTTCATCTCTTAAATCTTCTTTTAACACCAAAATGATGCAAAGTTTGACCATTCTATTACATCCATTTAGTTCAGAAACCACAAAATAAGACAATAGATCCGTAACCTAATCATGCATATTCAACTAAATAGCTACATTAATTCTCAAGAAAAGAAATCAGCAGATCACAAATATCACCACATTCATCATTATTAAACACTTTAATCACATATTTCTATCATAAAAAGTATCAAAGAAATAATAAAATAGTGAATATTGAACGGATTATCAAAAGAAATAAATAACAGTCGGCTAAACTAATAAGAGTACAAGTTAGTTAATAACAGATAGTAAAATGAAAGGAACAAAACATCAAATAATAAATAGAATAGGCAAACAAATCATTGGATGAAGAGTTATGGATATCTTCAGTTCCTCTCAAGCTTGCAGCTTTAGCTCTCGCCTTCTCCTTTTACTTCTTCCTTAGACGAATGTTTGCTTAAGTTGACTAGGATTCAACTCCAGCTCTTGCTTTCACTTCTCCCAAGCTTTCAACTATCTGTCCACCTACCTTGTCTTTATCTCTGTGTGAATGAACCAACGAAACCCTGAATGAAAGATGATTCCCTCAGCCACCACCCTGTCTTCATTTTATTCTATTCTCTTTAGGTTTAGGGTTGCATGATTTAACGTCATGAGCTGCTGTATATTAAAGCCAAAATTAATGTTAAAACTTCTCAAGTCACAGGTGTGACATCCTCGTGACTCCCTTGTCACCCCTATGCATTATGCATGGCGATGACATAAAATCATCATAAGTCACCACTGTGCATAACATTTAATGTAAAAATTACATGACTTTGGTGTTTTAATGTAAAATTCACAAAATAAACCAATTAACATTCATACAATATTCACACCATCTTCACTCAATTAATCTCACATTTGGATATGACATAAAGATTTGTACCCAAAATTAAGATATGAAGACAATTAAAAGAATAGAAATTAGACTTCTGCATTATGCAGACACACAGATGTTGTGCATGAACGTAGACCACCTTTGTGTAACATAGACAACATTTGCTTTTTAAGTAGACAATGTCTATGAAACGCAGACGTTTTTTTAAGAGCAGTAGCAAATGGTTAAGAAGCGTGAATAGTAAGATGGTCCAACAATATTAATTCGTCACATCAATGAATAGGGAAAGAAAATAGAGAGCTTGCGGCATAAACAAAAGGAGACATGAATAGTGTAGATGGTCCGTGATGTTAATTTTTCAAATTAGTGTACAGTAAAGAGAAGAGAGCTTGCAAGAGAGAGAAGGAGCTACTAGGGGATTCGGTTGGGGATAATTTTCATGGGGCTGAAGCATTTTCTTGAGAGACCCATAAAGGGCTAGATGTCCCCACACCAGTTTAAAGGTAACATTGACGTCGATAACCCAGGTTAAGTGTATTTCATATTTTTGTTGTTTCCTTCTCTCCTACTTAATTGATTGTGTTATCTTAGGCATATAGATTTGGGTTGTGTATGGATAATCAAAATTTTGTTATTGTTTGATTATTTTTGTATGAACTCATTTGGTATTGTGAAATGATGATTTTAATGCATTTATTAAATCATTTATTTGCAATGCTAGAATTTTGATATAATTAGTAATTGTTATGTTGAAATTCAAGTGTAGCGACTAATGGTTTGTAATCATTAGGGATAACATTACCTAGGTTAAATGACACATCGTATGTGGTTGTTGCCTTGATTAATTTGTTTTCCTAATTCGTAATGTTATTGTCTAATTAAATCTAGAGATCGTAGTTATTTGGTGGTTAGGTTTAATTAACGATCGTATCTTGATTAAACAAAACCTAAAGGAAAACTAAGGTTAATTATTAAACCACTATTAGTAGTTGCTAGGAGAGGTTTGAGCACAACAAATCAATAAAATATGCTTAATTAGGGTGTAGGACAAGATTGAACCAAAGAATCAGGTCCTTACCGAATTCCCCACTTTTATCATTTTCGCATGTTTTCTTTAATTTTTTTTATTAGTTAGTTTCATTTTCTGTTCTTGTTTGAAAAATCCGTAAACCCTTAAACCTAAACACCGATTAATTTCATTTCATAAACTTTGCACACAGTCTTTGTGGGATTGACCTAGACTTACCACTACTATAGTAGTAGTCTAGTTATTTTATTTTATCGTTATGACACGCTGTCACTAATCTAACATAAGCCCAAGTTAAATCATCAAATCTTCCAAAAAAGGCTAAATTATTAGCAGTACTTAAACTTCCCTCTATTTATCCATAAAAATAAATAAAGACATATATCAAAAATAAATTTATAACTTCATATCAAAAATAAAGTTTTGATATGTGACATCATTCCTTTGATAAAAAAATTAAATACTCAATTATAAGATTAATCATATACGAACACTTTAAAAAATAAAATTTATAAAGATAATGCATTGGAAATGTTATTACCATATTCTTAACATATTATGAGTTATGAATTTAAAATGTTCATATAGTCTCTTTACTAATATAGATGATATAATTTAGGTTTGTACATACTAAAAGTTAAATGGATATTAATAAGGAAATTGAAAAAATTATATGTACCTACAATAATTTCTTATATCTTACATAGTTCTTTTGACAGTACACATTAATGATTACTTAACCATTTACAATCTCACATTATGTCGAGTATATCCTTATAAATTATAATCCTAAAAGGAAAAAATTAGAAGTTTCATTTAGATAGACACATTTGACAATCAAAATCATCAAGTAGCCTTCAAAGTTATTAACAATCTATCAAACATACAAGATTTTTAGAATTTCTTCCACAAACATCTTCAATTTTATCCATCTTTTGTATCCTTAATATTTAACTATTGATCAATAACAAAACCCCAATACATTTTCTACGTACAAATCATTAAAGTTACTAATTTTAAGTTATAAAATTTTATGTAAAGCTTTATTATCTCCATCTTAACAGTTTATGCAATGATCCTATGAATTTCTCTAACTCTACCAATATTTTATTCATGACAGATTAGCTTAAATTTGTTTTCATTTATTTGGATATATATCTGCTACAAAAGATGTAATAAGACAAAAAAATCAACTCATCAACCTTAATTTGATTACATTCATTTTGGATGTCTTCATTTCAACATTTCACATATTAACTTAGAAATTTTAATTTGGTACACATTACACAACCAATGAAGCAACTTAAATAACTCACAAGTTACATGTCACAAACATTATGCAGTAAAGCAAGTAATAAAACACAGAAAACTTATATAAATAACAACCCAAGAGATGGTGGGTCACGAGTCTATCAGGTAGTAGATTGTGAGTCAAAGGCATGGTAGTTTTGTAAGATTTGACTTGTTTTGGGGAGAGCTATAAGTGCTAACCACTATCGTAGGGAGGACCTAATGCTTAGTGATATGACGGTAGAGCTACTGAGCTAGAGTAATGTGTCGAACTGATCAATGGTGGGTATTTTAAATTTCTTTTATCAACTTACTCCTTCACATTTTTAAATTTAAAAATGTTACTCAATAAATGCTAATTGGTACTCGATGATAGTTAATACTACCTAGTATCCATAATTAGTATGATTACAAAGGTATTCATATGTTTCTTAATCAATATGTGTGAAATAGATTTCATACTTATGGTCAACATTATTGGTGGAAGACATATAATAAAATTTATACATGTTATATGGAAATTATCTATACTATATAGGTGATATGGTTAATAATAAATCAATTTATTGATTTATTGTAATTATAATTTTTATATTTGTTAAAAATATAAATTTAATTAAGGTTAAAGATATAAAGACTGTTGTTATTTTTCAATCATAAAATGCTCTTATAATTATTCTAAAGAGACACATTTTTCCCTTCTATTAAGTTTTTATGTTAAAAAAATTAACAAATGACATATGTAGTCATCTAGCGAAATTCAAATACGTTTCCATTGACAATTATTTCATAACAAAACTTTATTAAACTATTCTCATTTGTCTTTGTTTTAAACCTGTAAGGGTATCGAATTAGCAACACATAATGCTTCACATAGTTATATATTTATGATTAGTGTTAGTTACAGATGCAAATAACATTAGTTTTCTTCTTTTCCTATCTACTTTGTTCTCTATATCAACACCGGTGCCAAATGAAAATGAGATCAATTTCAATCTACTATTATTTCCCTCTTTCTTAAGTTACTCATCAATTTGTCCCACCTTCCTCATTTTTTTTGTCTTTAGTAAGATCACACTCAAGTGTTTTTCCACTTATAAGTATAATGGATAAAACATGATCTTTAAGATTTAGCTAGGTATTAATTAGAAGCTTTCTGTGAGCTCTTTTGTTTACCACCTTTACTAGATGGCTCATTTGTATCTTTATGTTGTCAATGGAAGCACCATTTGATTGAACCAAATTTGTAAGTCGATCCACTTTATCAATTTTCTTTCTCATTATAGAAATAAATTGTTTAATCTTTCCCCCAAACTGTTATTTTCTAGTGATTGTTTAAACTAAGGTTTATTTCAAATCACAGATGGTCTAATAGATCTACTTACTCTAACTACTCTTTGGTTCTTTATTAAAATTTCTTTGTGATTCCTCCAACCTAGATTATATATCTCATAGAAGGGATCATTCTCATACCTTTCTTCCCTTTGTAGGCAACCATATAATTTACTTCATCATTAGGCTAGCTCACCATTCATGCAAGCATGGTTGGGTGCCTATACTACCTCACTAGTAGCACACCTACCTATTACCAATGTTTTGGTTCAAGATCATCTTCAATTGACATGAAAGATCTACTATTTTATTTCCAAATTTGAAGATTCTTGCACCTTATAAAGGGATGCCTTTGGCTTTCCTTTACTGCTTTGGTCAACAATTTTCTTACCAAAGCCTCTATGATTACCTTATCCTCCTCAAGTGTCTTTATATAAATTGTCCCTTAAGACTAGACCTACAAAAATTTTACATGCCAAATTAAGGAACATATAAAAGAACTTCTTCATCAATTATGAAGAAGCCTAATGATTAGGCATTGACTAAAAAGTGGTTGATATCTATCTCAATTTTCATGAAACCTTCCCTTCCTTTTATTAAGGTTCATTTATAAGGAATTCTAGTCATCATAAGAGTTTGATTATGTAGGTTGCAATAAAAATTAATCTAAAGTTTCGTTACCGTCTATTGGGGAGTATAGGTATATCTAATTAGGTAACTACTATCTCTTGATATGTAATTAAAGAGATAAAGTATTCTAAAGTGTCTAAATTTTTAAGTTTTTTTTCAATTTAGTGCCTAAGTTTCTAAATTTTTCAATTTTTTAATTGAATGACGACCTTTTTAAAACCTTAACAATTTAGTTCAAACGATTATTTTTAATAATGCGGCATGTCTATTAAATGCCACATAGATTTCCATCTATTAGCCATATTATCAAAAACTGTTGTTTTGAACTAAATTATTAAGGTTTCAAAAGATTGTTTACTCAATTAAAAATTTTAAAAGCTTAGGTACTAAATTGAAAAGATCGAAAAAGGTTCAATACTTTAGGGTTTGTTATCCCTAGGTTACACTAATCAAAATCATTAAGCACATTTAATCTATATGGTTATCACTAAAGTCTAGGTTATTACTGTTCTCTAGTGTAAAATGTTTATTCTCTTAGTTTTAAGATTCTACTTCACCTTTCAGTTCTTCATATAATCCCTAAAATTTAAACTATATTAGTCGATCACAAATCTAACATTAAGAATAAAGAGAATAAATTCAACCAATAAATATCAGATCATGTATAAATAATTGAATAGTCCTTAAAAGCTACATCTTTAGGCCTAATTATAGTTTCTAACCATAAATCATAATGATACCAAAACACAAATAAATAATTCTAAAAATAAAAGAAAAGAGAAGAATAAAAGAAGTAGAGAAGATACTACTAGCTCCTCCAAATTCTAAAAATAAAAGAAAAGAGAAGAATAAAAGTAGTAGAGAAAAATGTTTGATAAAATTAGCTTTCCATGTTTGATAAAAGTTTTCCGTCTTCTTATCTTCCAAAGGATATCAATATCTCCTCAATTAGGCAACTGTAAAGAAAGTTACATTGATTCTCGTATTATCTCTTCAAAGTCATCACCTTTTAGACAATGAACTAAAAATAGAAAAATATAATATAATCCATAGAAAACATGTTACAGAAGTGTCAAATACCATGTAAATTAACTCTAGATATTAGGTATAATATAATATTGTCCTATCATTTGTATTATAGACCACATTCTGAGTATTTTTTCTAAAATCATGACCAAACTTGCTACAACTCAACTATAATTTGCCTACTTTCCTTCTTCATTGGGAAGCTAAATCAAGGTATAAAGTAATATAAAGCTAAATTGAGTACCAAATCTTATAAAAATCATTCTAACATGAGTAAAATATTCTCAAAATTATGTTAAGAAGATAGTCCAATTTGCACTTCTCATAATACAAAACAAATTTAAAGCAATGTTATGAAAGTTACTGCGGTTCTCTTTAGGGTTGTTCAACTCTATCGTACAAGATATTTTGAAAAACATTATTTGAAACCATCGCTTAAGTAAGGGCCGATAGATTATGTCAAAACATATGTTAGATTGTTAAAAAAAAACCATATTTCCTCCACCATCCTATTACAAAATATTATCCCTTTTTATCTCTATTATTGTTTTTGCAGTGGAGAATAGACATTATGAGTATATTCCCATTAACAATTAGGCAACACATGTTAGTTCTTTTAGCGGTCAATTACTTCAATTGATGGGACAAGCAAATTCTGACACAATTGTATTAGGGAAGATAACTAAATGATTTTTTTAATGAACCATATTGCCTACAAATATGATATTCCCCTATTTATAGTAATATAAAATATGCCATAATTCATCTGTTTAAACTAGAAATATGTTTTATGAATCGCAGTGCATAAAACAAAACTTTACATCTTTAACTCACCTATAAGCTAATGATCTTGCATAAGTAAAGAATAAAACCATCTTGTAGGCTCTAAAATCAAGTATTGGTCAGAACAAATGCAGAAGGGTATATGAGTTATATAGCATAATCTTGACATAATAAAATATTTTAAGGATAACAACTTAGAAATCCTTTTTAGTTCAATGTATGGAATGAATTCCCTAATCCCAATACAGTTGAAATTCCTTCTACTCACATCAAAAACTAGATGACTAATATTTCAGGTAAGCTTAACCTAATTGATAAAAGAAGATGAAGCAGACTTGAAGAATTCATTGATTCAACAATAGGTTAAGGTTTTTAACAAAAAGGAGTTATAAAAGAATCAAGCCTTAAAAACATCAATCTTGTTATAACTATATTCATAAAATATTTTTAATGCATACATGCTTTCATTACAAGCGCAAAAAATTTGTTAAGAATAATTCCTGAATTAAGCATTTAGCAACAACATTATGGAGTCTTGGCATTAGCTTCTTCCACTTTAGTTGAAAGGCTTAGGTCAAAAAATGTGATAGATGATTATAAAAAACAAAATCACCTTTTCCATCAATCTATCCTACAATATTCTCCCATTTATACTTCAACATTGTGTATATTGGAGCATAGACAATAAAGGTATATTCTCATTAGTAATCAGACAACATAAGTTTATTCTTTTTGTAGTTCATTAAATCATACCAAATTATATCATGGAAGATAATTAAATGACTTTAATTGGGCCATATCATCTATAAATATAAATTTCCCTGATTTATAATAATGTACAATAGGCCATAATTCATCTTTTCAAACCTAAAGAGGTTTTATGAATCCCAAGACATAAAACAAGATTATACATTTGTCACAAACCTATGGACTAATGATCTTGTATAAGTAACCATTAGGAATAGGTCTTAAAATGAAGGTTTGATTTGTCCAAGTAGATATAGTTATATAAGTTATAAAGCATCCTTTAAAGCTATTAAACTATTTTAAAGATAATAATATAGGAAACCCCATTTAGTTTGGCACATAAAATAGTCTCTAATCCAATTAGTGCTAAAAATTTCTTTTACTAACGTTAAAGACAACATGACTGATGTTAATTAACATTGTTTCCAGTTAAGCTTGACCTTATTGATAAAAAAAGAGTTGAACTAGACTAGAGAATTTAGGATGCCAATAATAGGTCAAGTTCTTTAACTTTAGGAATGAATGCACAAAACTATCATAATTACAAGACATAAAAGATTTTCTTATAAGAAAATTGTGATAGATATCCGACTTGAAACCCTTCCTTTGTACAATAAGCATCTGGATCATAAAAATATTATGTCTACCTTTATTTTGAGACTTTTGGTAGTGGTAGACATCTTTATAGTTTGTGGGAATGATGAATGAGTAAAGTCAACTAGGATAGTAGTTGGAATAACCTTTTTTGGGCTGACGCGACCATATAGGGTGAATACATTCATGTCCTTTACTTCCATGGCCATGCGGATTTACCATGTATGTTTCTGGAACCGTATAAAGAAAGAAGTGAAGGGCAAATACATACACAATTGTGTACGCACTCATGTCTATAACATACACTACTATGTGTGATGATTGTATAGCTCTCTACAGCCATGCACATCTATGACTGAGACAGTGTTAGAAAGACATGGTCACTTACATGATCATGTATATGACTATGTATGGTGCAGAAAAACCTATTTCATGATATAAAAGAGAAAAATAAATAGGTTTTACATGAGATTGCAAAAAAAAGTGCAAAAGTTAAGAAAAATAGAGAGAGAATGATGTAGCACGTCGTAACACTACTCAAGATATCTACCCACAACCATAATAGTGGTGAGTTTAGGTTGAGCTCACAGAGAGTGTGTTTAAAGCTTTTGAAATGACAATAATCAGTGTTTAGTTTATGGGGGGTTTGTTTGGTTTTGAAATAACAAAAATAAAATGAGACTAAACTAATGAAAGCAAGTAAAAGAAAGCATTAAAAAATGATGCAATTGATAAAATCATTAAGGACTCGGTCATCGGTTCAATCTCTACCTATAGCCTATTAAACATACTTCATTAATTTGTTACTCTCTTACCCCTCCTAGCAACTATTAATCATAGGTTAACAATATTCTATTAACCTCAACGTTCCCTTAAGTCATGTTTAATTAAGAGGCGCTTGTTAATTAAACCTAGTTATCGAATAACCTAAGATACGATCTCTCTATTTAATTAGAAAGCTGTATTACAAATTAAGAAAACAAATTACTCAAGATAACAACCACACAAGCTTAGGTCATTTAACCTAGGATGTGTTATCCCTAATGATTCAACACCAATCTAAAACACAACAATTACAGATTGTATGCCTAATGATACAATACCATTGGTTGCTATAAACAAATTTCATCATAACAGTTACGGATTATATTAACGATTATAGTAATGGGTTCTTACATAAAACAATCAAATACAACATTCAATCATTCTTAGATAATACCCAAACATTAAACATAGGATAATATAATCAATCCCTAAGAGAAATAATAGCAAACAAAGAGAGAAATGCTTAACTAAGTTTTTGGATGTCAATGTCACCTCCGAATTGGCATCGAGAAGCTAGTGCTCCATGGTTCTCCAAAGGAATGGAGCTTTGCCCCTTCTCTTCTTCAAAACTGAGACTCTCCAATCCTAGAACGAAAGCATATGTCTATTGTCAGATTATATCATTTTATACCAAAAAGTAAGGTTAAAATGGTATAGGGGGCACATGTCATAGGTGTGAAATCGACTGTCACACCCATAACACTAATGTCACAGCTATGATAAGTGTGTCATGGCTATGAGACATATCTCATACCATGAAAAATTTATTCTTCATTCTTTTTTTAGTGCTTTCTTGTCTCATATTCATTCTAATCCTCGTTCTTCTTATTCCATGAAGATAAGAAAGTTTGAATCTTTGAAAAATGACTCGAATATGATAGTTTTGACTCACTTTAACTCCTTCACTTTTGAATTGTACCTAAAACAAAATATGAACTAAAGTGAATGTCATAAGCATTTCGTAACATTAATCACAAAGTGTTTTGTATTAAATATATAATCAATTAAGCACATATCAGAGAGAAACTAGTATAGTATTATCATCCTTTTCATTATTTTTGTTATTGGACTAAGATTTTGTTGATTGATACATCAACTTTTGTTTCAATCTTGAAACTTGGTGAGATAAATTATAGCTATGAGGTGAGATATTAAAATTTGTAAATCCTTGTTTGAATTTAGTGAATTTTCTTATTGGTTTGGCCCATAGTTTTCCCTCTACACTGGAGGGTTTTCCATGTAAATCTTAGTGTTATGATGTTTCTTATTCTCATACTAATTTGCTGGTTAAAGTTGAAGAAGGTTTTATTATTGATCTTGGGTTAAAATTTAGAGAGTTGTACTATTGCCTCCCAATAAAAAGGTTTAGTCAAATAGCTCAATTTCCTTCTCTTGATTTTTAATTTAACCATAACAACAATTAGGCAACTTTTTTTAAATTTTGATCTCCTTAGAATATTGTTAATATGTCTTTCATATTAGTATCCTTAATGACTTGATCCTTATAAGCTTGATCAAATAGTTGATTTATTTACAAGATCTTTATATTTGCATGTCTATTTTAGATAACAATAGAACATGTTGTTTATAAAAGAAAGTGTTATTTCTAAACTATAAAACAAGTGGAAAGTATAATAAATGTGATAGATTAGCATCATATAGTGCTCAGTGGGGTGAATCATATCCTACTATAGATCATTGAGATTCTTCTTATCATTTGTAAATATAATCCCATCTAGACTTGAGAATTCAAATTATTCATCTTGAAGATAGCTCTTAAACTTTGGCAGATTAATAAGGATAATAAACATCATCCACCAACTTATATTTACTTTTGACGTGGTAATTAATTATCGCTATAAAGCTTGCAAACTCTACATCAGGGTTATCATGGACAATGTTTGACATTTAGGATCTACAAATCTATTATCTTTTTATGCTTAAAAGTACCTTTTTACTTAGGTATGTTATGGTCACCCTTATACATATCACACTTTCTCTTTTACTCAAATAAGATTGTCTTTAGACAATCTTTTTTCTCCTTATACAATATGAGTTGCACTTATTTTATTAGTTTATAGACTGCTCATATTTGTAAATGTGGTAATAGGGTAGCAATCCCTTTAAGAAAGGTATTTAACATGCTAAACTAAGACATGTTCTTAAGAATATAATAAACCATTAAACCTATCCACCCCACGAAACCTAAGATTAGGCTTTCCTCATGCAAATTTAAAATACCACTCATTACCATCTTTTAAAGAAAGGAAGAGAAACTTCCTTCTTTAATCATTATCCTCTTTTGGAGCCTTTCCCACTCTTATTCCCATGATATTTCTAGGATTCAAGGTATGCCATCTTAAAAGCTCCCCTAAAAATTTTAATTGGTGCATAAAATTGAATAAATAAAAAATAGCTTTAGATTCCCTATATAATGAACTACAAGAAAACTGATATTAAATATCATGAATGAGCATACTATGTCTACATAAACAAACTCTCTCTTGGTCCTATAGTCTCATAATTTTTGTAGACATATTGATATTAAAATATAAATTCTTCTCATTTAGTTCTACCCTAAATTTAATTTATTATATTTCAACTTTAAAGTCATTCATAAGGCTAGGGACATAATTGAGAATGTTTGGACATTCATTGCTAGTACTAAGCTTCTCAAATTCCATGACTAAAGTTTTCATACCTCTAACCTTATCTCATCATTAAAACTACTACTACACTTGGTATTAAAATGTATCATTTGATAAATTACTACTTATAGACATTACAAAGAAAAAGAAATAAAAGCTTACCATGAGAAGATGACATACATATGTTGAACAATGATTCGTTTATTCAATTTGGTCAAATTCTAAAATCTAAAATAAAGGAGAGAAAGAGATGAATTTTTAGGCATAAAATATGGGATTACTTTTAAGTAACGTGAACATACCTTAAGATGCCTATCATTGGATTGGAAAAAAAATTCTCAAACACTATAACTTTAAAGTCACTAACAAACCTCAAGTTTTATTTACCTCAATACGTACCTTTTGGACCATCATATATGCACCTCATCCTTAAAATTGGAAAATGAAACCAAATGATAAAATCTGAAATACCTATCCAATCAAGACAAGTTCCTTAAACCTCCAAAAAATGGACCTATCATTCAATAACATATCTTCTTAATGCAAAATAACATTACTACCTTATAATGTGTCATACTTATTTTGGCATTACTACCTTATAACAATAGATATCCATGAAAGATGGACAACTTATCATCTAGAAAATTGGTCTTTTTATAATAACAAGCCTTATTAGCCTAAAGATAGTCCAAAGCTCATAAGGTAAAAAATTATCCCTATTATAACCTTTGGATATACCTATGTTAAAAAAATCGAGGTACATCTCTACTTTTTAAGGTATATTTATGGGAAAAATGCAAAATAAACAACAAAATAACAACTTTAGGATAGATCTATGGTTAAACTTAAGCACTTTTCAGTTCAAGAGTCAATAAAATGAAAATATACCTTAGGGCTAAAGCCTAATAAAAAAGTCCTCTACACAAGGAGTCTCCAAGCACTATATAAGATTGAAAGAAATGTCAATGGATTACATAGCCCAGCTTCGTAATGAGATGAATGAGTTGAAGAAGAGGGGCAACACCTCATCGCAACAATCAGATCATCCACGTTCACCAACTGCATAACTTAGATTTATAATATTTCGGTACTTGAATGAAATTTATTTGATGTTTTGCTACTCTTATTTTTTTTAATAAATTCTTAATTTACGTTAATAACATACGTTTTCACGATACTTATTGTTGTACATTATAATTTTTATATTATAGTAACAATTAGGATAATTATACATATTGTGAAGGACTTTTTGTAGATAAATTACTGACAAAAAATAGCCCCGTAGGTAAAATTTTTCGATGAAATTAAATTTTTTTGCTAAATTTCCCAACCAAATGTATTTTACTTACAAAAATACAATTTCCATCATTGCTCGATCGAATTAACATTTCCAACAGAATTAAAATTTTCGTAGGTAATTTTAGTGATGGAATATAACATTCTGTCCGGAAATTGTCTTTTCTTGTTTATCTATTCTCCCTCTCCAATCATCATCTATCCTCAGTTTCAAATCATTATTTACATCCTAGCTAGCTGCTTCTTATAATTTTTCATCATTTGTTTTTCTCATTGTCTCCTCCCCCCAACTATCATCCTTCCCAGTTAGAAAGGTAAGCTTTAAACTTTTACATTTCTTTTATGCTTGACTGTGATTTGGATTTAGAAATATAAAGCTTATCTTTCTCTTCTTCTTCTTTTTTTTTCCTCTAGTAGTAAAGTAAATTGTGAGCAAACAGTTAAGCTTTTAAGTTTCTTTTAGTACAATTTTTATTTGGTAAAAACACTGACTTTTTATTGAGTTTTGTATAGTATATATGTTCATTTCGGCTTTAATATAAACACCTTAAATTAACTCATTATTTTTTGTCGAGTTTTCTTTTTGAATTAATACTTTCCATACCTCATATTTAGTTCATCTTCATTTTTTTATCCTTTTGGAAATATTCTTAGGGGGCGGTTGGTTCACACAAAGGAATGATAATAGGAATGAGAATGAATATAGTGAGGAATGAGAATTGATATTATCATTATAATTATGATGGTTGGTTAAGAGAAATGAATGATTACCATTACCACTGATTGTGGTTGGTTTGTAAAAATATTGAGAAATAAAAATTTATCATATTTTAATTAATTAATTATTTATTTATTTATATTGTAATTAATCAATTACAATATATTGATTAATTAAAGTATTTTAATTAATTTTAACTAATTATACTATAACAAATTGATTAATATTGTAATTAATTAATTATATTTTAATTAATAATAATATTTTATTTAGTGATATTATAATTAATTAATAATAATATTATAATTAATTAATAATAATATTTTAATTAATTATATTTTAGTTAATTAATTATTAATAATATTTTCATTAATTATATTGTAATTAATTAA
>JAOSBN010000004.1:22314879-22329427 GCA_027563595.1 Erythroxylum suave | reverse complement strand
ATCAAGGAGCTTGTATCGAGAATTGTTGAAGTCAAAGGAGTGTAAACCTTCTTTCGAGGTGAGTTGGGGAAAACATATCCCTCAATTGGGATTAGGACATCCCAAGACATGCATACTGACTTGTATGTTAATTTTAAACCTAGGTAATGCATAGTAGAATTTAGTCTTAAATAGATGCTAGTGTTCTTATAATATTATTAAATGACATTGTTTTGAATAACTCTTTACACTTGAAGTCAAACTAATGTTTTTATTTCGTATTTTGAGGAATGATATTGTTTTCAACAAACCTAAAATTGAAGTGCAAAGGACATTGTTTTATATTCTAAAACTACATTTTTGAATCACTTTACACTAGGATTTCAAAAGATGACTTTCATTGCATGAAATAACGTTTTGAAACTTACATATGCATAACCGAGTCATGTATATTGTATGTATTGGGGAGGAAACGATTGGCTAATCCTATTAACCGACCCCTTGACATTGGTACATAAAAGTCAAGCTCTTGTGATGACACCATTCTACAGAACTCGTGGGTGATTGCACACCTAGAGATCTGGTCACTGACGAGGTCATCTCCTAGGGTTGTGACGCTGTTGTCGATCGTAGTCTGAACTCACCACAGATGAAAGTTGAGCCAACATCGGGATCGGTAGGTGTGCACATTAGTTTGGCCGACTAGTGGTGAGACACGTAACTATTTTGGCCTATTCTGAGATTTGATTTCCTGACGAGATTTGATTTTTACATAAGATGCTTTTCTACTTTTGGTATATTGGAACTGGAACCTATGTTTACTGAAAGAGTTATTAATAGGCTAGGTCTATTGATGTGAGCAAATGAGGTGAGCTAGCTATGCCAGTTGGGCCCATGAGTAGAACAAGGACTAAGAGACTTAAGGAGGCTCTCCATGCGCATGTGGGCTATCTTTTGGAGAGGATGGAGCAGTCCAAGCCTATTGGAGGATAGCTTTATAGATCTCAGCCTGCATTGATCCATCTAACTCAAATCCTTAGACCGGATACATTTGGGACAAGAAGACAAGAAGAGTTGGGCTAATTTTAACCCATCATTTAAGCCCAAGGAGCATAGGTGTCGGACATGTGTTCATTAATTTGGACATGGGCTATTTTATTCACTTAAGCCCATAATTAGTCTCTTTTATTTATTTTTAAGTGTAAGACACTTTTAGTCTAACCCATGTTTTAAGCCCAAGTACTTATTATTAAGCCTAGGTATAAATAGGCTCATTAGGGTTAGGAGATGGGGAATTTTTTTGACTCATTATGCTATTGTTGTCGTCGGTTTCATTGTGAGAGAAAACCATTTCTCTTGTTCTTGTTATCTTTCGAACCTTCTTCACTTATCAATTGATTTTCCAATTGTGGCATGTTGATAGTTCCTTTTTTTCTAGGTTAGTTTTGATCATCGGGATTGCTTGGTACAAGTTTCCAAGAGGTGTCATACAGATTAGCCTTGCGTATCCCTTAGTTAGTTTTCGAATTTACTGTTCATCGCCGCGACTACTGTTCACTGCCTACTGTTCACCGTGACTACTGCTCACCGCCTACGATTCACCGCAACTGTTCATCGCGCATTTCGTGGAGCGCATCACCTATGTGGTTCTTAACCGATATGGAATGAGTCATAGACTATGTTTATGCATTTCTGTGAAATGCATATTCACTTCATAGGTGGATAGGTGCAAGTTAGAAGTTTAAAATTGTCCTTAGGTTATTTATACCATTTTGGTATTTACCGAGTTCTATTTTCGATATATGTTTCTTTCAGCTCACTGAGTACATAATATAATCACCCCCTCCACTTTCCAACCATGTAAGTTAATTTAGTGAGTTTGAAGTTCTGAGTGGATCGTGCGGTCTTTTGACATTTTCGGGATGTTACCGCACGTGGGTAGTCTCTGTTTTGTACTTTGTTATATAGTGGCTCATGATTATGTCGATATGCTTTATAATTTTATAAATTAACTCTTGTGTATCTTGTGGTTTGTAAATGATTTTATGTAGGAACATTTTTTATTATTGTTGAGATTGATATTCAGTTAGCCTTACATAGTCGGGTTAAGGGCATCGTGAGTATCCTTAGCCCGGGTATGCGGCGGTTGTCATATGCCTGATGTGGCTCTAGGTCATGACATAATATCTCATTTCCTTTTGGAATACCTAGTTTCCTATCATTAATAGTCCTATATACAATCTTTGACAATCACTTCACATTAGTGACCTTGGTTCATTATTTTGTAATTACATTTGATATGCTTTTGATGGCTTAATACAATCATTCTTTCTAAAATAAACTTCCTTAATTATTTGTCATAAAGATAAGAATATGAAGTAAGTTTGTATACTGTGAATAAAAGAAACTATAGGACAGTCTTTAAATTGCATATGTCATCAAAATTGAGGATTATTACTTTGTAATTTTCAATGATAAGTAAATGCTCTCTTTTATTATATAATTGATAATCACATTTGAACATATAGAAACTAGGTACATTCTAATGGTGTAATGCAATCATTTCCCTTATCATATTTTAATTGTCAAATAAATTTTGTTTGCTTAATAAATATTGTCATTTACAGTGGTAAAACTTATAGGTAGGTAGATTCAACCAACATAAAACTTATGTGTCTAAATTTTAAAATTAAGTTGTAAAATTTAGAATATAAATAGATTAGCTATTAAAAAATTAAACTACCATAATTTCGATAGTTTTTGAATCTTTGATAGTATAGATACTATAATATTTTCTTTATATTGATAAAGTATGCATAATTCTATATTTTAGTTTAGTAGAGATATTTTATTTATTAATGAAATGATATTTAAGTGATATCTATAATTTGGTGAAATAAATTAAATAAGATTATATGAGTGTGAAATATCATAAAGAAAAGGGAAGGGGAGGTAGGTTTGGCAATTTTGGCTCTGTGGGGCCTAGGTTGATTAGGCCTCGAGCATAGTTCTTTAGGCCCAACAAGCTTCAGATTGGGCTCGAGCCTGAGTAATGGCAAAGCGATGTTTTTGAAATTTTTTCGAAAATAATAAATTGGCTTGGATCTCAAACAACCTGAGCCACCCTGGCCTAATCGAGCCCTAACTCGGACTGAGTAGCCCAATTCCGACCCATTGCAATCCCTAAACGGAGGAAAAGAGATTTTATCTTAGGTCATTTTTTCCTAAATATTGCATTTTTCCTATTTGTTGATAACACCCTAGTCGTCGATTTCTTTTAATCTCATTATAATCATTTGATTATTTATATATAAATCCCCTTATTTCTTGAAGAGAAAAGAAATGAGGATTGTAGTTATCACTCTATCTTGTAGCCTCTCTAAAGCTCTTCATTCTCTTTACCAAAAGTCACTCATCAACATTAATATTGTTCCCTTCTATCTTGAAATTTCCCAATTTTGATGAAATTTCGATGAAATTTAAAACTCCCAAAATCCTAGAAATTATCTTTTCTTTTCCAAAAATCAATCAAACCTCGTTTTCTTTCTTTAAACTCTTAGTTTAAATTTAGATTCTCTTTCCCTTGTCTCTAAACTAGAAGTGATCTTCCCTCAAAGCTCATTTTGTGAAGCTTAAATAATATAGCAACATATTTTTTTAGTTTCTAATATTTTCTTTTATTTTTTTAACTTCATTTTTCTTTTAGTTTATCAATAAAGTTTTTAAATAAGAAATATAAAAATCATTTTAGATTGCTCTTTAGGAATCCTAAAAGCTCTCAAGCTTGTGAGCAGGGCACAATTGCTATCGTTTTAAGGGTAGAACATTCAATTGCCATAGTATATATGGTTGTTTCTTTTCTATAGTTATTTATCTTATTTTAAATTTAATTTTTGTGATATCAATATACATTTTTATTAATTTATGGCACTGGATCATGCTAACAAAGGTTTTTTTTTAAGTTATAGTATTATATATTGATCAGACATTATATTACTAGGTAACAACTTTTAAAGGTTCTCAACTACCAAATTGGCTAGTTGATTAATCTAATTTTTAAGGTTATGAATTAACCATACTAATTTTGTAATTGAGTTTTAGATATAGATATAAATTATATTGTTAATTATTCCAACCTCAATTTTCTCTTTTGTTGATGATGCTCATAAAATTTAGGTAAAGGTGGACCTTGAATTACCTAATTATTTTATAGGAAGTTTGAATGATTTATCCACCCCAAATTGTATCCATTATTGCAGAGGTGTATTTAAGGTTGTTAGTAGGACTCCTAGTAATCAACTTGTTCAATTGTCCTAAAAAAGTAATTCCTAACTTCTCAAAATTGTTTCTATATTCTTTCCCATACAATACACCATAATATTTCTTCTAGTCTATATTCCACTTAGGTTATCTTTTTTCTAATAAAAACCCTCTCACTAAAGTTGTTAGAGTGGTGGTATCAGCTATATTGTATACACATGTTGGGTTAAATTTCCTTGTCCTACTTGATTTTCACTAATATTCCTTCATTGCAATCTCCTCAATCAACTTTGAATCGGTTTTTAGTGTTTTAAAATCCAATATTCCTTCAGTTGTTACATTAATCATCTATTATATTGCATAGTCTAAACCATTATAGAATGTATAAACTTACAAGCAAAAAGGTACCTTATGATGTGTAACATGTTTAGCAAATCCTTATACCTCTCTTAACATTTATAAAGTATCTTGTTGTCATATTGTCAACAATAGGAGATATTGTTTAATAATGGTTCTATGTTTCCCCTCTATATTAATAAGTTGGTTAACCTAAAACCAAAACAACAACAAACTTGAAAACAATTAGGTGTAATTAGAATTTAAGAGAGGAATATACAAGTAGAAACAACTAGGCTAGTAGTTCTCTAATTTTGTAAACATCAATTGCTTCCCAAAAAATAATGTAAAAAACTTGTTGAGTCTTTTCTCTACTAAAGTTTTCTTTATCATAAAATATTATTCACAACCTAAGGTATGCACCTGTTACTGAGTAGTAATGTAGTAGCGAATTAAGTATCGTTCCCAGGAGGGAGTGATGAAAGTCTAGTTATCTTTTCTACTATTATCTAGCAAGTTAGTTAAAGAGAATGATTGTCAATTGGCATTAAAAAATAAAATAAAGCTAAATATAGGAGAAAAACTATAAATAAATCAAAGCAATTACTTAAATGAGGAAAGCAAAATTAAATACATATCTAAATAAGATTCTCTCTAGTATTATCTTTATAGTTATAATTCAATTTATCAAGAAAGTTTTAGAGTTTAGACCAGTAAAACTTTTTAAGTTAGTTAATTGCCCTCAATAAATTTATAACTACTTATTTTAAGTGGATTCGTTGAGATTTTATGTGATTATAAGTCCCAATGACGTTAAAATTTATGAAATTTTATGAAAGGTTTGACCCTAATACTAAAAAATCTATGTAAGCATATATCTAATACTCTTATACAATTCTTAAAATCTAAGCCATGGTCAACTCACATACAGATCATGTCAAAATGTCAACATGTAAATTATGATATGATCTAATCACTATCTTTAAATAAATTAGCATTAAGAATATTAAAGATATTTACCATAACTGAAGCATCACTTCATAAATAAAATTAAAATCTTATAAGCTCTTAGTTTTATACTTGAATAAAAATAAGAGATTGAAATGTGAAATGCAAGACATGGTAGAATCTAAGAGTATGGTTGTTACTACTAAAAAATTAACATGATTTATTAAATCATAATAAGGTATTAAAGAAGGAGATCAACATTCTCAAAGCATCATTGTCTAAGTTCACTTCAGGGAGTAAAACACTAGAATACTTTGAGCATGAAATAGTTCAAATTGTATGTATAAAGTCACTTACACTTATTATACACTATCCAATTATAAGACTATTTTTGCGACGGAATATAAGGTGCCTGATGATTAGCAATCGCCTAAGCCATCAGATAAGTATATAAACTCTAATTCAAGACGTAAAAACTTTTACATATATAATCTTTTAACTCCTAAGATAAAAAGAAATTATATACATTAATATATGGTTCATATGCTAATCCTAGAGGCTACAATTCATGAGGCAAAAATAAACACATTTTTTATGATAGGTCACAATAAAAAAATTAAGCGAGTTCATAATCATTACAGGCCACCATCTAAGCATAAGGTACACGTTCACAATTCTCATAGGCTACTTTTTTACCAAAGCAACATATCTTTTATCAATTTATATCTAGGCATCATAATCACACAAGAAGAGCATTCAATCCCCCATATATCCAAAAGAGATCATCTCCCATTTAGTATTACTTCTAAAGAAAACTTAAAAATGCATATACATCATATTCTCATAAGTCTTACTCATATGATCCATGTAGCTTCAATCTTTTCTCGTGAGAAATGTCATTTCAGTAGTGATTATTGCATATAAAAAGAAATTTCATTTGGAAATAATCTTTTTAAGAAACCTATTATGAGATAGGTTGAAAAGAAATCAAGATCTAATCTTGAAGGATATAAAATTTTTCTTTTAATAGTTATAACTTTGTGTATCATATACCCATTTTTATGATGTATTAATTAAGGGAGATCATGTATTACATATTCTTTAATATAGGGTATCTTACTCAATATTATTTATTTTTTAATATAACCAAATATTTTGTCATCATAAAAAAGGAGAGATTATTGAACTAAGTGAGGTTTTAACACATGATTATGATGATAATAAAATATGTTACTATTGATGAATTTAGTTTTGATGATATTAGTAGTTATGATATAAAAAAATCCAATAATATATGAAAAATCAAGTTCAAGCTAATTCAAGTTAAGTGAACCAAGAGCAAGAAAGATTAAATACTTTTCATGAGTAACAAATTATTGTAATCTTTATAGTAACTTTATGTTGGTCATTTCAATAGTCTGTAAGCTCAAATATTGCATAATCATTTTATTTATAGATAATTTATAATTTTTCATGCTCAAAAGAAAATTTAGTTTGAATTAAAAAAATCTTTTGGCGCATCAAAATACTTTTAGAAAACTTTTGAAATAGTTTTGGATTCAATTCAAATGAGTGTATTTTGATCTTTAGAAGATCTTAAAAGTCTTGAGAATCTTATTTGAAGAAGTTTAATTGACCTATGATGAAGTTAGGTCAAACTTTGTTAGGATTTTAAAGTGGTTTGGGCATTATGTTCATAAATTGATCGACTAGGATGACGTATTAGGCTACTAACATTCATAAAAGAAACATGTTTTATATATTGTGAGTTATACATAAATACTGCTTAATATAGTAGTTGACTATTTCCATACATTATTGATCAATTTCTCACATTAGTTGGCTAATGTGAATGATTTATTTTTGAACGTAGGAAGTTGTAGTCGTTATCTTTCAGATACACATTAAGTAAATCTCGAGATTGATGTAATAGTTTGTAAATCACGCTAATTGAATACTCTGCACTTTATTATAAAAATTAGTCTATGCCTCTAATAGGTGTATAAGTATAAATAGACCATAATAAAGTTACGAGAAGAACTTTTGGTATATTGAAGGGTTGTTAAGATTCTTTCGGAGACCAAAGAATGCATTTTGAGTTAGATGTGCATTATGTAAACTATATTAAGTCTTAGTTCATTTGTATGAGCAAGAAAATAATGTTACAAGTTGTGTATGGTTGTGTTATTGTCACACCTCAGAAAAATTTATTGGAATGCACACGGTGCGAGACTTTTATGAAAAGTAGGTTTCTTTTTTCCCATAATGTAAAAGATCTTTGCTTTTGACCTAATGAAAGAAGAGAGAGAATAAATGCTTCCTCAGATTATTTAGCTTTTTGTCTTTTTTCCATTCTTTTTTATCATTATGTTTTCTATTAAGATCGTGTATGTTTATAGTTGCTTGATATAAATTATATTTACATATTACAATAATATTATTATATTTTCTATTAAGATCGTGTATGTTTATAGGTACTTGATATAAATTATATTTTCCTATTACAATAATATATTCATACTCTTACCCCTCGTGTATGTTATTCAAAGACCAAAAAAATTATATTATTTAGATCTTATTATGCTTATATTATGAATTATGTATATTATTATAAAAGTAAGGTATATTTTTAAAAATTAAAAATATAAATTTGTAGGCTTAAATTATATTTAAAATTTTAAATAAATTAAATAAAAATATAATATGAAGCTAATTTTATGAACTTGGTTGAATATTGAACTAAAATTTTTAAAATTAAAATTTAAGACCCAAATTTAACTAGAATTGAGATGTAAACTTTTATCGTGAAGGGAGTTATTTGTTTATTTACTAGTCCTTGTTAAATATACAAACTATTACATGTTGATGTGTGAATGAGATTTAATATGATACCAATTTGAGTATGTTATATATAAGTAGAAGGAAGCTTGATAATTGTGTTTTGTCATAATTATTATTTTAGAATTTTTACTATTATTTTTATGTATTTATTTAGTTTAATAAAACTAGTATTTTTTTTCCGTCTCTTCTTCTCTATTTGGGGGCATTTAGAAAGATCTTACTAATTTTTGCTTTCTTTCTTTTCTTCATATATAATTTTTGTCATATTTTCATATCATAATTATATATCGATTTATTTTTTTATTAAATAAAAATAAGATTGTTTATTATTAGAAAATTTTTATTAGTGCAAAATTTCAACGTGCTATGATGACGGTAAGTTCAGACAAGTTTTAATAATCTGTAAAAACGGGGCCATCACAACTATTTGATAATTTTCTAACGACGAAATGGACGTCTTCGAGCTGATGATGCATGGAGTCGAATAGTGGTAACTGGGGCTATGATTTACGTTTGAATTTCTAATGCACAACTTTTGGAGTGGAACGGAGGTAAATCAAATTCAACAGCATAGTTTAATCTATTCAAACATCATGAAGTCTTATATGTTTGAATTTTTAAAGGAAAAAAACACCTTAAATATAAAATCTTAATTTCGATTAAAACGTCTAATTGCAGTTGCAGCTTCAGCTTACATAATATATGGGAAGGACTCTTCACGTAATTTTAAAAATAAAATAAAATAGTAAAAAGGCTGAAAACAGAGCACTGCCGTAAACATTGACTAGGAGAGCAAGGAAAAGCAGAAGCATCCAATTCCAGGTTGAGTTTGGTTGTTTCACACTGGAGACTGGACTGGCCGTGACAGGGAAAGAAAAATTATTCTTAGCTGGATCCCTCTCCTTCTCCTTGTCCGATCAGTCACCCAACCACATGCACAAGCCCTAACTGCTGCCTGCTGCTGAGGAGTGATCCTCTTCATTCACATATACCACAATGTCCATCTCTTCCATAGTCTCATTCCTCATCTTATCCTACGCACTCCACCCCTTATCCTCCACCACCACCAATACTGCTCCTAATCGTCGTATTCTTCACCAGCCATTTTTCCCACTCGACTCCCAACCTCCCACTCCATCCCCGACTACGACCAAGCTCCCGTCTCCCCCTGACCATTCCCCCTTTTTCCCTTCCTACCCTCCTCCTCCTCCTCCTCCTTCCCCGGCCAACTTTGCTTCCTTCCCCGCCAACATCTCCTCCCTCGTTCTTCCCCATTCTCGCAAACCCAAATCCTCTTCCCAAAAGCTCCCCGCCCTCGCCATCTCCGTTGTTCTCTCGGCTCTCATTGTCCTTGCCATTCTCGTCTTTTACTGCTACCGCCGTCGTTCCATCCACAAGCTTTCCAAACACTCCCTTCCTGTCAACGATATTTCTCACACTACAAACAGTAATGCGCATAAGCTCACAGGAACAACAACAACTTCCACAAACTCTGATTTTCTCTATCTCGGGACTTTGGTTAACTCTCGGGCCTTAGACCGCAGCTCCAACACTAACACCACCAGCAATCATACTCCTGATGTCAGCTCGGGCCCTCCGAAGCTGGAGTCTCCGGAGCTCCGACCCCTGCCGCCTCTCAACAGACAGCTTTCAACACACAGTTACGGCAATGGCGAGGTAGGGTCAACTGCGGATGACGAGGAAGAGGAGTTTTACTCTCCCAGAGGGTCTTTGGGTGGTCCTGGGAGCTCCATTGCCACAGGATCAGGATCATCGAGAGTGTTTGCTGGTGGCGATTTTGGAGCAAGAAACAGTACTTCGAGCTCCTATACTTCTTCTACTTCTGCGTCTCCTGGTCGTTCTCAGTCTCTTAGCATGTCGCCACCGATTAGTGTCAGTCCGCGACTGAAGTCGCCGGAATCAAGTGCAGTTCAGACTCAACACGCTTCTTCTTCATTGACACCGTCGCACCCACCATCACCAGTACCTCTTGACGAGAGCAAATCTTCGTTGAGGTCTTTCCGCTGTTCGTCTCCGGATTTAGAGCAAAAGATGCAGTCTTCGTCGCTATCTTCGACTTTGGCATCTCCTACAAGCAGTGTAGAGCAGGGTGGAGTTGCCTCTCTGCAAGTTTTGAATGGGTTAGATCGAAACACGAGGTCGCCGTCACCGACGAGAATAATGAGTTTGTTGGATCAAAAGGTGCAGTCTTCTTCATTCTACTCTGTTACTTCATCACCCGACGGAAGTTTGAACAAAACATCAGTTGCATCGCCTATAGTCCAAAGTGATTTGGTTCGAAATGGCTCACCTTCCGTGTCTTCAGCTTCTACATCGCCGAGTAGAGTTTCGGAGAAGAGCCAGTCGCCAGATGAATTCGATGGAAATATGCCTTCTCGTTTGCTGTTTTCAACTTTGACTTCACCGGAAATAAGTGTAGAGAAGAATAAAGTTGCATCCCCCAGAATTTCGAACTTTTCGGATCGCAGTAGGAGGTCTCCTTCGGTGTCTTTAGCTTCCACATCTCCAGAAAGAGGTTTTGGTAAGAGCCCAGATGCATCACCAACTTTAACACCGAGTGTTCCCGCTTTGAGTACAAAAATTAGCAGTGTTTTAGAGCAGCCGATTGCTCCGCCACCTCCAGCACCACCGCCACCACCTCAGAGATTTGGGTACTTTCCAATCACTTCAACACTAACACCAACACCAACAGGGCAACCAGTTTCAAAACCACCAGTGCTTGTACCTCCTTCAAGGCCTTTCGTTCTTCAAAGTACAAATGTGATTTCTCCGATTGAGGTGCTGCCAATTTCTAAAGCAATGGAAAATTTAGAGAAGACTCCCAGACCAAAGTTAAAAACTTTGCATTGGGATAAAGTTAGAGCCAGCTCTGACCGTGAGATGGTGTGGGATCGGCTGAGATCAAGCTCCTTTAAGTAAGATACCAAATGTTCCGTACATCTCTTTAGCTGTTTCCCATATACTGGCAGATTACATGTTATTTTAAATGATCTTCTGTGCTTTCTACACGTTTATTTTGCAGATTGAACGAGGAAATGATTGAATCATTGTTTGTGGTAAGCACCTCAAACGTTAAACCCCAACAAGTAACTTCAAGGACTGTTTTTCCATCACCAAATCAAGAAAATAGGGTGCTTGATCCCAAGAAGGCACAGAACATTGCTATTTTGCTTAGGGCACTTAATGTGACAATTGAGGAAGTTTGTGAAGCTCTTTTAGAAGGTAATTCTCCAACCTATCTACTTCTGGTAATAATAACTAGTGTCACTACTTCTCTCATTGTTTAATGTTCATCAATTCTTTATCTTCATCAACTGTTGATGTAGCTTATCAATACGTGTTTTCTATGTCAGCTAATTCTATAATGGAGATTCCGTCAAAAGGGTTTGGAATGCCACAATCTCTAACGTTTTTTCTCTCTTTTTGTTTTCCCTTTATCATTTTTCTGTCCACATTGTACATAAATCTTATTTCTTGACCCTTAATTATATTTCGCTCTTGAAGTTTGCCAACTTACGCTAATTAGAACATCAACTGCTCTCTTTTTCTTGTTTTAGCTATCTTGGTTGATGCCGTGCTTGGGTCCAGTCTTGTCTTGCTTCATGCTGCATTTCAGTGATACTATGTGAAGTTATTTTAACCGTAGAGGTTGCTTTGATAATGACTAATATATGATTGTACAAGACCCCAAAATGTTGTGGCATTCATATCAGTGAATCAAATAGGTTTTTAAATATACATCAACAGTATTTCTAAGTTTGGGCTAGCCAGGAGTGAATTGTTAAAGGTTCCTTGTGGGTCTATAGCATTTTATCGTTGCCTTAAAGGTTCTACTGTCTAAATACCTGTCTGAAATATGTGGCCTTCACTGATTTAAGTTCCACTTTTTATGCAGGTAATGTAGGCTCACTAGGATCTGAACTTCTAGAAAGTCTGTTGAAGATGGCTCCAAGCAAAGAAGAAGAACGTAAGTTGAAGGAATACAAAGATGCTTCACTAATCAAGCTAGGTCATGCAGAGAAATTCCTGAAGGCAGTCCTTGATATTCCTTTTGCGTTCAAACGGGTGGATGCAATGCTTTATATAGCCAATTTTGAGTCTGAGGTTGAATACCTTAAGAAGTCTTTTCAAACACTAGAGGTAGATTAGATCTATCATCATATTCTCAATCTTCATTGCTTATTTATTTTACTTTTTCGCAAACTGATAATTCTTTACTCAATTACTATTTTATCTCTCTAATATTCAGTAATACAAAGCTAATATTTGTCAGAAATCCTGCTATTGTTCTCTTTGAACTTAACATGGATAGTTTGTGAAAGAATTGAGCACATAGCTCTATCTTGGCTCTATTTTATAGGGATAAAGATCTTGATTGTTCTTTTCTTTCTTACTCTTTTCTGAATATTTCGTTAATTTTTTGTCAAAAAAGATGACTTAAAGTTGAAAATCTGCGAGCATTTGTTGTTCCTTGTGTATATGTATGTGTGCATTTTTCTGTTTGATTGATCTTTGCAATCTGCTCTCAATTTGGGAACTTTGTATCCAGGCGTTATTTGATGTCATTACACATTAATAATGCTTGGTAAAGCTAACATGGATACTTGTTGAGCTATCAGTTTCAGTCCAAAGTTGCCTCACTAATTTTTTTTACCTCCAACAGGCAGCCTGTGAAGAAATAAGAAGTAGTAGGATGTTTTTGAAACTCCTAGAAGCAGTTCTTAAGACAGGGAACCGAATGAATGTTGGGACGAACCGTGGTGATGCCCATGCCTTCAAGCTTGACACACTCCTCAAACTTGCTGATGTCAAGGGAACTGATGGAAAGACTACACTCCTACATTTTGTTGTACAGGAAATTATAAGAACTGAAGGCGCTCGCCTTTCAGATTCCATCCAAAATTCTAATTCTGCCTCAAGTGAAGATATGAAATGTAGGAAGCTTGGCCTGCAAATTGTTTCTGGTCTCAGTTCGGAGCTCACTAATGTGAAGAAAGCTGCTGCCATGGATTCAGATGTGCTTAGCAGTGATATCTCCGAGCTTTCTAAAGGCCTCGAGAAAATCAGTGAGGTTGTCCGCCTAAATGAGACAATAGGGTTGGATAACAGTGGTCAGAGATTCTCAGAATCAATGAACAAGTTTATCAAAATGGCTGAGGAAGATATCATAAGAACTCAAGCGCTGGAAAGTGTTGCCTTGTCTCTAGTGAAGGAGATTACTGAATATTTCCATGGGAATTCAGCCAAGGAAGAAGCTCACCCGTTCAGAATCTTCATGGTTGTCAGGGACTTCCTCAATGTTCTCGATATCGTCTGCAAAGAAGTTGACATGATAAATGAACGGACCATAGTAAGCTCTGCCCATAAATTTCCAGTTCCAGTTAATCCAACATTGCCAAAGGTGTTTTCTGTAACCAATGCAAGAAATCAATACTGTTCCTCTGATGAGGAGAATGAATCTTCTTAGTACTTGTAGTTCTCATCAGGATGAATTTTTTACTGCAATTAGCCAGAAGCTGCAAAAGATAGAGGTTGGCATATGTTGGTCTGCTTGTAATTTCTCACTTGTCAATATTATTGTACAAATTCATGGAAACAGATTTTGGAAATGCTATTTACGTATAGAGAGTTAATAGAGGCTTTTTTTTATAGAAATGGGTGGATGGCAAATTTGTTGTGGGTTTGCCCAAAGCTCTGATAGCTACAGAGTAACGATGGGGTACTTCCTGTTCTATAGAAGAATCAATGATGTACCTTATATTCATCGTGAAAAAAATAACAGCTGTCTTGCATTATCTCTAACAGGAGTGTTTCCCTATCAGGTTTCCAGAGTAAAAGCGGGGTTTTTCCAGAATCAGAGCACCATTTCTCAAATTGACTGTAGACTGTTGACTAAAGTGTAACGTAAGAAGAAGAGTAAGAGCAAAAGAAAGAATAAGAAAGAGTACAACTGATTTCTTCTGCGAATTTGTTGGAGTTGTTATGGATATATCAAAAACATATGGCTAAAAGCTCAAACGGGGTTTTAATCTTTTTGAGTTCGATCAATTTAGAGTATTAACTTTAAATCAACTCATTTAAGGGTTATAATTGAAGTAATTCACACGTTAATACAACACTTAGAAAACGATATTTAAGATGCACAAGAAGGGGGGTTGAATTG
>JAOSBN010000004.1:22296771-22312562 GCA_027563595.1 Erythroxylum suave | reverse complement strand
TCTGCTTTTCATTCTGTCTTATTTTGTTTGTCATCAAAATCTCTTTATACGTGAAGTCAAAATTCTGACTTAACAATAATTTCATGGGCTTGATCAATTAAAGACTTTTTTGGACGGAAATTTAGATGTGTTTACACACATAGTTACATGTTGCCAACGTGGCACGATTATCCTTTGAAAAATTGCCATGTATATAGATGAGTAAAATGTTTAAAGTTTTAATTCTGTAAAATTGGTAAAGTAAAAACTCATAAACGTTAATTCTGTAAAATTGGTAAAGTAAAATCCGTTAATTTTGTAAATTGGTAAAGTAAAAACACAAAAACGTTAATTTTACAGAAAATCGTAAATCTTATCGTCGCTTCCCTCTCTGACGCAATTTCACGGTCGCCCATTTTGCTTGAGTCTTTATGGAAGCGAAATCTTGTTTGGTTCGTGCATCTTCAGCAAGGGTTCACAAAGGATTGCCTTGCCAGATTCGCAATTGATCGTTTGTTGAAGGAGTTGTGTTGGTTGGTCTTTACCGTCCTCCGATCTGCGCTCCAGTCTTCATTAAAAGGGTAGGCTGCTTGGCTAATGCATCATCTTTTGAAACTAAGGTAACTCCTATAATTAAAGTATTAGCCATTAGACTTAAGAGCGGTAAATATTTGATTCAACAAGGTTTGAGGTTAGAGAAGTGTGAGGTTAGCGTAGAAAAATTCATCTTTCCTACCAATCAGAGCACAATAGAAAAGCAGTTGGTCATACAAAATCTTAATTTGATGCTTTAATTTTGCTGCCATTTGCTTTACTAGTGGGATTATTTGTCATATGAGGGTGTATTTGTTTAATTACAACAGTGACGTATTGTTTTTATGTTGTTGTTTGCAATACTCTAATTATCATTGATGATAACATAAAGTTCTGATTTTGTTATTCTATCTGAAAGACTCTAATTACTAGTAAGTTAAAATTGATGTAACAATTGAATTGAATAAGGATTGCATTTAAATATTAAGCCATAATAAACCATTAGAAGTTAGTAAGTTGGTTGATGGAATTATTATTAATATGTTTAGCATCATGTTCTATGCTAGGCTTGAAGTTTTAAGTTTGACTTCACTCTTTCCTTTCAACATTTTGATCGAGTGTTTTCCTTTTCTTGAAGTTGGTTTTTTCGGTTTGGTAGAATGACATTTGATGAAGTAACTCTATGGTTTCACCATGTGGGATGTTTTGTTAATGTGGGTGATTATGTTATGTATGAGAATGGTTTTGTGGATGAAATTGAATTTGATCCTAACTTACTGAGCTATTTTGAACTGCTTGATGTGTGCAAAAGAAATGGGTATAACAATGTAAAGAAGATATTTTATCTTATTCTTGGTTTTGAACTATGTAATGGTTTGAGAGTTGTACAAGATGATGCTAGTGTGTTAGATATGGTTAGTGAGATGATGGGTACGGGTGGTATTGATATTTATCTTGAACATGATGTGAATACCCTTGTTGAAGTGATTGAGGATGATTGTAATGGGATTAATGAGGGTAATGTAGTTAAAGAAAATGGTAAGGATGTTAATAATGTAGTTGGAGGTAATATAGGTAATATAGACAATGTGCCAAATATGGAGGATGAAAATGAAAATGATGCAGATATGGAGAATGGAGTTGATACAAATATGGAAGTTGAAGAGGATGAAGAGGATTTAGAGCCACCAAATGAAAGTAATGGTCTGGATGCAGATGTTGAAGATGAATTAGAGCAAGGAGATGAAGGTAATAGTCTGGATGAAGATGTGGAAGAGGGTTTAGAGTAAGGAGATGAAGGTAATGGTCCGAATGAAGATAATGGATCAAATGAAGCTGATGTGGTTGACGCAAATGATGAAGATGAAGACGAGGTAGCTTTGTTTGAATATTATGACAATGATGAGTATGGAGGACCTGTTAGTGATGTAGATGAAATGGTAGATGATGCTACTAGGAGGAAAAGGAAATATCCTATTTATGATAAAAATGCAATTGAGCCTTACATTGAATTAGGGATGATTTTTCTTAATCATTTGCTGTTTAAACATGTAGTGAGTTTGTTGTCTATTAAAACAAAGAGGGCTGTCATGTTTACCAAAAATAAGCCCAACTTTGTCCAAGGTAAATGTAGGACTGAGAACTGTCCTTAGTATATATATGGATCATTTGATAGGAAGCTGCAGTCATTTCAAGTTAGGAAATTCAGGAATAATCATGACTATAATAGGGTATATACAAATCTTAGGATGAACACCATCATCTTAGCTGACTTGTTAAAGGATAAGCTTAAAAGGGAACCATTTATGAAGAATGATGATATAAAATTTTATGTTAAGGATAGTTTAGGTGATAAAGTGTCCATGAGTATGATGAGAAGAGCAAAGAAAAAAAATTGTAGACAGTGTTGTGATCAACATTGAAGAGGAGTTTGGGAAGCTTTAGGCTTATGCTGAAGTGATTAGGCAGGCCAACCCAAGAAGCAATATTACATTGACAGTGTTTCGACCAATTCCAACATCTCCACCTATATTTGAAAGAATGTACATATGCTTAGAAGTTGTTAAACATGAGTTTAGGCATGGATGCAGGCGTTTTGCCTTGATGGATGTTGCCTGAAAACTAAAACTAAGGGTGAACTTTTATGTGCTGTGGGAAGAGAAGGAAACAATCAAATGTTTCCTGTTGCTTGGTCTATGGTTGAAGTTGAGTCGACAATCACATAGAAGTGGTTCATTGAAAGGCTGAAAGAAGATTTACTTCACTTGGGCTCTAAAATTGGTTGGACTATAATGACTGAACAACAAAAGGTAAGAGTTTCACATCACACTTGTTTTTAACTTTCATAGAGAGTGAAACTGTTATGATATGGTCATGTTTTCCATTGTAGGGACTTAATGGAGCCATTGCCAATTTGTGTCCAAATATTGAGCACAGGTTTTGTGTTAGACATGTTTATGTCAATTGGCATGGAAGAGGACATAAAGGGTAAGAGATGAAGGAGCAGTTTGGGAAAATTGCTAAATCCTTCACAGTAAGGGAATATGAAGAAAATTTGGATAAGCTCAGTGTACCAGACCACCTTCTCACAGATATTGTCAGCTTTAGACTTTGGTCCTATTCCAAACCCTCACAGTTTTGCTCTTCCTAGCCCAACTAGGAAAACTCGTCTTATAGGGGCGAGGTATCCATACCCTTATAAGGCGTACTTCGTTCCCCTCTCCAACCTATATGGGATTCTCACAATATCCACCCTCTTAGGGCCCAGCCTAGCTAGCACAACGAGTCAGGGACCGGCTCTGTTACCATTTGTAACAGCCCAGACCACCCTCCCACATATATTGCCCGCTTTAGGCTTTGGGCCCAATCCAAACCCTCACGGTTTTGCTCTTCCTAGCCTAGTTAGGAAAACGTGTCTTAGGAGGAGACCTAGTGTCCTTTGTTGCCTAACAGCTCAGGTACTGGTTCTGATACCATTGTAATAGCCCAGACTACCCTTCCATAGATATTGTCCGCCTTAGGCTTTTAGCCCAGCCTAAACCCTCATGATTTCGCTCTTTCTAGCCCAGGCACAATAGTTAGCCGAGGCACAATAGTTCAGGAACTGACTCTGATACCATTTGTAATAGCCCATACCACCCTCTCACAGATATTGTTCGCTTTGGGCTTTGGGCCCAATCCAAACCCTCAAGGTTTTACTTTTCCTAGCCTAGCTAGGAAAATGCGTCTTATGGGGGAGAGGTATCTATACCCTTATAAGGCGTACTTCATTCCCCTTTCCAACCGATGTGGGATTCTCACAATACCCACCCCCTTAGGGCCTAACCCTCTTTAGGGCCTAGCCTAGCTCACAGAATCGTCTTTGATACCATTGTGACAGCCCAAACCACCCTCCTATAGATATTGTTCGCTTTGGGTGCTCTTCCTAACACAACTAGGAAAACGCGTTTTATGGGGGAGAGGTATCCATGCCCTTATAAGGCTTACTTCGTTATTATGAGAATCCCACATCAGTTGGAGAGGGGAACGAAGTACGCCTTATAAGAGTATGGATACCTCTCCCCCATAAGACGCGTTTTCCTAGCTGTGTTAGAAAGAGCAAAACTGTGAGGGTTTGGGCTGGGCCCAAAGCCCAAAGCATAAAGCGGACAATATCTATGGGAGGGTGGTTTGGGCTATAACAATGGTATCAGAGCCAGTACGCGAGCTGTTAGGTAGCAAAGGAGACTAGGTCTCCCCCTAAGATGCGTTTTCCTAGCTGGGTTAGGAAGCGCAAAACTGTGAGGGTTTGGATTGGGCCCAAAGCCCAAAGTAGACAATATCTGTGGATTTGGTGGTCTGGGCTGTTACAGATGGTATCAGGGCTGGTTCCTGACCCGTTGTGTCAGCTAGGTGAGCCTTAAAGAGGGTTGGGCCCTAAGGGGGTAGATATTGTGAGAATCGCACATCGGTTGGAGAGGGAATCGAAGTACGACTTATAAGGGTATGGATACCTCTCCCCCATAAGACGCGTTTTTTTAGTTGGGCTAGGAAGAGCAAAACTGTGAGAGTTTGGGTTGGGTCTAAAGCCCAAAGCAGACAATATTTGTGGGAGGATGGTCTGGGCTATTACAGACACAGTAGCTGAGGCAGAGGCAGTAGTAGATGCTTTTGCTCTTCTTTTACCTTTCTTTCCCCTTTTAGTGTTGGATGCAGACTTGAAGGCACAGACTGAGTTGTCAGTGTTGGTTTCAACTGTGGACATGTTTTCAGGGGTTGGCAGTGAGTTCATTGTATGTTGGTGCATATGGAAATCACTTGACTAGTCTAGGTTCGGAATTTGAAACTGGCCTGGAACCTGCCATTCATAACAGTTATAACACAATAACAAAACCTAGAAGATTACCACAACTATGGAAAACAAAATAATCTTAGCTATACCACAAAAGATAAAACAGCTTAGAAATTACTGCTCGACCCTTCCAAGGACGGCCTCTTTTGTTTTGTCCTTCTATATGGCAGTGGAAACATGTAATTATTGTGCTCCTCTTAGACAAGTAGTCAACAACTTGCTTTTTGTTTGCTTTTGTATTCTTTTGAGGCTCATTAATGCCCATTTTCCTAGCTGTTTTGGGCCTACCAGGCCCCTGTTTGAATTCTGGTGGGCTAATGGTTTCTTCATTGGTAATAGGTTAGTCCTTCATACTAGGCATCGGTTGAATTGCCTTCCCATATGCTTTCACGTATTCACTCTTCCATAACCAACTAGAGGTGTACTCTTCAATATTAACCATGCTGTCTCTAATAGCACATATAGCATGTGCACAAGGAATGCCAGAGAGGGTATATCTCCTATATGAACATATTTTGTTATGAAGTCTTAGCACATATTTGTTCTGTCCATGATCAATCTCATACCTTCCTTCTCCATTATGATGCACTGAACAATGTTGAGCAATGATGACACTCTTCTCAATTGCTTCCCATATTCTTGGTCCTAAATTACCCTTCCACTTGGCAACCTCTTTCCTATTTCTCACAATTCTTTTCATCAGTTCTCTTCTAAGATGCTTAAATAGCCCTAAAATTGACATTTTTCTTGCATCAACCAAAGTCTTATTGAAGGCCTCGCATAAATTATTGTCAACCAACTCAATCATGGATTCTTCCTTTTGAAAAGCCCGGCACCATTTATGAACTGGTGCATAACTCTCAATATCTTCTACTGCCCTTTGGTTCTTAGCTCTGAGTGTGAGAATCCCACATCGGTTGGATAGGGAAACGAAGTATGTCTTATAAGGGTATGGATACCTCTCCCCTATAAGATGCGTTTTCCTAGCTGGGCTAGGAAGAGCAAAACCGTGAGGGTTTGAAAGTGGACAATATCTAAGGGAGGGTGGTTTGGGCTGTTACAAATGGTATTAGAGCTAGTTCTTGACTTGTTGTGCCAGCTAGGCTGGGCCCTAAAGAAGGTTGGGCCCTAAGGGGTTGGATATTATGAGAATCTCACATCGATTAGAGAGGGGAATGAAGTATGCCTTATAAGGTCTCCCCCATAAGATGCGTTTTCCTAGCTGGGCTAGGAAAAGCAAAACCGTGAGGGTTTAGGTTGGGCCCAAAACCCAAAGCGAACAATATCTGTGGGAGGGTGGTTTAGGCTGTTACAGTGTCCTCTGCTGGTGTCACAACTGCTTCAGGGACAACCAACACCTCAAGTACTGCTTATGTAAGTGGGAGTGAAAATGCAACAACCTCAGTTGTTCTCCTAACACCTGCATGTGCTTCAGAAGCAGCAACAAATATCTATACATCTTCAAAGGTCACCACTAAGAACCAAACCATAGGGAGAAGAGGATCTGGTTATGGTGTTGCAGATGATGGAAGCAGATTAAGGATGTTGGCAGTCGGCAGATGTAGTCTAAATTCTCAAGAGAAAAATAAAGGAAAAAGGCCTGTGACATACTCTTCTCTTCAACAAAAAGCAAATAGGAAGATCGAAAAATGGATGGATGGGATGGGGGTATACACAAATGAAACCACAGGGTTGCAGATACTAGATGTAAGTGTAAAATTTTTTCCTTCTTACTTAACATAAATTCATATAGCTTAACAAGCATTTGCCTTTTTGGTATAGCCTGGAAGGAGAAGTCAGAGACTACTAAACCTTAGGTAGAAATTAACAATTGAGAAGGAAGGTGTTACTACGCATATGAATTCAAGCCAACAAAGTCAAACTGTATCTTCAAAGGGAAAGAAAAAATTGTAAACTTAACATTTAATTGTTAGTGAATTGTGCAAGGGTTGTGATGTTTTATTAAGCAATAACTATTAGTGAACTGAACAACAATAGATTGTAAGAATGATGTAGGGATTAATTTTATTAACCAATGACTATTGGTGATGACCCTCATTACCTTTCAATTTCATTTCTTGTTCGTTTTTTCCTTTTAGTTGAACATTATGAATGGTGAGGAGGTGGTTAAAGGGTGATGGAAGCTTGGTTGGAATTGTCAACATTGTTTGCAATATTTTGTATTTTCTAAGGAAAGCTTAAAGTCTTATGGATGGAAATATAATGAACACTGCAATATTTTGTATTTTTCAGGAAAACACATTTGTCTGGACTCCATTGTATTGTTATATAAATTCTAAATTATGGCTTCCTAGCTTTTCATGTCAAGTTTTGTCCATAGAATCATAATGTAAGTTATACTATATATTTGGCATGTAACTATTTGTTGTTTTTATCATACAACAGATTTCCAAATCATTGTACTTGGTTGGGTCAATGTTCACTTATAATTGTTCTCAATTATCTCATATATTGAACTTAAGCAACTGAAACCATGAGAGTGTTCTCTATTGCTTAACATAAGCATACACCATTATAGCTACTGATGAGATCATAAGCACACACCATTACTGTTACTTCCTGCTGCCTCTCTCCATCCTCTCTCACCTGCCTTTATTTTTATCATCTTACTTCATCTTTCACATGATTCATGATTTGTTTAATAGATAAACTTTGCCTTCTGTGTGGAACAGTATTTGAAGTTATTTCAACCATGTATGATAGAAGCTATTAGTGCATCAAACATGTTCAGCTTACTACGTAAAAAATCAAATCTGTTTAGGCAAGAACATCAAATTAGTAATACAGTAGATGTTCAAATATCTAACACTTTGCACTTTCCAACATCAGGTTAGGTAAAGAACATTTACACATTGTTCTAGTACATGAAACCATTTCTAAGTACAACTATTGCCTTTTTTGTCTTCATTATTTAGACTAACAAACTTAAGCAACAATACTAAACACAAGCTTAAACAAGTGCTCCATTTCCAACACTTTCCTGATTGTGTTTCATAACTAGTCGTAGCAACTAACTCATTCTTCAACTTCAACTTTTCTGCAATCCTTTCAGCTTGCATAATTTTTATTGCATTCTCTCTTAACTCTGACACTTCTGCGTTCAATAGATCATTTTGATGATATAACATCTTCTCTCTGCTTTTCAGCTCTAAAATGATCTATTTTGCTCTTGGACAAAATCTTTGCTCATGCCATTCATAAAATCCACAAACATTTTCACTCTACCATAAAAGAAAAAGCAACATTTCATTAACGAAATATATGAACATATTTATCTAAAATAACATAAAAATGTACCAAAATTACTAGAAAGAGTCAACAACCATAAAACCTTCTTCTTGGATTTTCATCGGTCCATGAAGTCCATCTAGGTGCTTTCAAGTTACAGTAACAATATTTAGCCTCTCCGTCATAGTCCCATTCAACTGGATAAGTTGAAGAAATCAGCTTGTATGACCTCATGTCAAGCTTTAAACATGTCCCTCTATGGCCAAAGTTGAAAATTTAAAAAATTCCAACCCAACACAAAATTACAACCAAATTGAATCCTCTAATCATCCTCATTACCTTGAAGAACTACTACTTGAGCTCATTCTCAACTATTATAGGACAATGCTGTAATATTGATTGTGCACCCACTGATAGCTAAATGATGCCTACAGAACTGAATTATTTGCTCCTAATATTCTGCATATCTTCTATGAATGTCATACTCAGTGTGTACACAATATCAAAACATGGATAACTACCAAATGTATAATAAAAAACCTGATCATATCCTACATCCAAATGTATAATAGAAATTTTCATGAAAACCAATTATTATCAACATGTTATTCAACCCAATAATCAAACTCATTTAAAGAAGTAAAATCATTTACGTAAATGTAACATTGTTAGTGTAAAGGAATAAAGTGGATATTAAAACATCATAGATTTAAATACAAAATATAGAAGGGACCATAACTCTCATTACCTACTTCGGTCTTCAATCACAGCTCATGTATGTTTCAGATCTCCAGAAACCTTACCACCCATTCACATTTAGACTACCAAGAAGACACAAGTGATGGTGCATCCAAAGATTGGAGTGAAGGCACAACCGAGAGAAGAAAAATAGGGTGAAACATCTGTTCATCAACAATTTTAGGGTTTTTTACGACAAATATCTGTTGAAGAAGAAGAGGAAGCATTTTTCATTTTGTAAGTTGAATTTTTAAGCAATTATTTATTTTTTTGTTAAAATCCACCTGGCGTCCATGCTAAATAACATATATTAAAGTGGCATGTAAACACTAAACGAGCTGCATGTAACGTTGCGTGTAAACATACCGAAATTTTTGTCTAAAAAAGTCTTTAATTGATCAGATCCGTGAAATTATAGCCCTTAAATGAGCTGGTTTGAAGTTAATGTTCTAAATTGATCAAGCTTAAAAAGATTAAGCCTCAGTTGGGGCTTTTAGCCAAAACATATCAATAATAACCTTTTAAAATTGATCTTTGAACTATTTTTTTAAAAACATTGTGCTTTGAACTAATAAATAACGATCATTGTTATGAATAAATTGAATTTAGTTTTGAGATGGTACAGTATTATTATTGGTATCGTTCAATGTTGAATATTGTTTCAGATGATTTTTTAAAATTATAAAATATTCTTTGAATTTAATTACTCAATATATTGTACTATATAATTTTAATTGTATTTTAATGTCTCAAAAAATCATATTAATATAAATTTGAAATAACAATACTTTTTATTTATATTAATATTACTTTTTCAAATATTTCTTATAAAAAAACTACAATTAACATAAGAAAAATATCATTTAATCTTGTATATGTTTAAAATTAAGAATAATACAAAATGCTTCAAATATTACAATTTACATAATATATTAAAGAATAATTACATCAAAACATCATATAATATGGATAATATAGGTTTATAAGCATTACAATAAGAATTCGTGTTAAGGAACATAATAAAGTAGAATTGAACCATGAAACAAAAATATTTACAATTAAAATTCTTATATTTATACTGCATATATAGAAGCTACTTATACATTAAACATAAGTGAAATTAAAGAAAAGAGAAAAATAAAAAACCTTGAACTTTATTCAATGACATATTCACTTAAATTACAATTGCCCTAATTTTTGTTTGATACAAAATCCTCGTCATTAAGAGGAGTCTCTTTATCACCATTCAATTTCATTGCATCAAATGACATGTCAATACTTGCATGTCCAAAATTTTCTTCGAAGTCACTCTTATCTATGTAACTTGTTTCTTCACAAGCCTAATCTACTAAATATAATGTTTAATAGCCATGAATACGACTAATAATTCTTTATCATATAATGATAATACACATTATTTCCTATTATTGAGCTACTTTTAAAGAAGTATTCCTATGCTTAAGTCTTATAGTTATTGTTAATCAATAGAGTTAAGCATGGGAACTAAGGTGAATAGAAACTAAGGTAAATACTCTATTGATTAATAATAACTATAATAGTTAAGCATGGGAATACTTCTCTAAAAACCTTAAGGTGGTTGTAGAAACTAAGGTAAATAGAAAACCTAGCTATTATCAAGCTTCAGTGGTTAATGGGGTAGTCAATCCTTATTAAGTTGCTTTAAGTTGGGGGAAATGACTAAAACAAATCCTAGTAGGATATTTTCTACAAAAAAGGCCTACATTCTTTTAGTTTAAACTTAAGACATATCTATATGGGGAAAGAAAGGGCTAGATGAAAGCCTTCTTGAAAAAAGAAGATACCTTCATTTGTAAGTTTACTAATGATGTTAATCTGAAGGAGGTAATGGAAATTATTCCATAGCATATTAGAAGAAAACCTACATTTGTACAAAGATGGAGGCTAGGAATGAATCTGAATAGAACTAGAATTGTAACTCTTCCTTTGTGGATAAATTTTCATAATGTACCACTAGCGTAGTAGACTTTGGAGGGACTAAGTTTTCTTACAAGCTCTCAGGATAAAATTATTATTTTTGATTCTCCTACTAAAAGAATGGAAAGATTTTGCCTTACTAGAGTTTAGATTAAGGCTATGATGAGATACTAGATGTTTTGCCTGTAATGAAGCGAAATAATAATGTTGATCTTTGCAAGGATGAAATTTAACTAACTTACAATTGAAAACCAAAAAATAAGAACAAGATATGGTGGCCAACTAATAAAAATGTTTTCTTTAGGTCTCTACTAAGAGCTAATGGGTACCATAACTATTGGTGATGAAGCTATTTTAAAGAATTTAGGAAGTTAAGACACTAACAAAAAGAATGCAAGTAGTTCTAATACTCCAACTCCTTTAGAAGATAGTAAATTTCCTCAATTGGCTAATAATGAGGTTCAATCCCAAGTGCTAATGAGAGAGGATAAAGTTGAAAATCTCGCAATTGAACATATTAATTGAGAACTTGACCTTAGTCCTGCTCCTTCCGAAGAACAATTATAAAAAATGGTGAGTTATCTAAACTTGTGCAGAGGTGTAAGGAGGATTTTGTAGTGGTAAATGATTGCAAGGTTACGTATGCTCAGTTTTAATATTATAACCTTGATAATTCCGCAAGCACATGAGTCGTTCCCATGAGGAGGAGTAATTTAATCCTAAAATCTAAGGCTTAATTTAAAATTGCAATAAGTTAAAACATACAACTAACCAGAAAATTAATCAATCGAACAACCAATTTCAAGAATTAAATTTCAGAAATATAAACAAAATAGCAAATCACATAACCCAATCCAAAATCAACCTAGAAACTACCAATTGAGAGAAAGGGGTTTTAATCCAAAACTAATGAAAATCTAATCAATTATTCAATTATCGAATTACTGGGTCTAGACGATCCTAGGGTGGATTACTCTCTCTTAAGGTATAATCTTTAACCTTAATTTATAATCCCCAATTTAAATTATGGAATTGTAATCTCTTCTTTTATAATTTATCTAAAACCTAAATTAGTTCTAAACTTGTCTAATAACCTACCGAAAACCTATGCTCGATCTTTCATTACACGATTTCACTGGTTTGATTCAATTCTTATTTATCAAACTACCTAACTCTCGTTAGCCCAATTTGATGATATTTACTCGGCTCTCCTCTTAGTTTATTGCCAAATTATTAAGCACAAAAATTGAATCACAAATAACTCAAATAAAACACAATAAATCAAACTTCATCAATCTCAAGAATCAAAATCCCGGAGGTGAGTTTAGACAACAATCGATATTCAACAATAACTATTCTCAATGATTATCCCAATTATATAATCAATAAAATTGAAATAAAAACAAAAAATACGGTTAGAACAGACTCGTGGAGGTAGTGACTATGGGAAACCACCTGTTTCGGGAAGTACTTGGCATCAAGCGTGTCTCTCTTCCTTCATCTCCTTCCTCAAATCTCTCAATAGCTCTCTAGGGTTTCTGAATTTGGTTGATGTGAAAAGCTTTTCTCTAAGCTGCTTCTTCTGTCCCTTAATGTTATATTTATATTTTGGGAGCCCTAGGGTTGATTCGAGGTCAAAACGGTCTGAAAAGTCTTACAAAATTGGAGTTTTTGGGTCAGTCTGACACAGGCCACGATCGTGGTAACCTCTTTATCACGATCGTGGCCTGGCCTGAAGTTCTCTGTCATAATTATGGCCATAAGTGCATGATTGTAACATGGGTCCTGTTGGCTCGCTTCTTTCTGTCATGATCGTGGCCTATTGTACCATGATCATGGGCCATAGTTTTGTCCTGAAACTCTTTGAAACTTCTCCGTTCTTCACTGTTTACCCTAAAACATTAACAAACACATCAAAGTACCTCAAAAATATAACATTTAAGCTCAAAGACTCATACTAACCCATAAAAAAAATAAACACATAAACTAACACAATTAGAACCTAAATACACACTAAACACTCAAATTAACACTAAGTACCTAACAAATCAAACCTTAAAACACAATGCAAATCATAACTATCAGTAAGCCCCTCTTCCAGGAGAAAGTCAGAGAGGGAAAAAGGGAAAGATAAAACTAGAAGTCAGTGATACTAATCTAGTCCTATTAATATTTCAATTATTTTTTGGAATATTAAAAGTTTGAATGAACATCTTAAAAATTAGCGATGAAAGATTTAATTATAGAGAAAAGGCTATCATTTTTAGTTTTACTAAAAGCCAAAATAAAATGGTTCAAATTACAAGCTAACTTGAAATTCTTATGTGGTAGATGGAACAATGGCTCGAATCATAAGTATCACTATAATGGTAGAATCGTTTATGCTTATAACTAAAAATAAGTTCAAGTTGTCTTACTATCAATTTCTGATCAATTGATGTGCTTTGCATGTCAACAGAAGGGATTAAATGAACCATTTTATATCATTGTGATTTATGCATCCAATTTTGAATTCCATAGAGCCAAGCTATGGGAAGACCTAAATAAAATCCACTAATTTATCAATAATAATGTATGGATGATTGAAGGGGACTTCAATAGCGTACTTCTTCCTACTAAAGTTCAAGGATCCATATTCAAACTAATATGCATAGGGAAAGAATTTGGAGAATTAGGACATAAGATAAAAGTTTTAAATCAAAAATTTGAGGGAAACCTATTTACTAGAAGAAATAGACAATAAGGAGATCTACACTTCAAAAAGAAGCTAGACAGGGTGCTAGTTAATCATATATGATTGAAGGAATCCTTGGCTCCTTTATGAAATTTAGAGACCCTTTATGTTCAGATCATTCATATATAGAAGTCTTGAGACTCAAACCAAACCTATTTTTCAACCCTGTTCAAGTTCTTTAATTTTCTTACCAAAAATAAAGGTTTTCTTAAAGTGATGAGGAAGTTTTGGGGGGTGGAGATTCTTAGTTGTAAGGCCTACCAACTAATGCAAAAATTAAAATCGGTAAAGAGTAGTAAATTAAGACCTATAACAGAGGCTTAAGTTCATTTTCTAAGGATCGCTTAAAAATTTAACTAGAAAGTTATTCTGATTGGAATAATTAGTGCTTTAATCTAAAGCTAGGAGATTAGAAGAATACATCCTTGCCTTGGTAGATCATAATTTAGTCCCTAAGTAGAAGGCAAAGGTTGACTGGTTAAAAGGTGGAGACATAAATACGGGGTATTTTCATCATTCTATTCTACCACATGAAAATAGACCAAAACAAACATTTAATGCATCAAGATGGCAATCCTTTTGTTCATAACAAAAAAACCGAGAAGGTAATAGAACAATATTATCAAGAGTTATTCGGAACAAATTCTATTAGGGGCTCCTGTATATGGGAAGATGAAAGGTTGGTTGGAAACACAACTTGGAGTATTATAGCTGAAGTAGCGTAAATTTTTTTCCTAGCTATATAATGCTTAAGGAGTTGAATAAAACTTATGTTTATCTAATTCCTAAAGTTCCCAATCTTAGCAACATCAAGGATTTTTGCCTTATATTATGTTGTAACATAATGTATAAGGTGATTTCTAAAAGTATTGGTAGAAGGCTCAAGGACTCATTAAAAGTGATCCTTCACATAATAAAGGGAGCCTTCATTCCAAGTATGACTATCTTGGATAACATCCTCCTTGTTTAAGAACTTTTGAAGGATTATGACTTACGGAGATTGATCAATGGTTGTGTGGTCAAAATTAACTTCTCTAAGGCTTTTGATACTATCCACTGGTGTTTGATGGTGGACCATCAACACAAGCCCTTGAAGACTTAGCTTGCATGGGATTCTCTCCAAGTCAAGTCAAGCTAGTGAAAGAAGCTGCCCTACAAGTTGAAGACACTACCCTACAAGTGGAGGACACTCTCGGGATGTTTTGGCAAGTTCAAGCTCACATCAAGCCTTTTGGAGTTGTCAAAGCCATGGTAATTCTTGAGGACTCATTTGCTGCCCATTTGGAGCCGTCAACAACAACAACTCATCCCATTTTGGGGCACAAACATGATCCAAGCTGCTGCCTAATCAACTAAGGAATTACCAGATTTTTATCTTATGTTATGCACTTTATCAATGTTTTATGTTTTGTATTTGTTGGACCAACATTTATGTTGTTTTAGCTTTATGTTTCTATATTAAGGTTGGACCAAGTGTAGATTTATGGTATGTTTATGATATGCTAAAATTAGAATTGGAATGTGAAGAGTTTTGAGGGGCTGGTTGCCATTGTGGCTTTCCTAAACTCTTGCACTTTCTATATATATTTGTCTTTTAGTTTCCATTTGAAGAATTCAGAAAATTTTATCAAAAACTCTCAAGATTTTCAGTCCCATTTGGCTGTTCATCTACCTGGGTTATTGATCATCCAAAAGCATAAAAATTGGGTTTGTGAATTTTCCAAAAATTCTCAATCATTTGCTACACGTTTTCCTGCATGCCTGATTCTGACCTCTCGTCAGTATTTTGGCCATAACTCGTTCCATAGTTGTCCGATTGATCTGAAACTTGTGTCACCAGAAAGCTAACATAAAATTCCACAACTATTTAGAAGAACTTGTTGGCCAATTCTGTCTCGTTTGTCCTCTACACGCCCACAAAATCAGCGCAAATTTCCTATTTGAGAAACTGTCTTTCACAAAATTTCACCAAATTACCTCTTAAACCAAATTCTTTAACTTTCAGCCACACAACTTGACCTTTTCACATCCTTCCCACCATCAAGTGGTATCATAGCCAAGGTTTATCCTTTTCCTTTAACCAAATAGCCATGACATCCAAACAACCTAAAAATCAACCACCACCAAAAACTTAACCTTTCACCAACGAAGAATTGTTACAAAAGATGGAACTGTTGGACCAATGGAGGTTGATAAATTAAATCCTTCTATGTTTTGATAATAATAAAACTTAAAGAAATGGTTAAGAAATAATTTCAGGTTAATTGAAAT
>JAOSBN010000004.1:22283697-22296671 GCA_027563595.1 Erythroxylum suave | reverse complement strand
CTCCCCGACGGATTGGTCTGGTCCGTCGGTGAAGATTTTTTTGTTGTTCAATGTTGCGACGGTATATTGCATTCCGTTGGTATAAATACCGATCGTATCAGTACCGTCGGTGTTGTACCATAGGTAATAAAATGCGCGAAAGTTTCGCGCATTTTTTACCGACGGTTTATTGGGGGCATCGCTATATTCCGTGGGAAAAATTAGTAACAAAATTCTATGCCGACGGTTGTTTTTTTTGGTCGGAAACGTTCCCATTTTAGCGACGAAATGACTGTTTCCGTTGCTATTTTCTGACGGAAATGTTTCCGTCGGAAATTTTTCGCCGCTATTCGTTCATTTTCTTGTAGTGCATCGTGTTAATAAATTTCAAACTTTCTCATGCAAATGAATGCTCCAAGTGAAATTCTTGGGTCATCTAAATGGGTTTAGAATTTTAATTAAAAGCAGATCGATAAAAGGGTTGTTGAAACAATAATCAAAAGTAAAAAGAGAGGGTAGAGGAAGAGAGCATGTGAATGAATCCCTCTTTAGTTAGTAATTACATTCTCTCAAATAAACATTTTATTTTATTTTATTTTCTTGTTTAACTAGGTTAAAAAAATTTAGTGACTACTTTTTATATATGATCGATAATTCGAAATTACTTTAATTTAATAAATTATCTAAAATTGATTATGTACACTTTTAATTGTAAAATAGAATAGTTAAAACAGACACAAAAAATGTAGTAGCTATATAAGCCAGTAAAGAAGTGGTATGGTTAAAATTAGTATTAAGAGAACTTAGGCACAAGTAACAAAAATTTTCATTATTTTGTACAATCAAAGCCTTTCATTTAGCAAATAATCTAGTATTTCACTTAAAAAACCAAGCACATACGAGTTCAATTTCACTTTATTTGTAAGAAAGCTTAGTAAGGAACTATGTACATGCAAAATGTCCATGGTCATATAGCATTATGGAAAAAGCAGTCAATAGTGACAAGTTTATTAATTTCCAAAAAAGTGATAAGTTTATTTAGTATTGATCCTTATATAGTTTGACAAAAACGTAAGCAACATAACAATGACAAGGTAGTGTGAAAATTGATTAGTTCTTATCAAATCCTCAAGTAGCATATTATTAGAAGATTTTAGATATTACCTACAATATCTAGATATTATTCCCACTAGAACAATCTATTTATTATTCACAAAATATATAGTTAAGATAAATAATTTATTGTACAAAAGTAAATATTAGAATGTGTAACAATTATAACAAATTGAAATGTGTGGCTATAATTAGTTTGATATACATATAAATACCCATTAATTTTCTTGTTTTATATATCAAGAAACAATTTCAAACATTTAAAAATAGAGGTTATAAGAATTCTAATCTTTTAGGTTTTTAAGTTACAAATATTAATATGTAACTTACAACTAGAGAGTGCTTGTGTTATAACTCCCCTTTTCACTTATAATAATATTTTGCATTGTATTTCTTTCAATCTTAATTGAGCTATGATCTTTATCTATCCATATAATTATTCCAAAATATATTTCCTATGATCTCCTCTTTTTTTAGCTTGTGAAATCAATTTCATGCAAATACATATATGAGTTATTGTAATTTATGCTGCAAATATTTGATCTTTTCTCTTGATTGTTAAGTATGTTAATTGAATTTTGATTTCCTCATTAATCTTTTGTTATTTCATAGGTCATTGCTAATTAAAATGGAGATCACCAATTGTAAAGAGATGATGTTCTTTTCAGTGAAAATGTTGTTTCCATAGTATAATAATTTATGTAGACCAAAAAAATGACTAGATTTTCATATTGTGTCTCCATGACCATGTTTTACATAAACCTTTCTGTTCTAGTTAACTTGGAGGATGAGAAAACATCAATTTGAAAAATTTTTTGAACTATCATGGTTTGATACAATTAAAAAAGATTATGATATGAAACCTTATGGTAATAATAGTAATTGTAATTATGCGATTTTTTTTGAAAATTTCTTATAAGAAAATGTTATTTATAATTTAATAAACTATAACATTATGTTTAAGCATCAAAAAACAAGATAAACTTACAAAAGCAATTGAAACCTATGATTTTAGGGAAAAAGAACTAGTACAAGATATGCTTAGTTAAAAAATTTTTAAATCATAATCAAATGGATATGCAATTGTATACTACTAAACAAGAAGTTTACAATTTTTATATAGTTATAAAAATTTTTAATATGATTAAAAGTAAATGAGCCTTAACTGACTAAAAATAAATGACATGAATATCTAATAACTTCTTAGTTAATCATTAGTTCTATTCGCATTATATAACTTAAACATTATTGGTTAGACAAGTCAAAGGATAGAATAGAAGCAATTATTAGCTATTGTGTTAAGCATTTATTTATTTCAAGTCAACTTCATTGAAGAATAATTAAATTGAAGCATTGTTCATTGTTTCATTAAACATTTATTTATCAAAATTTATTGAGAAATAAAGCGTATGAAAAAAGAATATATTTATTTACTAAATAAATAAATAACAACAAGGAGAAGATTTTTAATAAGTTTCGGTCAATTAAGTATGCCTACATCCTCATTATATATAATATCACTTTAAATTATATATTATGATTAATGATTAAACATGATAAAGCACTAATCATAAATTTATACCTTGTTGTAAAGTTTGATCCTTTTTTATAGTTCCTTTTAAATCCACATGTCTGATATAACCATTATAGCCACACAAACATCTAGCCTCCAAAAGTATCTACATAACTAGTTAAGAGGACCCTACAAGTGGTGTAGAGAGGAGTAAGCAAGAAATGTTAGCTTCTTTAGAGCCTATATGTGTTTATAATAGAACTTAGACCTTCTGGTAATTTAGTTGAAAGAAATGCTAACTTCTTTAGAGTCTACACTTATTTATAATAGGACTTAGACTTTTTGGTAATTTAGTTGAAATATAATTTAATTTTAGTTAAAAATTAATTATAATTACAATTAATTCTAACTACATACTAATTTGGCTTAAATACGATCTAATTAAATAATTAGGCTCAAATATGAATAAAGCAAATCCATCAGTTTATCCTTATCTGCAATAGTCATCTTAAAATTTTGTAGATCACTAACTATTTAGTTCTACATATTGATATGTCGTTCTAATCTATTCTCTCCTGGATATTTGGCTTTTATAGTCTTTGATTTAGATATAAGTTATGTATCGACTCTCTAGCTTCTTCTATGGCTCCGCAGGAGACAATCTCTATGACTTAGTTCATAAATTTGTTTGTTAAATAAAGACGAATAGTTTCAACTGCCCATATAGGTAATCCTTCCCAGTTAAGCTCATCCATGTCTCTCAACATATTTTTTCACAACCCCTTCAATATGACTTGTTGGTAAATAAATTCGTCGTTCTCTCTCGTCAAAGTCTGAAATTTCAAATTTCATTAAATTTATTCACTTCAAACCTTGCAATTGAATTCATTATTATTGCAACTAACTTCAAAAGCCACTTATTGATAAATATCTTGCAACAAGAACAAAGTGGTAGGAAAGAAACTAATAAGAATACGATATTCGATCAGAGAGTCATAGTAGTTGATTTCGTTATTGTGTCAATAACTTAGTTAATGAGAAGATTTATTATAAGAGATATACATAATTATATTTAATTTTAAATTCTAATTAGTATTAGTCTTAAAAAATTTCATACAAAATATTACAAAAAGAGATGCATGGCTGTTAATATAAAATTGAAAATTATATAACGCAATATATTTAAAGACAATTTTGTAATTTTGTAATTTTAAGAATTATTTTATTGAGAGCTGATAGGTAATTTTTCAAATTTTAAATTAAAACCTCTTATCCTACAAGTATACAGATCAGAAATAGTAGTATAGATAAGTATCGTCCCACAAGGATTGGTTAGTCATCGAAATGATCCAAATTTGGTTTTGTTCAAGAAACTCAAATAATTAGACTTGGAAGATCCAAAATAAAAAAATTAAGATTCATACATACACACTTTAGGGTTGTCACAAAAGTAAGAACACAAATTTAGAAAATGGTGAATCAAAGGATCAATTTAACTTGTCATTACCTAACTAGTATTCTCTCACTTCAGCAATGTTCATTATGTTTAGTCCAAAATTTCCTAATGTTATGGTTTTTTAAATCTCATTATTTGAACCAAATAAGCTTTATTTAATGAGCTAAATTAATTATGTAAGTTCTCACTTCCTATTTTTCACTTAACCCTTAAAAGGATATGAACAGGTTTTTGGACTGACACTTTTCCATTCAAGATCTCTCTCCAAATGGCAAGGTCGCCTGATATATGGAGTATTCTTGGTGTAAGCCCACTCTCATGGCACTTAATAACCTATTTCTTAACTCCATGTATCTATGTGAGCTAAGTATGGACAGTTATATACCATAAACATCAAACAACATCAAACACATCCATAACATTGAATAAAGTGAGGTACTACATAGTTTAGGCAATAACAAACCTAATAACTACTTATAAATCCATCAAAATCTCATCCAACATGTTCATAACATATCCATACAGCCTTCTCAATCAACAAAATACAGCAAAGAAGCAAGAAAAGAGAAGAAGTAAGGCTTGTATGTTGAAGAGCAAAGCTGGAATTCTATGGTGGCAGCTTTGTGTCTCCTTGAAATGCTTTGATTTCTAGCTTGGATTCTCTTGGTTTGTCTCTCAAAAATGCGTTCTTCTCTCTCCCTTGGATTTCTTGCACGACCTCCTCTTTTTTAGGGTTTAAAATTGAGATTTTATACCCCTTTTAATGCTTAAAACGACGCAGGAATGATGATGTTACTAGCTAGAATTTTCCAGAAAACTCCGTTTTCTTTTTTGACTTCAATCCATGATATCTTATCCAAATTAGGCCGCTATTTCACCAATTTGAAACTTAATTTCTCATCTTTAGTTTGGATTAAAAATGAAAAACATATAATAAGAAATGTATCTTCTGAAAGCTTAACATTGGCGATGGTTGGCCCAGGAAAATTCTAGCTTTCCTTTGGGACACATGACTTGCTCTCTTTGGTTCTTCTATCCTTCTATCCCTCAAAACCACCTTCAAACCTATTGATTAACAAAAAAATTAACCACTTAATCATGCCAAAAACACATGCAATTAATTCCAACAAATTGTAAAAAAAAGATGGACAACAATGCCATGCAAAATTCATGCAAAACCTAATCTTAAAGATCTAATTCACACATATTCATGCATATTCACATACACTCATAGAATGTCAAAATTGATGGCTACTAACTTGGGACGTTATGCAATCAACTTAATCGTAAACAATAGTTATATCATAAGTTCAAAGTATTGACTTATTCCGTTATGCCTAAGTACTTTAATATAATCATACACATCGATCAAGATATAAACAACTCAATTTTAAACCTGTCACTTATAGTCGTGCATTTACAATTATCAATCATTTAAATGGTAAACAATCCAAGTTATCCTTTCATGAAAATTTTTAGCTAATTTATCAGATCAGCAGGATTTTTATTACACACACACTTTTTTCTAATTTTTGTAACATTGACTTAGTCTTTTGATGCTATGATAAACATTGGTGATGAATGGCTCCGGTTACTCAATTAGGCCACGTTTTTTCATTTATTAAGCTGGCTTAGTTGGAGCGTCATTTTCTTCCTTTTGACATGAAGACAAATATTTTTGATGAATGCCCCCAGTTACTCAACTAAATCACAGCTCACAACCAGCTACTAGCTCTATTCTTAACCCTTTTTTGGTCGGCGAAATAGTTATTAACACACACTCTTTTCTTTTTTCATTTCTTTTCAAGAAAGGAAAACTGAGATTGTCTACTAATTTAATGGCTTCTAATGGTAACTACATGTGAATTAGTAACATTAAGTGTAAAACTTCCTAATCAACACACATGTTTATGTTAAAGCTACTTATAATCTAACTTCCTAAGTTTAACACATATCACTAATTCAATAACATTGTTCAAAATTAAGCTAATTCACATAAAATTCCAACCTCTAAACATCCACACAATCACACAAATTCACACATAATTGTAAAAAATTGGCAAATTAACACAAAAACATGAAAAATCATGCAAAACATGCCAAAAGTTGCATACCATTGCCTGACATTTGAACAAGACATTGTCCTCAATGTGTGAAAGTGATACACAACAAACAACCACACATAATATATAAAAAAATCATAAATGAATAAATAAAGAGGTATGAGAAAGCTTGTTGGTATTAGTGTCGAGGATCGTGTTAGTAGTGGCTCGTGTATTACTCGTAGCTCACACTTTACTTCTTCTATTCCTGTATTAAAGAAAACAAAAACTAACATAAATAAAATATAAATACAAACATCCAACAAATGTAAACAAAAACAACCCATGCTAGTTTTTAAAGTCACTAGCAAGACTTTGATAACTCTCTGGTCATAAGCTAGGTCAAAGAAATATTCTTTCTCACTCAGTGGGCACTTTTCCTCCACAACATGGCTGACAACAACGGTTATTCACCCTGAAAGTTTCTCCATGCTCATTTTACAACTCCATAACTTCAGATGGGAATGCATTAATTACTATGAAAAGTTCGCTCCATCTAGATTTTAACTTTTCAGGAAATAACCAAAGTCTAGAGTTGAAGAGTAAAACCATATCGCCTATATGGAACTCCATTTTCCTGATGTGTGCATCATGCCATCTCTTTAACTTTTCCTTATAGAACTTGACATTATCATAAGCTTGCAGCCTTAATTCGTCCAACTCATTTAACTACAATTTCCTCTTTTCTCCAACTTCCTTCTAATCCCAATTTATGGCGTTGATAGCCCAATAGGCCTTATGCTCAAGTTCCACAAGTAAATGAAAAGATTTCCCATAAATCAATCTGTAAGGCATTGTTTTAATCCTAGTATTGAAAGCTACCGTGTAAGCCTATACTGTATCATCTAATTTGGTTGCCCAATTCTTCCTAGAACCATTGACAGTCTTTTGTAAGATTTTCTTTAATTCTCTATTCACAACCTCTACTTGACCGCTGGTTTGGGGGTAGTAAGGTGTAGCTATCTTGTGTTGTACTCCATATCTTTTCAATAATGCTTCAACTAGATTGTTGCGAAAGTGGGTACCTCCGTCACTGATAATCATCCACAGCACACCAAATCTGTTGATAATTTTTTCAGAAACTTCTACACCACTTTACTATCATTTATTGGTGTCACCATCACCTCATCCAACTTAGATATATAATCAACACTTACCAAAATATATTTGTTTCTGTAAGAGGACGGAAACGGTCTCATAAAATCCAAACCCTAAAACATTAAAGACCTCAATTTCCAGCATCGAAGACATTGGCATCTTGTCCCTTTTTGATATGTTCCCAATTTCTTGACACCTATCACACTTCTTCATCCAATGTTGTGCACCCTTAAACAATGTTGGACAATAAAATCCACCCTCTAACACCCTTATAGCTGTTCTATTGGCTCAATAATATAAGAAAACTATGATAGCGAATGTAAATAGCATTAATTTCGTTATTAGAAACACATCTCTGAATCAGTCCATCGTCACAATTTCTATAAAGAAGTGGATCTTCCTACATGTACTACTTACAACCATGTTTAAACTTTTTATGCTGCTAGTAAGTTAAATTAGGAGGAAGGATACCACCTGTAATGTAATTTACAATGTCAACATACCAGGGATGGTCTAATTCTTGTGCCAAGAGTAGCATCTCATCAAGGAATTGCTCTTGATTTCTTCTTGTAAGTTTGATTCCCCTCCTTCCAATCTTGACAGGTGATCAGTAATGAAATTTTCTGTTCCTTTTTTATCCTTGATCACGATATCGAATTCTCTATAAGAGTAGGATACACCTAATCAAACAAGGCTTGACATCCTTTTTTGGCAAAAAGGTACTTCAAAGATGCAAGATCTATATACACAATCACTTTTGAACCTAGTAACTAAGAATGAAATTTATCGCCACAAACTCTGAATTCAACTAATAAGATTTTTTATAAGGACAAAATTTATCATAAGCAAAAACTACAGTTAACAATTCTTTTTTCTGTTGTGATATAATTAATCTGAGAATCTGTCAAAGTCTTGCTGGTTTAGTGAATGACATGTAACTTCTTGTCTTTAGGCTACCCTAGAACACACCCAATTTTGTAATCAATAGCATCGTACATCAGTTTGAATGGCAAGCTCCAATCTAGTGGTTGTAACATCGGTGTCGACGTCAATGCCTTCTTTAACCTGTCAAAAGAAACTAAACAATCATTATAAAATGAAAGGAACATTTTTAATTAACAAATGAGTTAGGTGTTTAGCAATTAAAGAAAAAATCCTTTATGAATCGGCAATAGAACCCAGCATGCCCTAAAAATGCTCGGACCCCCCTCGAACATTACACGGCAGAGGAAGTTTATCAATGACTTTAGTTTTTTCCTTATCCATTTCAATGCCTTTACAAGATATCTTGTGTCCCAAGGCTATTCCCTTCTAAACCATGAAATGATATTTTTTCCAATTTAATACTAAATGGGCCTCTTCACACGTTAGACAACCTTATCCAAATTTGTCAAACACTGCTTAAAGGAATCTCTATACACTAAAAAGTCATCTATAAATGCCTCCAAAAAATCCTTAATCATGTTTGTAAAAATGGCCATCATACATCGCTAAAATGTAGCTGGTGCATTGCAAAGTCTGAACGACATCTGTCTGTATGCAAAAGCATGAGAAAGTTATCTTGGCTTGATCCTCTGGATAAATGAATATTTGATTGTATCCGGAATACCCATCCAAGAAATAGTAGAATGCATGTCTTGTAACTCTCTCAATCATTTGGTCTATAAAAGGGAGTGGGAAGTGGTCATTCTTTGTCATTGAGTTAAGCTTCCTATAATCAATACAAACTCTCCAACCAATGAACATCCATCTAGAAATCAACTCACCCTTTTCGTTTTCCACCACTGTTGTTCTGCCTTTCTTTGGAACATATTGAATTGGATTTACCTATTCACTATCTAGGATTGGGTATATAATTCCTGCATCCAATAACTTAATCACCTCCTGTTTTATAACTTCTTGAATATTCATATTCAAACACCTTTTCCTCTCCCTCACTAGTTTACATCCATTCTTGATATTTATTCTATGCATCACATCACTTAGACTTATCTTTCAGATGTCTGATATCTGCCACCCCATCACTTTCGTCCTCCTTCTTATAACTTCTACTACCTTCCTCTCCTATTCCTTACTCAACTGCTTGAATAATCATAGATAATGTTTGATTTTCACCCAAAAATGTATACCTCAGGTGTGAAGGTAAAGGTTTTAACTCTAGGGTGGTTGCTCTCTCATTGGATGGTGGTATGGGTGCCTCACCAAAGGTTCCTTCTCACTTTTCTCTTACTTCCTCTCCACCCTTCTCTCTCTTTCCACTCTCATCTTCTTCATTCAATTCTAATTCCCTCTCACTCTTTGATTTCATCATCCTACCATTTATCTCCTCTCGACACTCATCCATCACATCTATTCTCATACAACAATCTAGCTCCTCCCTACTTTTTGAACTCCTATTCATGTTGAACTTAACTTTTTCATCACCAATACCCAAAATCAGAACACCATTATTCACATCAATCAATTCCCGACCAGTATTCATTAATTGACATCCCAAAATCAATGGAAAATTTCTATACTTAGCAATATCAAGAATGGCAAAGTCAATAGGAATCACAAACTTATCTACTTTTACCAAAACATCTTTGATAACTCCAAAAGGCTTCTTTATAGACTGATCAACTAACTAAATTGTCATTGATGTTGGCTTTATGTCATCCAAGTTCAGCTTCCTGAAACTAGACAATGGCATTATATTAATACTAGCTCCTAAATCACATATGTATTTAGAAAATTCAACACCAATAATAACATAAGGAATAGTAAAACTCCCTGGATCTTTTACTTTCGATGGCATATTGTTCGTGATCATAAAGCCATAACTGGTTGTCAATGCCACTATCTGATTTGAATCCCAAGTTCACTTGTGAAAAAGTAATTCCTTTAAGAACTTATCATACTTGGGCATGTGTTCCAAAACTTCTGGCAAAGAAAAACTCATATATAACTTTTTAAAATTTTCCAAAATTTTTTTGAATTGGGTCCCCACTGAATTATTACTCAGTCTCGCAAGAAATGGTAATTTTGGAACATATGGTGGAGGTGGGACATATGGGGGTTCCTCCTCCTTAGTGACTTTCTCTTTACCTTTTTCTTGATTTTTCTCTACTGGATTAGCAACTTCCTTCAAAACTGACTCTAGTAACTCCTTTCCACTTCTCAACTGAATTGCCTTTAAATGTTCTTTCTGATAAGGTTCTGAAATTCTGGGAAGGTTACTTGTGGGTCTGGCTGATAATGCAGTTGCCAGTTGACCCATCTACACCTCTAATTTATAGATTGATGATGTTTAATTTTTAATTAATTGATCAGTCTTCACTTGATAACTTTTTAGCGCTTGATCACTCCGTACCTGTGCCTCCTTGATATTGTTCACCTTCGATCCAATTGTACCTATCACATCCATCATCTTTGAAAATTGGGAGCTCAGCTGTGAAAGTTGAGAATTTGTCCTTGCAGCTTAAGCTTCCATTTTTGCCTCTAGCCTTGATTTAATACCTCCAAACTTTTACTCAAAGGCAACATGTTAGTTACTTTCCTTTTCCTGAAATCTTGGGGGTCTTTATGGTCTCCAATTGGTTCCTATAAGGTTAGCCCAAGAAAATTTTAGATGGTTTTTCCATCCAGCATTATATGTACTAGAATATGGGTTATCACCTAACCTCTATTAGAACCCTAAATAATGAGCTTGTTCTGTGCCTTCAGTGCTCATCAAATAACATGTCAATAAATTATGATTGTTTGCTCCACAAATCTCACAATTTTGATTCATATACTTCAAAGAACTAGATGAAGGTTGAAGATCACTTACCTGCTTTCTTAATGATGCAATTTCTGCAAATAAAGTAGTTGTTGAATCTGTTGTCATAACCCCTTTCCGTTCCTTCATCTGCAGTGGCTTACTCCGTTCATTGTACCGAAGGTAGTTGTTAGTAGTCATGCCTTTAATCAGGTCATATGCAGCATCTATGGTTTTCTTCATCAATTAACCTCCTATAACTGCATCAATGCTGCTTTTGGTTGCTGAATTGATCATATTATAAAATGTTTATAGCAAAAATTCCTTTGGTAGATTATAATGGGCCAACTCCTCTGCAACTCCTTGAAATGCTCCTATGTCTCGTACAATGATTCTCTCTTGTATTGCTAAAAGTTTATGATTTCCTTGATGATCCTTGTTTTCTTTATCAATGGGAAATATTTGGACAAAAAGGCTTACACCAACTGGTTCCATATTTTGACTTGTTCTTGAGGAAGGGAGTTTATCTATGCCTTTGCTCAATTTTTTAGTGTGAAGGGAAACAATCTCATCTTCATTGCATCTTTTGATAACTCGTTTTGCTTGAAAGTATCACAAATTTCCGAAAAAAATGTCGATGAGAGTATTAAGATCCTCGTGTGGCAAACCATAAAATTGAACATTGCTTTGCAAAATATTAAGTAAAGCAGGCTTTTATTTCAAAATTGTTCGCATTCATCGGTGGTTTAGCAATTCCTTCTTAGTTTCTGTTAAACTTTGGCCGCATAATGTCCATCACAGTTCTTTATTCACAACTTTGTTTCCTCTATTCAGCCATTATCTGCTCAATTTGATCTTGTCTCCTTACCTTTCTCAATTCATTTCTACTTTGGTGATGTCAAGTTCTCGCAATTTCTCCAAAACTGCTGCACTCCTCGTGTGCATTCACCTATTACACACCAGAAAAGAATATCAAAGTAAAAATGAAAAGAAAACCTAAATCAAACCAATTCAAACCAAACTTGATGATAGGCGCAATCCACAGCATCGATGCCAAAAACTTGATAGGTAATTTTTGAAATTTTAAATTAAAACCACTTATCCTACAAGTTCACAGATCAGAAATCGTAATATTGATAGGTATCATCCCTTAGGGATTGTTTAGTTACCGAAATGATCCAACTTTCGTTTTGTCCAAAAAAACTTAAATAATTAGATTTGAGAGATCCAAAATATAAAAATTAAGAGTCATACATACACACTTTAGGGTTGTCACAAAAGTAAGAACACAAATTTAGAAAATGATGAATTAGAGTATCAGTTTAACAATTTAGGATTGCCATTACCTAACTATGTATTCTCTCACTTCAGCAATGTTCATTATGTTTAGTGAAAAATTTCCTAATGTTATGGTTATTTAACTCCCATTGCTTAACCAAATAATCCCTATTTAATTAATTAAATGAATTATGTAAGCTCTCACTTCCTAATTTTCACTTAACCATTAAAAGGATATGAATAGATTTTTAGACAACCATTTTTCCATTCAAAGTCTCTCCAAATGGCAAGGTAACTTCATATATGGAGTATTCTTGGTGTAAGCCCACTCTCATAGCACTTACTAACATATTTTTTAACTCCATATCTCTATCGCTGGGTTTGGTTGCCGTCTCCAGAAGGCAGAGACAGAACGAGACAAAAATTTGGAGACAGAATAGAACAGAAATTGGAGACGGTGGGGTGTTTGGTTGTGGTGGACAGAACAGAAAAAACTGTCTCTGTCTCGAAGACAGAAATGTGTTTGGTTGCAGTGGACAGAACAAAAAAACAATATCAATGACCAAAATGCCCCTATAGTGTTATATGGTTGAAAAAATGTTATTCATTGATAATTTTGTTACAAATGATTTGTATTAGTTAAAAAGTGAACAAATTATAATAATGACAATTAAAAATTAATAACGAATAATTGTT
>JAOSBN010000004.1:22248655-22282167 GCA_027563595.1 Erythroxylum suave | reverse complement strand
GTGTATGTTATGAATATGAATTGTTTATTGAATTGAGAAATGAATATGAATTGGATTTGGATAATGTCTTTTGGATTGAATTTGGATTCCGAACGGGAGGTCCAAAGAGTTGTGTGGTTTGATTGAGCTCGTATATAGAAGTGTATTTTTGAACACTTGCAGGTTTGGGTTAGTTATAATGCAGCCGTTATGCTGCCGAAATTTTGATAAAATTAGAAATAAGATGAATTTTGGGAATTGTTTGTATATGTAAGAAGTTTGTATAAATTGAGAATTTTATTGAGGAAATTTTCCAATTGAGAAAAGTATGTGGATTTGAGCAATATAAGATTTAGATAAAGGTGAAAGAAATGAAAAAAAAATTTATACCTATTCGGATGGACTTTTGGATAGTTAAGTCTTAAGGTTTCCAACCCGATCGCTTTTCTAAGTGTATGTGATCGGATGTCGACACTTGTGTTTCAGTTCGATTGCATCGCTTGGTTGTCTCGTTTCCGTTCTTTCAAGTTTCGGCTTATGTTTCGTTTCTTTGCTGGAATCCGATTTTGATCCGATTCGTTTTCGATTCTTACGTTAATTGTGTTCGCTATGTTTTTGTTCCGCTGCTGATTCGATTCACTTTCGATTCATCTTCGTTTTATGTTTCCGTTTCTCTCGTTTCTGATACTTCGTATGTGTTATTCGATTCGTATCTGCTTCCGTTTTTGCTTCCGATTCGTGCTTGCTTTGCTTTGATTGCGTTTCATATTCGTTCGTTTCGTATTCGAACCTTTCGATTCGTCTTCGTTTCGAAAATTTCGTTTCAGTTTTCCGGTTGGGGTCCGGTTCCTGGATCGGGTCCTAACATCAGATGGATTCCTTCATATTTTCTCAAAAGTGAAAGAATATGGGAAATCAGTAAAAAGACATCTTACTCTTTCTTTTTGAATCAACTTCTCCAAATGAAACATCTAGGCCAAGATGCTACGTCTTGGTCTATTGGTAACAGGAAACTCATACTCATATGGTTTGATAACTAGTTAGGTAGAGGACCTCTCATACGTTCCTCGGCTGAAGTATGGAATTCTATCAACCTCCTACTTTACACAAAATTGGACTTTTTCATCAGTGGAAGCAGTTGGCAGTTCCTTATAACCATTGGCCATTTATAACCTCAATAAACTCCTAATCCGCTCTATTAAGACACATTCTTCTAGCATAGTGGAGCTACTCACCAATTGTCAAACAAAAGCATCAGAGATTTTTTAAGATTAAGAAAACTAGCAAGGGAGTGGTCGTGAATTATTTTGAGCATGAGCATCCCTCCAAAGAATTCATTTCTCCTTTAGTTAGCCATAAAAAATTGTCTCAATATAACTAATCAGATCATATACTTAGATGTTGATTTTTCGTGTCCATTTTGTTCAAAAGAGGAAAAGAAAATGCTTATCTATTATTCATGTTATTGTATTTAGGAAGTTGTTAAGTTGAGATGTCACTAGTCATTACAAACTCATACACTCTCCAGTGTTTTACAATGGTTATCTACTTAAAATCCTCCCCCGTAGTTGCTTTACCTTGAAGCAGTTGGATTATGCGTACAAACCGTTTGGAAAGAACAAAATGCTTAATGGTTTGAAGATAAGAAGAAATATTTCCCCCTTCTTATATCCAAGAAGTTGACCAAAATCAATGAAAAAAAATGATGAGAGACGTAGTCTAAAGCTCCTACCATCTATAGTGTTACTTGCCATACGCGCTATTCTAATCCTTTGGATTAGGTAGCAATGCAAAAAGTTTTATGAATAGGGTAACCCCTATGTATGTTTTGTAGATGTATTCCAATTCTTTATTAATGAATTTTCCATTTTTATTTTCAAAAGAAAAAGAAGTTCTAGCAATGTGAGTAGATTAAGCAAACTTGACATCAGCCAACTTAAAAGGGAATTGAGAAAAGAAAGGCGTCAAGATGAAATTGACAATGGTGGATCAAGGAGATCAAGGCCTTGACCAAAGAAAATTAATGGATTTAAACCAATAGGGGATCTCCAGGCCATCTATTATTGTGAAAATTTTTCAAATCAAGCCTGCTTTATTGAATATTTTTCAACTATTGTTCAATTATGTGGTTTACCGTAAAAAGATCAAAATGCTCACCTTGCTAATTTTGGAAATTTGTAGTACATTTAGGCATAATAGATTATCTAAGGAGGCAATAAGGATGAGGCTCTTTCCATTCACACTGAAAGATCATATGAAGGCATGGCTAAATTCTCTTAATCTAGAGCATGTAAATACATGGGACCAATTAATGCTTGCTTTCCTAGCTAAATTATTTCCATTAACGAAGATGACCTAGATTGTCAAAGAGATCACAACCTTTCAATAGTATGATGGTGAATCCCTCTATAAGGCATGAGAGAGATTTAGGAGCTATAGAAAAATTTTCCTTATTACAACCTGCCAAGAGAGCTATTATTATATCCATTTTTAATGGAGTTAATGCAGCAACAAGGAGTATAATTGATGCAGCAACCAGAGGTAAGGATGACAATTCCGACCCGGCCTACCCAGACTGGCTCGTGTTTTGGCCGTGATTGGCCGAACCAAGGACAGGCCACAGGCCAACCATGGTCGAACCGAGTGGACTACGGGCTGATCCAACTCGGCTTAGCCCGTAACCCACTGACTTTATTTGAAACGACGTCATTTTGATTAAAACATCGTTGTTTTGATATGTTTTTATTAAAAAATAGTGGATGGACCGAGCTGAGTCGGCCCACCCGTGGCCCACCGTGCTAAGGGCCTATCAGCCCATCGGTGGGCTGGGCATAGGCTGGCCCATCTAGGCCCGCCCTCGGCCGAGCCTATTGCCATCCTAAGCCTAAGGCTCGTTGATGAGAAAAACCATCGATAATGCAAACAATTTTATTGACAATATGGCCATTAACAACCATCTATAATCAACTGAAAGAAGTAGATCAAACAATGTGAAGGAACAAAAGGGAATCATGGCAACAAAGTAAGCTTCAACCATATAGGCATAGATAGAGGCATTAACTAGAAAGTTAAACAACATCAATGCCTCATCCAATTCGGTAAATGCAATGCAAAAAGGTTTGTGAAATATGTAGACAATATAACCATATGTGAAGATGATCTTATTTTATGAACAATGTTGGAACGAAAAAAGAAATTTATTTGGGTGTGCCACAATGGTTGGGAAATAGTCCTTTCTCAATCACTTATAACTCTAAGTGGAAAAATCATCCAATTTTTTCTTGGACTAGAAACACAAGTGCAAATTTCAGACCATGAAGACCATCAGGATTCCAAAACAGGTCAAAAAATTAGGAGTCAAAGTATGAAAGCCTCGAGTTAAAGATGGAATTCTAGTTTTTTAGACTCATAGATGTGATAGGCTCTATAGGTTTTAAGGTTAACAGTATGAATGAAGAACAAAAGAAGACACAAGCAAGGACTAACCTGATGCTTAAGAATCATACGTCTTCCATTCACAACCTAGAAGTACAAATGGGCCAACTTGCAATTACATTGATAGTAAGAAATTCAAGTAACCTTCCTAGTACTATTGAATCTATCCTAAAGCAGAAAGTGAAAGTAATGCATTTGAGACATGGAAAGGAGTTGGTAGAACCACTTCAGAATGAAGCCAAAGATCAGGTTAAGACAAGTTAAGAAAAATGTAAATAGAAAGTAATAGAAGAGGAGGAAGCCCCTACATGTCACCTCCACCATACATACCCAAGTTACCATTTCCACACAGATTAAGGCATCATCTTGCAGAGACACAATTTGCAAAGATTTTTAAAAAGAAGAAGAAGTTGCAATCAAGTTTTTCACTTCTAGAAGTTCTTGAAAATATGCCTATGTAAAATTCTTAAAGGAGCTACTTTCCCGCAAGTAGATTTGAGACTCGAAGTGAACAATGGTCTTAACAACCAACTGTAGTTTGATGATCACTAATAACGTGCCAGCAAAATTAAAAGATCTAGGGAGTTTCACTATTTCTTACACTATTAATGATGTGGAATTTTTTAAATGTTTTAGTGATCTTGGTGTAGGTATTAATATTATATCATTGTCTATTTTTAAGAAATTCAAGCCGAATGATATAAAACTATCCTCAATGACAATTCAGTTAGCAGATTAATTGATAAAGAAACCATTTAGGGTTGTGTAGAAAAGGTTGACAAATTTGTTATTCTTGTTGACTTTGTAATTCTTGATATTGTAGAAGGCCGACAATGTCCATTCATGAACATTGAGTAGGCACTTATTGATGTTAATGATGGGATCTTAATTAAGCGTATTAATGATGAAACGGTCGAATTCAACATAAATAGGGCATTAAAAAGCAAGGTTGAGTGAAACATTTGTATAAAAGTTGATGTGGTGGATGATTGTGTGAAGGAATAACAGAGAGCAATGACTAAGAAGAAATGTAAAGTAGATGATAATGAGATAACTATAGACGAAGGCGAGTTAGATGACAATGAAAAGTAGGAACCCTTAAAGAGAACAAAGTCACCAACCCTACCTTCTTGTGAGAAACTACTAACCATTAAGCTTAAACTACTATCAACGTATTTAAGATAAACATTTCTAGGTAAAGATCAAACACTACAAATAATTATTTCAAATCAATTAGATAAGGAACAAGAAAAGAAAGTGGTTCAAATTATCAATAGAAGAATGATAATTATGTTGGAAAATATTAGACATCTGAGGGATAAGTCCTAGTATTGTTATACATAAAATAAATCTCTAAGATGGATGTAAGAAAATAAGGGATAGGAAGTAGCGACTGAATTCGATCATGTAAGAATTTGTTAAAAAGCAGATTATCAAGCTTCTAAAAGTAGGAATTAGATAGCTAATATCAAACAATGAGTGGGGGAGTCTAGTACAATAGGTAACCTAAGAAAGGTGGGATAGTAATGGTGGAAACTGAAAAGGGTGAGATGATACCAACCTGAACAATTATCGAGAGGCAGGTTTATATAAATTATAGGAAGCTCAACTCAGTGACAAAGAAATGCCATTTTATTGTCGTTTGTTGATCAGATGATAGAGCAAGTTGCTAGAAATGCATTTTATTGCTTTTTGGACGGGTATTATGGCTAAAATCATGTATTTATATATCCAAATGATTAGGAGAAGACACTCTTTACATACCCATGTGGAACTTTATACTGACGGATGCCATTCAGATTTCGAAATACACCAGCTACATTTCAGTGGTGTATAATGGAAATTTTTGCAGACATGATTAAGGATTTTTTGAAAGTATTTATAGATGATTTTTCAATATTTGGAGATTATTTTGAGCAGTTTTAATAAATTTAGACAAAGTTCTCCAACAGTGTGAAGAGTCGCATTTTGTCTTAAACTTAGAGAAATGTCACTTTATGGTTTAGGAAAGAGTTTTGTTAGGACATAAGATATCCTATAATGGTATTAAAGTGGATAAAGGGAAGATCAAAGTCATTGAAAAGCTTCCACCACTAAGCAATGTTTAGTTTAGAACATCTTTAGGTATACCGGATTCTATCGACAATTTATAAAGGATTTTTTGTTAATTGCCAACCCATTACTCATTTATTAGTAAAAGATTAACCTTTTGTTTTTTATAATGATTTTTTACCTGCTTTTGATAGGTTAAGGGGTATATTGATATTAACACCTATTTTACAGCTACCAAACTAGGGTTTACCAATTGAATTGATGTATAATGCTAATAATAATGTAATTGGAATTGTATTGGGGCAGTGTGATGTAGTGTGTTGTAACAGTACTTAAAATAACTAGACCTACAACTATAGTAGTGGTGAGTTTAGGTCGATCCGACAGAGAGTGTTCAGTTAGCTTTCGTAATGAAAAGAATTCGTGTCTAGGTTAAGAAGGGGTTTTGGTTTGATTTTAAAATAAGAAAAAAATGAAAAAAAGATAAAGAAAACAATCTAAAACAATGAAAAGAGATAAATGCATTAGGGACCCGATCATTAGTTCAATCTCGGCATACACAATTAAAAATACTTCACTAAACTGATGTTCTCATACCTCCCCTAGCAATTATTAATCGTAGGTTAACGATAAGCTCTATTAACCCTGGCTTTCTCTTAGTTCGTGTTTAACTAAGAGACACTTGTTAATTAAACCTAGCCATTGAATAACCTATGATAAGTTCTTTAGATTTAATTAGACAGCCTCATTATGAGTTAGAAAAATAGATTAATCAAGGCAACAACCATATATGCTTAGGTCATTTAACTTAGGATATGTTATCCCTACTGATTTGAAACCAATTGGAAACATAACAGTTACGGATTGAAAAATCATTCATGGGCATGCATAAAGTGTCACGTCCATAACAAATAAGTCATAGGCATGACTAACATGCTCACGCTCATAAATTTTATGTCATAGCCATAAGTCATTCCAATACTCTTTATCTTGATGTTTGCAACATATACTTACCATCTTTATGCATTTTCTTATATCCTCTTCCTCTAATCCTTCTTATTCTTGATCCACGAATACAAATGATTGTGAAGAAAAAAAAACTTAAATATTGTGCTTTCGACTCACTTTAGCTCTCGCTTCTGAATTGTACCTAAAAGCAAATATGAATAAAGCGAATGTCTTAAACATATCATATCATTAACCACTAAAATTTATGGAATAAATGTATAATCATTTAAGCACACATCACAGTGTAAGGAAAAAATGTTACATGCTATCTACTACACCAACAAGATGTTAACAGGACCTTAACTTAATTATACAATCACAGAAAAAGAACTGTTAGCTATAGTTTTTACATGTGAAAAGTTTCATTCTTACTTACTGTATTCGAAGACTGTTGGATTTATAGATCATGCAAAACTAAGGTATATTCTTGCCAAGAAGGTTATGAAGCCCTGACTGACCTGGCAAATCCCACTCCTACAAGAATTTGATATTGAGATTAAGGATAAAAAAAAAGGAGCCAAAAAAAATGGTAGCTAATCACTTGTCAAAGTTAGAAGGAGTGGAGTTGCACCCACAAACAAAAATCAATGAATAATTCCTCGATGAGATGGTATTCTCGATAAATGAATCAAGCATCCCATAGTTCATAAACATCATGAATTACACCAATGCTGGTATCCTTCTGCCTCATCTTTCTTACAAATAGAGAAAGAGATTTTTACATAATTATGTGTAATATATATGGGAGGAACTAATTTTATACAAAAATTATGATGATGGATTAATTAGGTGATATGCTCCAAATAATGAATTTTGTGTTGTATTAACTCACTATCATAGTTCTTTGTATGCTAGACATTACAGAGCCAATAATACAACTATAAAAGTGTTAAGAGCATAGTATTTTTTGGCCAACATTGTTCAAAGAGGCACATAACTTTGTGAAAAGTTGTGACAAATGTCAGAGAGTTAGGAACATTTTGAAAAAAGATGAGATGCCACTATCAACAATTTTAGAAATTAAAATCTTTAATGTTTGGGGGCTAGACTTATGGGTTCATTTCCATCCTCATTCATAAATACTTATATCCTAGTGAGCGTTATCTGAGGTTATGGTAACTATAACAAATGATGGCCAAGCAGTTCAAGGATTTTTCAAGTGAATATTTAATAAGTTCGGAGTACCAAGGGTCATAATCAGTGACAGACGTAAACATTTCTGTATCAAACCATTTAAGTCTCTATTAAAAAGATATGGGTGCAACACGAAGTTGTAACACCTTACCTCCCCCAGACGAGCGTGCTAGTAGAAGTGGTGAATAGAGAACTGAAAAAGATCTTAGAGAAGACTATCAACTAATGTTATAAATACTGTACCAACCATGGTACCAATTGGGTTCTGATACGATACTGTATTGGTATAGGTCAATACTAGGTACTATTTGGGGCAATTTTTTAAATTTATGAAATAGTCCTCAAATTTTTTTAAAAATTGCAAAATAGTCCGTTAGTATATTATCTTGTCTACTTTATAATTTTACAACTTCCCTGCCTCCAAAAATCACAATAACAAAAATTTTAAATAAAGAAATTTATTTATTTTATTAGCAGTAATTTCAAACATTTCATATATAAATAATAAGTACAATTAATATAAAAAAGACAATCACCATACAAATATAAAATTAAGAACAATACAAAATATTTACAATATTACAATTTCATCATATAATAAATAATCAATACTTCAAACTGGATCGACTTCAAAAACCTAAATTTTACCTTAAATAGAAAAGACTACAAAAAGGGCAAAGAACCACAATTTTTCATGCCTCTTTTTGCCACTTGAGAGAGAACACAAGGAAGAGAGAAGAAGGAGAGAAGGGGAGAGGAGCATCTTGTTAAATGAAGAACAGACTATTCATTTTACACTCAAAACTACAAATATATAGGTTATAACTTATAGTAAAAAGTAGATCTCGATCCCACAAGGATTGTACTTAGGCACCACTTAATTCAAGTAGATCTTTTTTTAAGAACCAAATTTTTAATGGAAAGAAACTAGAAAATTAAATTAAAAAATATTAATAATAAACAATTAAAAACCCAAAAGTGCATAAACTTGGAATTCAAGATCTCCCTATCTTGTCTCCCTTATATTTTGTTAATTAAATTATGCCTCACCTAAGATTTCCTAATGTATTAACTACCTTTTCTCAAGGTGTAACTAATTGTCCCCAGCAAAATTAAATGGAGATGATTAAGCAATCTCTTAATCTACAAAATCAACCCACCAATTCAACTAGTTATTAAGTTGTCATATGGGTGATCAATTAATTAGCCAAGATCTCTCTTTTAACTAATCATTTAACTTGATTAATGTAGGTTTATAGAGCTCCAATTCTCATTATACAATCCTACACAAATTACCTAACTCAATATCTCAACATATTACAAGGTATAAATTCATCATTCATCAAAAGCTTCATTTATTCAAATCAACAAAATAAGAGTTCAACAAGAAGTTTAAAAATAATCTCTACAAATAAATTAGCCACTCATGATGTCATTAACATCCCCAAAAATCAAATAATCCATCATACAAATGCTAGAAGAGAAAAAAATGAAAGAAAACTAAATGAATTAAACTTCTCCTTTTCTTTGCCTGAATTTGGGAAATCCGACATTGGTATGCTCTTTTTCTAATTGTGAATGAAAAACCTTGATTCTCTACCTCTCGTAAGACTCTAAACCTGTGTTTTTCTCAAGGAGGCAAGTCTCCATGATGCTTCCTTTGTCTATAGGGGTTTACAACCTTACATAGTCCAGAAAACCTAAAAAAATAAGTGAACCTTGCATATATCTTTGGGCTATATATCCCACGATCGTGGAAATTGGCATAATACCCATGATCGTGGGTTTTTGTGTTATAATTCCTCCATTTCTCTTCTCCTCTCTTGGTCTCTAGCTCAATCGCAAATGTGGCCACCCTCCATTCTTACATCAAAATGATCAATTCTTACCCTAAATCAACATCAAATATAAAAGAGCAATAATGAAGAGCAAACTAAACAAAAACATACACAATAAATCCTAAAACACAACAATAATAACCTATTATGAAGGAAACACATGTCAAATACTTAGAAAAACACACACTAATGCACAACTATCACATCTACAACTGTTATCCAACTACTCCTACCCATCCATTTCATGTTATTTCTTACTTTCTCTTGTTTATTTACTTCATCTTGATGTATGACTTAGGTTTAAGAATGTTGAATATGTTGTTAATGATGCTCTAAACTCCTTTAGGGATTTGTTCTTAAATCAATGTTAATGTGATTTCTTTTGATGCTAATACAATGGGTATTATGAATATTTGTTATATTTGCATGCTTCAGTAATAAATCGAGAAAGTGAACTAATAGCAAAATGATTAGATTAGGTAATTAGAGTTAAACAATAATAATCTAATAGAACACACAAATAATGAAATTGGTAATTTATACGAAGAATGATCTCGTGTGAGGACTTGATAGTTTATTAAAGGGCTTAAGATCTAATTATATGTATGGAATTTTTTTTAATTAAGAGATTGCAAATTTCATAATTTAATTAGGATTTATGATTTAGGATTTAATGATTATAACTCAAGAGAAAGCAATCCACCCTTAAAAATTCTAGGATTGATATTCAATTAACTTAAAAGTAATCATGTTAGCATTTAATGATAGGATAAATCATCCTTCTCATAATTCTTTGATCTTGTCTTGTTGCAATACCTCAATTGTTAAGTGGTTGTGCTCCTAATTTTAGATTTTTATTTTCATTCAACCTGTACTTGATTGTTTAATTTTTTATTTATCTTTATTTCATTTAAATCATGTTTTTACAAACTTTGACAAAGTTAGAATTTAATTAGTTCACTAATTCCTCATAGGATCGACACCTTAACTACAATGCATACGACCTATGCACTTGCGAAACATTGAGGGTTTTTTAAATCTTAAAACTTGCTCAACAACTAACATATATGTCGTTGATATTTTAAATACCAGCCACCGTTCCATTTTTTGACAAGTGCTGGTTGATACGAAATAGTTTTCACATCCGTGCTATCAACAATTCGAGAAAAAATTATGCAACCAAGCTAGCTGATGCAGTTTAGGCCTACCAGACAACCTTTAGGACAAATATTAGCACCACACCCTACTAATTAGTTTATGACAAGGCCTATCATTTACTAATAGAGTTATAGAACAAGGAGTATTGGGAAACTAAAGCCTTGAACTTTGACTTAAAAATAGCCAATGAGAGAAGATTATTGTAGCTAAACAAATTAGAGGAGTTGAGATTGTAAGCCTATGAGATTGCTAAACTCTATAAGGTATAAACTAAGAAATGACATGATGCTCATCTAAAAAAGGAGTTCAAAGTCAGAAATATGGTTTTATTATTTAACTCGTGTCTTTGATTATTTCTTAGGAAGCTAAAATCAAGATGGAGTGGCCAATTTCAAGTAACTAAATTTTTCTCACGTGGTGCATTGAAGTTAAACAATGATAAAGGTGAGCTATTCAAGATCATTGGCCACTAGCTTTAGCCTTTTTCGGAGGACATTTTCCTCAGGATCGAGAATCACTTTCCCTTCCCCCTCAAGTTATCCAAGCATGATGAAGAAGTCCTACAAGTGATATTAAACCTAGCACTGGTTTGTATGTACATTTATTCTCTTTATGATTATGTGATTTGTTTAATTAACATTTTCCAAGTTTTTCTTTACTTGTTACAAAAAAGAGAGATTTAGGAATCATTCATGAAGATGGAGCACCAACAACATTATCAAATTAAGAAACTTCTCAAATCTTTCAAACTTCAAGGAGTATAAGTGTCATCGCTAAAACATTTGCTATCATAAGCTCCATAAACATTCTCTTACCTTTGCTTTTTATTTAATTCATTTATGTGTTTAGTTGTCACGTTGCATATCACTTTCACACATTGAGGACAATGTTTCATTCAACTGTGGGAGAGTGGTATGCAATTGCATTTGCATTGAATATTGCTTATATATATGACTCATTGCATATTGCTTGTATATATGGCTCCCCATGATTATGTAATGAGCATTTTTTGCATGATTTTTCTAAATTTTTTCTTTTTCATTTTCTCATTTAATTTGCATGTGCTTGACTTTGTGAATGGGTAATGGCTAAAATTTTAATGAGAATTAGCTTACTTTTGAACAAAAATGTTTAACTTATGAAATTATATTAGCTTGGGAAGTTATGTGTTAAGTATCTTTAATATAAATATGTATGTTAATTAGGATATGGCACTTAGTTTTCCATTTTATGTTACTCACTTCTTGTTCTCATCATTAGAAGTCATTTAAATAGGTAAATAGTCCTAGTTATCTTTCGTGTAAATAATTGTCTATAAAAAAATTAAATAGGTTAAAAATGTGAAAAAAGAAAAAATATGTGTGTTTTGAATAAATAACTATTTCGTTGACCTGTTGGGTTAAGAATAGAGCTAGTCGCCAGTTGTAAGTAGTGATATAGCTAAGTAATCAAAGACATTCATCAAAAAAATTTCTTTTTGCAACAAAAGGATAAAATGACTCTCTAATCAATCTGAATAAAAAATGAAATTGAGTTGAGTAACTAAATGACATTCACCATAAACTATTGTCTTCTTATCAAAACACTAAGTCAAATTAAAAAACTTGAAAAAGTGACATATATGAATAAAAGCATATTGATACTGAAAAAATAACAATAATTTTCATGGGAGGATAACTAGTGATAGTTAACCTTTTTAATTGTTTAATAATAGTAAATGCATATTGATGTAGTATGTCGTAACACTACTCAAATTAACTAGGCCAATAACTACAATAGTGATGAGTCTAGGTTGATCTCACAGAGAGTGTTCTATTAGCTTTTACCCGATCATTAGTTTAATCTCAACCTACACACAATTAAACATACCTCGTTGAACTATTATTCCTATACCTTTCCTAGCAACTATTAATCGTAGTTTAACAATAAGCTTTTTTAAACTCGATTTTCCTTTATGTGGTGTTTAATTAAGATGAGCACGTTAATTAAACCTAACTATCGAACAACCTAGAACAGGCCTTTTTGATTTAATTGGACAGTTGCATTATAAGTTAGGATAAATTAATAAAGGAAACAACCACACAAGCTCGGGTCATTTAACCTAGCTTATATTATACCAATTGATTTAAAACCATTAGTTGCCACAAATTGTAACATCCTATTAAACCATGATCGGGCTTAGAACCCTAGGATATTGTGCATGAGATAATATTAAGAATTTAGTAGTCCATTTCATCCATCATATGGCATACTCATACACGTGAATAATGTTGACAATCATTAAAATAATTGTACATGCATTCATTTACATTTTCCGGGTATAAGTGATTTTAATGCGATTAAAATGTAAATTGTCGATTATTTTCTTGAAAATTGAATTGGTGTGTATTAAAATTAATTTTTGATATTTTGGACTAAGAAAAATATAGAAATAAAAGACAAATGGAAGTACATCAATTGGATTAGTAATTAATTGACAAATGGACTAATTATGGAATGACAAATGGACCGATCTATGTGTGCCATGTCGACCAATAGCTAAGTGACATTTGGTAGCCTTACATGGAGGACACATGTTATACATGCAATGGTGACATATGGAAATATATCTTGGAGACATCTGTCACTTTTTTTTTTAGTAAGGAAAATTTATACAGCTCTCTTGTTTGTCTTCACCGAAAATCATCTACTCTTTCTTCTTGTTTAGCCATCATCAAAACACCTACCTTGCCCATTCCTATGTATTGGTTTTTATGCTTGTTTCTCACATCAATATTACATATTGCAAAGTAAACAACTCAGTCCATATGTTGTTTTGTTTCTCTCTATTCTTATCTTTTCTCCATTCTCTGAAATCACATAATTTCTCCCTCCACTTCTGGAATTTTTTCTAAATATCAAGTAAGTTGTGCTTTCATTTTCATGGTAAGAATAATGATAAATGATAAAAAGATGGTGTTTTCATGCTTGTAAATGGATGCATACATGAGTGGTGTAGGAAGATAAATGGATGCATGCATGAGTGGTGTCGTAAGAAGAAGCAAGTTCAATGATTCAAGAAAAACCAAAATGTGCAAAAAAGTGTGAGAAAGGATTGTGATAGATGGAGTTAAATGAAGATTAGTGAAGTGCAGAAAATGTAAGATAGAATAGTATGGAACTAGGTTCTGTTTTTGTTTTTGAGTTATGATCATTCATGAATTTTTGACTTGTGAATAGAGAATACTCAACTAAAAATTGAGGTATAACTGAGTCATCAACTTGAAATGATAGAGGAATGATATAATCTGGCAATGAAGTGTGTTTGAGTATGTTATAAGGAGTGAACATGAATGTGTGTTTTGGCCATATCTTGCTTTGTGAATATCCAATTCAAATGGATTTGATTTAGATGAAATTAGAGACATATTGTTATAATTTGTATCAGGAATTGAATTTTAATTCTATTCTTAAGGGTCTTGAAAGTTGGCTTGAATTTGAGAACTGTGTGTGTTGTTGTGGTATAAGAACAATCTATCGTATTTTGATTATAATCTTGCATAATACTGAACCAAAATGCATTAATTTGATGTCATAAGAAAATTAAGACGTATAGAAACATTTTATTAGAAGAAGGTGTTGCCTAAATTCCTCATTTTCTAATTCATAGTGGTCATGCAAAAATGACCAGAAAATCTACCTTGAGAAATTTTTGGTAAATTAAAGTTGTAGGTCAAAATTTTGGTTTCAATTTCATCTTCCTCTTTCGGCCTATTTTACATATCTTTAGGGTATGAATTTGAAGAAACTCAAAGAATGAAAGTTGCATATATAGGTATTAGCTTGATCTTTATGAAAGTGGCTTAATAAAATAATGACTAGAGCTTGAGTATGCTTGTTTTCCTAACACTGCCTATGACAAACCCTTGTGTAGGAACCCTATATTATATCCTTATTTTTAGGGACTTTAGAGCTCAAATTGGTCAAAGTATAAAACATGAAAAATGATTTTTGATTTCTTATTAATGTTATGTGAAACAGTTTGGCCAGAAGATATCTTGATATGTTTATGTAGTTAATTAAAGTCATAACCCAAAAAAATAAGTTGTTTTGATAAGGATGAGTTCAATGAGCTAATGGGATATGCTACTACCTTGATTCCTACTGAGGAAGACTTGTGCAAGTGATTTGAAGATGGACTGAACATGGAAATCTGAACAAGGTTAGCCATTTCAAATCTGGGTAGTTTTATGGAACTATAAGTTGCCTCGTTCCAAATCGAGCAATTATTAAAGAACAATCAATCAGAATATGGTTCAGAGTCCAAACATAAGAGGCCTAGTAAATCATAGGGCAGCTCTGGCAGAAAGTTTAGCAAGCATCAAAACTGAGCTTTCAAATCACCGACGGGATCAAGATAATTTCAAACAGAGTGGTAGTTTTGTTTAGTCTGGTAGTGGAAGAGGTGCAGTATCAGGTCAGTTGTTGAATTACGAGCATTATGGGAAGAAACACAGTGGTGAATGTTGGAAGTTGATAGGAGTCTACCTTTCGTGTGGCTCATTTGATCATCAAATCAAGGATTTTTCTATGGTGTTTGGAGCACAATCTGGTAGGAGAGGAAGTGTTGCAACAGAAATGACGATTCAGCAGAGTCGAGCCAGTGGGCCTAGACAGAGAGGTCGTGGTAAAGCTAGAATGAATTCTAGGAGTCCTACTATCAGGACTAAGGTGTGGAGCAACTAACCCCAGTTTTAGGCCTGAGTCTATGCCATGATGGGAAAAGAGGATCAAGTCCCTCCAGATTTTGTTGCAGGTGCGATACCCATATTTACATTTGAGGCTTATACACTGCTAGATCCTAGATCTATGCACTATTTTATCTCACCGTATATGACATCTAGGTTGCATTGTGATAGAGAGTTATTGAGATATGGATTAGAGGTAAGTACACCGATAGGTAGTACCACTATAGTAGGAGAAGTCTACAAGAGCTGTTTGATTCGATCTGATTAGGTAGAGTTGGAGGCATACTTGATTGTGTTACAGTTGAAGGAAATAGATGTTATCATAAGCATGGATTGGCTCATTGCTTATAGCGCTATCATGAATTGTTATACTGAGGAGGTAATTTTTCAATCTTTTAATCAGCTCAGAGCAGTGTTCAGAGGTATTAGCCAAGTAGTGCCAGCCAAGTTGATTTCATTTATGAGTGCCTCAAGGTTCATACAAAGGGGATGTGAGGGTTATTTAGCCCACATCATTGATACCTGAACTAAGTAGATTACGCAGGACATTCTTGTAGTTAGGGAATTCCTGGATGTGTTTCCTGCAGAGTTACCTGACTTACCTCCAGATCGGGAAATAGAGTTCACAACTGATGTAGTTCCAAGTGCTGCTCCTATATCTATCCCCCCATATAGGATGACACTTGTGGAACTGAAGTAGTTTAAGACTCAGTTACAAGAGTTGTTAGAAAAAGGGTTCATTAGACCCAGTGTTTCACTTTAAGGAGCTCTAGTCTTATTTGTGAAGAAGAAGGATGGAATGTTAAGATTGTGCATCAATTATAGGCAACTGAATCAAGTCACAGTGAAGAACAAGTACCCATTGCTAAGAATCAATGATTTGTTTGATTAGTTGTAGGGAGCTCAGGTGTTCAGTAAGTTAGATTTGAGATCTGGGTACTATAAGTTGAAGATAGCAGAGGCTGGTGTATCGAAAAGTGCTTTCCATAGTAAGTATGGAAATTATGAGTTCTTAGTAATGCCGTCTGGGATGACTAATGCCCCAGCTGCATTTATGGCATTGATGAATAAGGTGGTTCAACCATACCTAGATCTCTTCGTGATAGTGTTTATCAATGACATTTTGGTGTATTCAAAGAGTAGAGAAGAGTATACTGAGCACTTGAGAGTGATACTACAGATTATGAGGGAGAAATAACTATATGCCAAATTCAATAAATGTGAGTTTTAGCTAGATCAAGTAGTGTTTCTAGGTCATATAGTAAATGGGCAAGGTACTTAAGTGGATCTAATGAAGATAAAGGTAGTAATGAGATGGGAGGCTTCGAAGAATGTGTGTGAAATCTAGAGTTTACTAGGATTGGCTGGATATTATAAAATGTTTTTCGAGGGTTTCTCATTTATCTTAGCCCCTCTAACTAAACTTCTGAGGAAGAATTTGGTCTTTAGATGGAGTGATGAGTGTCAGAGGAGTTTTGAAGAACTAAAACATCGGTTAACTATAACACCGGTGTTGACTATTCCATCAGAGACTGGTGGTTATATAATATTTAGTGATGCTTCGCATCAAGGATTAGGATGTGTGTTAATACAGTATGGCAAGGTGATAACCTATGCATCGTAAGGTCTTACAACATAAACTATCCGGCACATGATTTAGAGCTTGTAGCAATCATCTTTGCTTTAAAGATATGGAGACATTATTTATATGGAGACACATTTTAAATAGACACAGATCATAAGAGCTTAAGGTATCTACTAAGTTAGAAGGACATGAACATGAGATAGAGAAGATGGATTGAGTTGTTAAAGGATTATGATTGTACGATTGAGTATCATCTAGGGAAAGCTATTATAGTGGCAGACGCATTGAGTGGGAAGTTGATTAGTAGTGTAGCTTAAATTCAATTATCGAGGTTACCGAGCCTTGTTCAATTGAGAGCTTTAAATGTGGAATTAAATTTAAAGAAAAATGAAGCCTTGATTGCTACACTAAAATTGAGAACGAAGTTGCATGATATAATTAAAAGAGTTCAGTGTAAAGATCCTGAAATGGTGAAACTAATTGAGAAAATTAAGGTGAATCCAAATTTTGAATTGGAATTGAGAGATGAAACATTCTGGTTAAAAAAAAAGGTTGTATGTGCCTAATGTGGATGAATTGAGAAAGGAATTCTAGAGAAGGCGCATGTAGCAGTTTATGCTATGCATCTTGGTACTACCAAGATGTATAATACGCTAAAGCAGCATTTTTAGTTGCCATAGATGAAGCAACAAGTAGTAGATTATATACCTAAGTGTTTGGTTTGTCAGCAGATTAAGGCTGAACATTAGGCTCCAGTTGGGAAGCTTCATTCGTTACCTATTCCAGAGTGGAAATGAGAATGAATCACAATGGATTTCATTATGGGATTGCCTAAGACTCCGAGGCAAAATGATGCTATATAGGTTATAGTGGACCGATTGACTAAGTTGGCCCATTTTTTACCAGTGAGAGAGATAACTCATTAGACCAGTTGGCACAGAGGCATGTGAATGAGGTAGTTAAACTATATGGACTTCTGGTGTCCGTAGTATCAGACAGGGATCTCAGATTTACTTCGAGGTTTTGGAAGAGTCTACAGTCAGCTATAGGTATGAAGTTGAACTTCAATACTGCATTTCATCCTCAAATAGATGGGCAGAGTAAGAGGACAATCAAAACTATTGAGAATATGCTTAGAACATATGTATTGGAGTTTTGAAGGAGCTTGGGATCAGTACCTAGCCTTAATTGAATTTGCTTACAACAATCACTACCATAGTAGTATTAGAATGGAACCTTATGAGGCATTATAAGGTAGAAAATGTCGATCACCTCTATATTAGGATGAGGAAGGTTTGAGAATGATAGAAGGCCCAGAATTGATACAAGATACTATAGATAAGGGGATACTAATTCGAAGCTAAATAAAAGCAACAAAAAAATAGACAGAAGAGTTATATAGAATCAACACAGAGAGGATATGGAATACACTTTAGGAGACAAAGTATTTTTTAGAGTCTTGCTTTAGCGTGGAATGTTGAGATTTGGTAAGAAGGGTAAGTTGAGCCCTAGGTACATTGATCCTTATGAGATCATTAATAACGTAGGATTATTAGTGTACATATTAGCTTTACTAAGTGAAATGTCTCAAATACATAATATATTCCAAGTGAGCATAATTAGGAGGTATAAATCTAATCCAATACATGTATTATCGATCCAAGAGATTGAAGTTACTAGTAATCTAAGTTATGTTGAGGAGCTAGTCAAGATAGTGAGATATCAAACAAAATAATTGAGGAATCGGGTAATTCCATTGGTGAAAGTCCTATGAAAGAATCACTCGAGCAGGGAAGCAACTTGGGAAACAGAGGAGCACATAAGAAAGCAATATCCCCACTTGTTTCATCAATCAGGTAAGAATTTCAAGGACGAAATTTCTTAAGGAAGGGAGAATTGTAACATCCCATTATCCTATTATCAAGGTTAGAACCCTAGGATGGTGTAGACAAGAGTGTATTAAGAATTTAGTAGTACATTTCATGCATCATATGGCATACTCACACACGTGAATAATGTTGACTCTCATTCAAATAATTGTATATGAAATCATTGACACTTTCTGGGTATAAGTCATTTTAATGCAATTAAAATGTGAATTGTGGATTATTTGTCTTGAAAATTGAATTGGTGTGTATTAAAATTAATTTCGCATTTTTGATGACATTTTAGGAATTTATAAAAATTTAGGGTATTTTGGACTAAGAAAAATATATAAATAGTGTGACAATTGGATTAGTAATTAAATGAAAAATGGACTAATCATGGAGTGACAAATGGACCAATTAATGTTTGACATGTGGACCAATAGCTAAGTGACATTTGGTAGCCTTACATGGAGGACACATGTTATACATGCAATGGTGACATATGGCGATGTATCTTGGAGACACCTAAGTCAGTTTTCTATTTTTGACAAGGAAAATTTCTGCAACTTTCTTTTTTGCCTTCACCAAAAATCATCTACTCTTTCTTCTTTTTTAGCCATCACCGAAACACTTAGCTTACTCATTCCTATATATTGCTTTTTATTCTTGCTTCTCACATAAATGCTACACCTTACAAACTAAACAGCTAAATCCATATGTTGTTTTGTTTCTCTCTATGCTTGTCTTTTCTCCATCCACCGAAATCACATATTTGCTCTCTCCACTTCTTGAATTTTTTCTAAATATCAAGTAAGTTGTGCTTTCATTTTCATGGTAAGAATAATGATAAATGATAAATAGATGATGTTTTCATACTTGTTAATGGATGCATACGTGAGTGGTGTAGGAAGATAAATGGATACAAGCATGAGTGGTGTTGTAAGAAGAAGCAAGTTCAGTAATTCAAGCAAAACGAAAATGTGCAGAAAGTGTGAGAAAGGATTGTGATAGATGAAGTTAAATGAAGATTAGTGAAGTGCAGAAAATGTAAGATAGAACAGTATGGAACTAGATTCTGTTTTTATTTTGACTTGTGATCATTCATGAATTTTTGACTTGTGAATAGAGAATACTCAACTGAAAATTGAGTTATAACTGAGCCATCAACTTGAAATGATAGAGGAACGATAGAATTTTGGCAATGAAGTGTGCTTGAGTATGTTATATAGAGTGAACATGCACTTGTATTTTGGCCATATCTTGATCTGTAAATATCCAAATTAGATTGATTTTGATTTAGATTAAATTAGAGACATATTTCTATAATTTTCATGCAAGAATTGAATTCTAATTTGGTTCTTAAGGGTCTTGAAAGTTGGCTTGAATTTGAGAACTACGTGATGTTGTGGTATGAGAACAGTCTGAAGCATTTTTATTATAACTTCCATAATACTAAACCAAAATGCATTAACTTGATGTCATTAGAAAAATAAGACGTATAGGAACATTTTATTAGGAGAATTTTTTCCCTAAATACCTCATTTTCTAGGTAAGATCATACAAAACTAACCAGAACATCTGTTTTGAGAAAAATTTAGAAAATTAGAGTTGTTGGTCAAAATTTTTGTTTCAATTTCATCTTCCTCTTTCGGCCTATTTTATATATCTTTCAGGCATGAATTTGAAGAAACTCAAAGAATGAAAGTTTTAGATATAGGTCTTAGCTTGACCTCTGTGAAAGTGGCTATAAAATAGTGATTAGAGCTTAAGTTATGCGTATTTTTCTAAGGCTACCTGTGACAGACCCCTGTACAGGAACCTTATATTATGTCCTTTTTTTGGGGGAATTTAGAGCTCGAATTGGTTAAATTATAAAACATGAACAATGATTTTGATGTCTTATTAATGCTTATGTGAAACAGTTTGGCTAAAAGATATCTTAATAACTTTATGTTGTTAATTGAAGTCATAACCTTAAAAAGAAAATAGACTATTTTAATGAGGATGAGTTCAAATCTGGAAATTTTGATTTTTTTAAGGAATAAATGAGTTCTTTTAATGCAAATATGATCTTAAGAACATAAGAAATGTGTATAAGGTATGGATGAATGAGCATTGAAGAACATAGGGTATTTATGAAGGAGAATTGGGTGAATGTATAAGTATATGTTGCTGGAAATTTTTGGTGAATGTATAGATTTAGCTTACTAAAATTTCAGATATAAAGTATCAATTGTGTGTTTATTATAAGAAGCTTTTTGATCATGGAAATGTTCAAGGATAAGTGTAAATATGAGTTGATAATGATATAAAGATGTTCTCATGAATTTAATGTGATTCAAGGTATGTAAGTGGCGAATTTGGAATGATTGAATGAGAACTAGGAAACTGTGGGAGTGTATAATCTTAGGAAAAAGAGTGGTATATGTATGAGTGGTCAATTGAAAGTGATCAAGTGTATTAAATAAACATGCTCGAGAATTTGAAATTGAACATGCTTAATACATGATACATATATAAATATGCTTATTTATCTTAATGTGCAATGTAGTAATGTGAAAATATGTGTGATTACATATAGAAGAGCACGTTGGGCGACCACTTCCAGACATTATCAGGACTTCAAGGCAATAAGCTAAAGGGAGCACTTGTGAGTAACCTAAGATGGTCTCACCTTGATTGTTTGTTTAATTTTGAATTGAATTGGTATGTGAAGTATGTGTACTGATTTTCGGACATAAAATGTACAAGGCATTTAATGCATGAATAACACATTAGAAGTGTTCCTTGAATGCGAATGTGATTGACTAAATGTGTTCTCAACTTATATGTTCAATGTCAGACTAAAAGTCTGATGATGAATGTGAATTCGAAAGTGAAAGAGAATGTGAATGACTAAACATAATGATTGAATATGTGTCATGCATTTCATTCCAAGAATGCATGAAATATAAAGCCAGTTATGACCAGACTCACCAGGGAAAAAGAGCTTAAAGCTTAGACATCTGTGGTAAAAGCCTATAGCTCAATATGTAAAATGAGCCATATATCCCAACGGATAAGGGACAGTATGAACAAACCTAGTATCCACAATAGGTACGGGACAGAGAAAAAGGCACTCAGTCACAACAACGTAATAAATAAATTTGAGCCTCATAAACATTTCATACACATATGATATGAATAAATTGAACAATTGCAATGTTTTGAGGACTTTCATTGTATAAAATATATGAACACTTATCGATGAATATGTTCTATATGATCACAATGAAATAATGACTTGTATGGATTTTAAAATGTGATAATTGTGCACAACGTATTTCGTGATATTACATAATGATAATTGAGATGATGTGAATTATATGATAACATGAATTGTTGTGTTGCATGACATGAGTGGACCATCAAGGATGGTTACTCAACTGAGTTCGCAAAACTCAACCAAATTGCAATGTTGACATTTTCAGGTTCGAGAGAGCGATGACTTAGCTTCTAAGACTACTTCGAAGAGATCTTAAATAGCTTTTGGATAGAAGTTATGGCTCAAAGGTTGATCACCTGGTACAGAAGGATTTAGTCTAAATTTTTGTTAATTCCTTATATATGTAACATACTTTGTAGACAAAACTGTGGACTCTGATAAGTAGATTATATAAACAAGGATGATAGATTTAATGCTACATTGTAAGTTCATGTTTACAAAATGAAATGAGGACATTTTGGATTTTAGATGTTGTGTGATTTATGATTTTAATTATGATGCCATGCAATATATCGAAAGTGCATAAGTTACCATGCCATTTCCATCGGGCATGTGCACATGCATCCAAAGGGTGTACGTGTACATGTCAAATGGGAGTTGGGCACTACACAAATGAACCAAAAACGCAATGATTACATATTGTATTTGATTCTACCAATGGATACATACATAAAATCAATTAAATAAAGCACTCAATCATTCGTACACAACACCAAATAATAAAAATAGGATAACATAATCAATTCCTAAGATAGAAAGAACACAAAAGAATGAAAGAAAGCTTAACTACATTGTTCGACGTCAATATCACCTCCGAATTGGCATCAGGAAGCCTTAATTGAGCTAACAAGAACTCACAGGCGTGAGTGGTTGACTCGCGGCTGTGATTGGCTTCCTTGAAGCTCACGGTTGTGATCTAATATTGCATGGGCGTGACATGAGAGATGTGTCACATCTCTAACAAAATGACCTAAGGTCGTGAGGTATAAATGCCTCATATGTTCGTCATTGCATGTATTTCTTGCCTTCTCTTGCTTTAGTCCTTCTCCTTCTTGCTCTATGAAGACAAGTGAGTATAAGTCTTAAGAAGATGACTCAAATATTATGCTTTCGACTCACTTTAGCTTTTTTGTTTCCAAATTATACCTAAAACAAAATATAAACTAAATGAATGTCTTAAGAATTTCATATCATTAATCACTAAGTGTTTTGGAATAAATGTATAATCAATTAAACACATATCAATTTCCCCTACACTTAATTCCCCTACACTTAACTTTTAGTCGTTCTTAGGTAAAACATAAAAATCAAAATCAAAATATAAGCCTAAAACATTTACTCATTTCTCGTATTTTCCAATAATAGATAGTCATAAGCAATGATGAATAAGTTTAAAAAACCATAGCAAGAACTCAACATTCAACGATTCTGCTCGTGATCAACCAATAATTATCACCTTTAGAAACTGAGCAATCAAAGGTAAACTTGATAAAACGTGTTTAAGATAATTTCATGACTACACTCAAACACCAGTCATTATCATGACATTCCACAACTTGATATATCATTTTATTTCTCCACCACTAAGATTCACATGCATAATCATAAATCAAAGGACTTTTTAAGGCTATAATGTTGGCAAAGGCAAATTGAGATGTATTTGGGTAATGTAGAAAAAAATTCATCAAAGCTAGTGAAGCGAAAGTAACACTCAAGGAAACATCGAGCGCAAAAGCTAAAATTCATTTAAAGCTGCGTACCATTAGCTATGACAAATGCAAAACATAATTTCACAACTCAAATTTAAGCTTTCACACCACAAACCACATAAAGCATAATTAATTAGAAAGGATCACTCATTAAAATTGATGATAACAATACATTTTAACTACAAGGAGTGAACGTTCTAAAACAACATCTATCTTATATGCATTATATTCAATTTACCCATTCCATAAAACTTTAGGAGGAGACATTAATCATAAATAATTTTGCAAAACAATTACATTTTCTCTTCGACACTTTTATTTAAACAATCTTTTCTTTTCTTTCTTTTTCTTTTTCTTTTTCTTTTTCTTTTCTCTTCTTCTTTCTTTCTCTTTTTTTATTAAAAATTAAAAGAAGCTACATCAACACAGGAATTTCATCAATAAAAAATAAAATGGCATCCCAATAATTATAACCATCCCACAAATATGTGCACCACCACACTTATAGTTTTGTGCATCTACAATTATCCACAATCAACAAATGTTCCATTAGCTTTAAGGCTTGGGTAGGAAATTTGGTTAAGATTGAAGCATGTAATGTGGTTAGCTTAAAAGAAAGACTAATAAAGCTCAAAGGAGCTTAACAAAAGGAAAATTCATATTAAGGGGTAGGTTATTTGGCTCACGTAGCTTATGAAACAAAGAATGCCTATATCATTTTCATATTAATGCATGTGATAAAAATGTAGTCTTGAATAAAAAATCAAAGCAAAACTAGGATGTACATGTCATGAAGGTCATATATAAACAAAAGACAATCAAATTGATATCGATGTGTTAATCTATAATGACTTAAAATCTTACTAACTTGTGTCTGTCATTAGTAACTACTTTTCTAAAGATACTGCATATTGACCAATCACAAGAGCGAAAGTACATGCTAAAGTTGTCTTGGATTTTTCTAGTCAATTCAAACTCTAATTATAATTGTATAGCCCTACAAGCAATAGAAAATTAAGAAAACATTTGTGTGTTTATTTGATTGTCTCTCTCTTTTATTGAAAACTTAAAAATACATAAGAAACAAATAAACTTAAAAACACACATGCATACAAGAAAGAAACGTAAAAATGCAAAGTAAAGAAATTAACTTCCCTTGGGTTGCCTCCCAATTAATGCCTTCGTTTATTGTTGCTAACTTGACTCCTTGTTTTTCTTATTATGTAACAAAATTATGATCTTCAGGTGTCGTAGACACTTCCTCCACATGAGGTTCTTGAAGATAGAGCCTAAGTTGATGACCTCTCATTTTCAATATATTTCCTATCTTCAAACTCTTGATCTCTACTAAGTCCTCATACTCTTAGAATATTTTGAATGTCTCTTCACCTTTTTCCTCCTTTTTCAATTTCTCCAATCTGCTATGTAAAGGTGAAGGGTTAGTATTAACAATAAGCAAAAACTTAGTACTCACCTTCAAGCTAAATGATGTATCATTTTCTCCTTCGAGCACTCCTCTACTTGTTCTTCATAACCAATTCTTGGAGTAGTATTTTCAAGATTCTCAAGTTCCTCTTCAATCTGTAAGGTCTCTACACTAACGTCCCTTGGGTAAATCTCAGATTGAGAAAGTTACGTCTCTTCACTTTGTGAAGCTAGGTGGTTGATAGCCTCTGCTAGCTGACCCACTTGGCTTGCCAAGTTCTATATTCGAGATGTTATATCTTGCTAGAATTGTATCGTATCCTGCTAAACAACATTAACTAATTTTTCTAAAGATGTACCTAAGTTTTTCTCCACTCCAAATGTTGGATGCTAAACCTTGTATCCTACCAAAATTATCTTTCCTTTTGCTAAAATTGGAAAGTGTTAGCAGTGATAGCATTAACTAATTCTTCGAGAGGTAGACCTAAGTCATAATAAGAAGATTCTGGTCTATACAAGAATTGTTATGCATCTTGCAAACTATCATGGAAGTAATTTTGTTAGTTGTCTCATCCATAACTAAAGTTAGTATGATAATTCCAATCTGAGCTATAGGATTAGGAATACGATTTATAAAAGAAACTACTTCCTTCTATGTTTTATTTAATTTTTTAAGACATAAACACTAAACAAAAAGTGAAAAGATCAAGAAATAATTGTAAAAAACTAATTATTAAAAAAAATATGTACAAAACATCAATTAAAATTAAGAACAAAAAACAAAACATCGTACTCCCTAGTAATAGTGCCAAAATTAACATAGTGCATTCTAACACTACTCAAAATAACTAGAGATAAAACTATAGCAGTGATGCGTCTAGGCCAATCCCACAGAGAGTATTTGGTTAGCTTTTATAATTAAAAGAATTGGTGCTTAGGTTTTCAGGGGATGGGGGTGGGGCGGGGGGTTTATTGATTTTTAAATAAGAAATTAAAACAAAACTAAGGTTTATGTGAGCTAGACGAGTGTGAGAGGTTGGCTCATGACCGTGATTGGCTTCCTCAAATCTCATGACTGTGAGTTATTGTTGCATGAATGGCACGCCCATGCAAAATAAGTCATATGCATGACTAATGTGTCACAGCTATGACAAAATGATGCATAGCTGTGAGAGATGAATGCCTTCTTCATTTTATGTATTTTCTTGTCTTCTCTTGCTCGAATCTTCATTTTATGTATTTTCTTGTCTTCTCTTGCTCGAAACATTCACCTCTTACTCTATAAAGACAAGTGAGTGTAATTCTCAAGAGAATAACTTAAATATTGTGCTTTTGACTCACTTTAGCTCTTTTTCTTCTAAATTGTGCCTAAAACTAAATATGAACTAAAAGGAATGTCTTAAACATTTCATAGCATTAATCAATAAGTGTTTTGGAGTAAATGTATAATCAATTAAGTACATATCACACATTTATAACTCTCATAAGTGTAAGACTAAGTTGTTTATATCGTGATTAATATGTACGTTTTTAATAAACATTATGGAACTGGTTGATATATTGGAACTCGTTGAGTAATTGTTGTTTAAGACTAAGTTAATTTCATAAGGTTAAGACCATTGAACCATTAGTTTTATGATGCATGCGTGCATGTTTGTGTGAATTTGTGTACATTGTGTTGTTTTGTATTTAATTTTGCTTAAAGACAAGCAAAAGTGTAAGTGTGCGGGAATTGACGAGGGATATTTGTTATAGTATTGTCTAAGTCATTTTATTTGATAATGTGTATGTTTAGTATACTAACTATGAAGCTTAGTTTCTTATAGGATTGTCTAAGTCATTTATGTGATAACGTGTATGTTTAGTATACATACTAGGATGTTTAGCCTAGGTTTTGAGCTATTTTCATATAACTTGAATGCGTATACATGTTAGGTTATAAATAAAGGTTTGGTTTTGCATGCCTTTTATATATTTTAATGTACATACATTTTATATGGTTGTATGTCAACATTTTGGTAGGATTAGGACCTTATTTGTGTTGATTATCAAATTACTTGCATTTGTACTTGTTACAAGTATAAAAGGAGAAACAAAAGAAGAAAATATGGTTGGAAACTAATAGGTGGAATTTTCCAGCCTTCTAGCTGGCAATTCCTACTTGCTCCACTTGCATCCTAAGTTAGTTTAAGCACTCAAAGGGGCATAAAAACTCCATTTTAAACCTTAGAAAAGAACAGGGTCGTGCAACACACCAAAAGGAGGAAGATAGACACATTTTTTGGTATATTTTCAAGAAAAATCAAGTGAATTCAAGAGATCTCAAAGTTGTCACACGAAGTTCCAACTTTGTTCTTCATAAGCCTTTTATTCTCTCTTAGTTATTGTATGGAGAAGATGTACAGAATTGTTTTGAGGATGTTGTTAATAATTGTAATGGATTTCTAAGTAGATTTTAGCGTTGTTCTTACCATAGTTATGAAAGAACTCACTTTGGTTTAATGTATGGTTTGCTTTAATGCTTATGGTGTATGGACTTTATATATCTTGCTTACATTGAGAAATGGACTTAGGAAATCAGTTTGAATGTAACATAATAGTGTGTAGCCTTGAGAACAGTTGACACATCAAGCTAATATGACATTTAACGAGAGATATTAGATGTTTTGATGGTTGTCCAATAGGTTACTCATATCCACCTAATAGTTAAGTAAAGTGTGTAGGTTGAGAGATCACAACTTTAAATGTCATTTCGGGTTTAATTGATTCAAGTATTGAAAGAAAAAGGGCTAGTACATTAAAAAGCCCAGGACTAAGCATGATTACATTACCAAAGTGAGGGATTACATGGCATAGAGAGAATGACCCTAGCCTTTATAATTTAATTCTCTAAACCAAAATTATCTTCTTATTTTTATGACATTTTGAAGTGTGTTTGCAAGCCTTTAAATTGTGAATTTTTGCAATTTCAATATCTCATCATTTGGTTTACTAAAACAAAATTCGATTTGAATTACAAGATGACTAACCAATCCCTAAGGGAATAATATCTTGCTATACTATTTTATACGAGCTCTATATTTGCGGTAAAGGTCTATATTTGCAGTATAGCAACTTCAATTAATTTTAAAACTTTGACCTAAACATGAAGTAGCTATATCGATATAAGATATTGGATCTTAATTTAAGCATAATTGGTATTTCATTATAATTATTTGTAATTTTAATTGAAATTAGAATTTAATTTTAATTAAATTGCTAAAATATCCAAAACTTATTATTAATAACCTTAAAGTTTAATGGAGTTAACACTCCTTGCTTAACCCTCTTTGTAAGAATTACAAAGTTCTCTCAGTTTATTATATAGATACTATTAAAGGTCGAACACTTGTGAAACTACAGTGGTTAAGATAAACTGATTTTAAAAATAATTTGAGAGAACAACAAGATAATGATCAAAATTCAGAATAAAGTATGAATTAAGATTCATGTTTTATTATGATTTACGTATTACTCATTTCATAAAATTAAAGTGATATTGATTTCAAGAAATCAAAATATAAAAATATTTCATAATTATTTCATTATTTTTAAGATTAGATCTCGTCTTGATTTCCCATCACTTGTAATCTCATCTAATTCACACTTGTCTGTAATATTTTAGCTCGGCTGCATCTTTGTTTGCTATGTTGCTTTGTTAGTTCATGGTCAGCAGAAACTTATATTTGTCTAGTTCATAATTGGCAGAAACTTATACTTGTCTAACGTTTGTATCTGTCTACCATTTCCCTTGTAATTTGCTTCTCTTGTATTGCTTGTGCGGAGCTTTGTTTGTATCTTCTTTTCTATTAATACAATTCTTTCCATTCTCGGGGCAGTAGCCTTTGAACCGAAGAACATGTACCAAACTGAGTTTTCTTTACCATGTTTCGCGGCTTCCTCAGGTCCACTTACAGAAAGAGTCGATGCACATCTTTCAGTACGCTCACCGCCTCTCTTTCCCTACCTCCACCATCATATCAGAGCAGCCACATCGTCGGAACTCAAAATTTCAACTCTTTTATCCACCTATCTTTTTCTAATGTTCTACCTCCTAACCTGGTCTCCCACTACAAGTGGTCGCAGTCATGCATAGAACTCCCAACCCTTTTGCCGCCTGAAAGTGCTTCGGGTGCTTTTGATGTGTACGAGGATTTGGTCCAGAGTTATAAAAATTCATCTTGCTTAAACGATTCTAAAATTTTTCATTTGAAAATTATCAAACATGGGTTTGATTTTGATTTATTTCTATCTAATACCCTCATTAACGTGTATGTCCGAGCACGTGATTTGAGATCTGCTCGTAAGCTGTTTGATGAAATGTCTGTAAAGAATACTGTAACATGGGCATGTTTGATTTCGGGGTATATCAAGAATGCAATGCCAGAAGAGGCAGTTAAAGTTTTCAAAGTGATGATTTCTGAAGGGGTTATGCCTAATCATTTCGCGTTTGGCAGTGCTCTTCGAGCTTGCCTGGTGTCAGCTCTTTGTGGGATTAAGCTCGGAATGCAAATCCATGGGATGATTTTGAAGTCCCAGTACACAAATCACGTGGCTTTGTGTAATGCGTTGATATCAATGTACGGGAGTTATCTAGGATATCTTGACTATGCTCGCCGTGTGTTTTATGAGACTGAGATCAGGAATTCGATTTCCTGGAATTCTATTATATCGGTTTATTCCCAAACAGGAGATGCTCTTTCTGCTTTTAGCCTGTTCTCAAGCATGCAGAGGGAGACTTCAGGGTTTATTTTGAAGCCCAATGAGTATACGTATGGGAGCTTAATTATTGCTGCTTGTTCTTCCATTGATTATGGTTTATGTTTGTTGGAGCAGATGCTTACGAGGATTGAAAAATCTGGATTACTATCAGACCTCTATGTGGGTAGTGCTTTGGTCAGTGGATTTGCTAGGTGTGGATTGCTTGATTATGCTAAAAAGATTTTTGAACAAGTGAATGTGAAGAACGCTGTTTGTTTGAATGGCTTGATGGTTGGATTGGTGAGGCAGAAACATGGAAAAGAAGCTGCAGAAATATTTGTAAAGATGAGAAGTGTTATTGATATTCCTTCTGATTCATATATAATTTTGTTAAGCTCTTTTGCTGAATTTTCCATTTTGGAAGAAGGAAGAAGAAAGGGTAGGGAGGTCCATGGATATTTAATAAGATCAGGGCTAAGTGATGTCAGGATTGCTATTGGAAATGGGCTTATAAATATGTATGCTAAATGCAGTTCTATCAATGATGCTAGACTAGTGTTTAGACTCATGGCTGATAAAGATTCAGTCTCATGGAATTCAATGATTTCTGGTCTTGACCAGAATGAGTATTTTGAAGATGCTGTCAAGACCTACTATGCGATGAGAAGAACCGGACTGATGCCCTCTAATTTCTCATTGATAAGTGTCTTGAGTTCATGTGGAAGCTTGGGTTGGGTCATGTTGGGGCAACAAACCCATGGGGAAGGACTTAAATTGGGACTTGATTTGGATGTCTCAGTTTCAAATGCTCTTCTTTCATTGTATGGTGAAACTGGATATCATGTTGAATGCCAGAAGCTCTTCGCCTTGATGCTGGAGTATGACCAAGTATCATGGAACACTATAATTGGATCATTGGTTAATTCAGAGTTCTCAGTTTCTGAAACTGTGCAAGTTTTCTTGAACATGATGCGAGGTGGTTGGACACCTAACAGGGTGACCTTTATCAGTATTCTTTCGGCAGTTTCCTTGCATTCACTTAGTGAACTGAGCCACCAGCTACATGCGTTAATGCTCAAATACCACATTATGGATGAGAGTGCTGTTGAAAATGCACTTCTGGCGTGCTATGGGAAGTGTGGAGAGATGTCCGAGTGTGAGAAAATTTTTTCTAGAATGTCTGACAGAAGAGACAATGTTAGTTGGAATTCCATGATTTCTGGATACATACATAACGAACTATTATCTGAAGCAATGGGTATTGTCTGGTTCAAGATGCAAAGGGGTCAACAGTTAGACTCTTTCACCTTTGCCACTGTCCTTAGTGCTTGCGCCTCTGTTGCAACACTGGAGCGTGGCATGGAAGTTCATGCTTGTGCAATCAGAGCTTGTTTAGAATCTGATGTTGTAATTGGAAGTGCACTGGTTGACATGTATTCAAAATGTGGGAAAATAGATTATGCATCCAAAACTTTTTATTCCATGCCTTTCAGAAATGTATATTCTTGGAACTCAATGATATCAGGTTACGCACGTCATGGGCTTGGGAACAAAGCTTTGAAACTTTTTGCAAAAATGAAACGTGATGGTCAATTTCCAGATCATGTCACATTTGTGGCGGTTCTGTCCGCATGTAGTCATGTTGGTTTGCTTGATGAGGGTTTTGAGCACTTTAAGTCCATGACTAAATTATATGGATTGCATCCTCTGGTAGAACACTATTCATGCATGGTGGATCTTCTTGGCCGGGCAGGTAGACTTGACAAGATAGAGAGTTTCATTAGCACAATGCCCATGAAACCGAATGTTCTAATCTGGAGGACAGTTTTAGGTGCTTGCTGCCGTGTAAATGGACGCAAGACAGAGTTAGGCCAAAAAGCTGCTGCAATGCTTTTTCAAATGGAACCTAAAAATGCTGTGAATTATGTGCTCCTTTCTAATATGTATGCTTCGGGAGGGAAATGGGATGATATGGAAAAGGCTAGGGCAGCAATGAGAGACACAGCAGCGAGAAAAGAAGCTGGATGTAGCTGGGTAACCATGAAAGATGGTGTGCACGTATTTGTGGCTGGTGATAATCTACATCCACAAAAAGATGTAATCTATGAACAGCTGAAGGAACTTAATGCAAAATTGAGGAATGCCGGGTATGTCCCACAGACAAACTTTGCATTCTATGATCTTGATCAGGAGAGTAAGGAAGAAATCCTAAGCTATCACAGCGAGAAAATTGCAGTTGCTTTTGTTCTTACTCGCAATTCAGGACTGCCAATTAGGATTATGAAAAATCTTAGAGTCTGCGGTGATTGCCACACTGCCTTCAAATATATATCATTGATTGTTGGGCGTCAAATAATACTGAGAGATGCAGTCAGATTTCATCATTTTGAGGACGGTGGATGTTCGTGCGGGGATTATTGGTAATTGACTGAACTTTAGTTGATGCAGCCCTAGAATTGTTTGCAAGCAATTCATAATTGAGATCTTTGTGAGCAAAAATTTCCTGGAGGCTGCTTTAAGTAATTAATAATTTGGGATCTTACTGAGCAACAAGTTCCTGGAGGTTGCTTCATTGTCTTTTTAACAGATTCATGAAGCGAAGTAATCATTATGTTTTAACGCTATTGCTATCTATTTTGCAATAGTAATCTAAAGCTGTGTAAAGCTTCCTGAGCCAATGCTAGCAGTTTTACTAACAAAATGCTTGAATCTAACTAGAACGTGGATGAGGAACGTTAAGGGTTGAAGACGGAACATTGTGCTGCAAGTGGTAGATATCAGAAATTCAAGAAGAGTTTATCTTTTTAGATAAATTTTAATGTTTATATTCAAATTTTTTTAATATTTTCAAAACGTTTAATTTAAATTCTTAATCTTTTGTTTCTTGTTTATCTATGTTCTATTAACTTAAATTTATGCAACTATTTTAAATTATTTTTTGTAAATTCTCTCTCGCGCATATTTTGTACACATAATGAGGGTGTCATAAGTATGTTATCAAGTTGATTTGACAATTTAAATTAAAATATTTATAAGAAGTTCCCTTTGAATGTTTTGTTATTAGGCATTTAATTGTACATTAGAATTAAAATTTTAATGACCAAGGGTTAAGTGTATTAAAAGTTCAATTATCCATAACAAGAAATTGATTGACGTAAACAAACAAAAAAGGAAGAATTTTCTTTTTAATGAAAGTATAGACGTAGGACTTTATCCCAATTTTATTGGTTTTAAAAAAAAAAGGACATAGGAATTGAGAAGCTTGCATACCTTACAGTGTCTACGGTGTAACCTACCCTCGACCATATTAGCGGAGCAACAGTGTACTTGATGTTGGATTGCTTCTTGAAAGCTAATCAATTGGCTTTGATTCGGTCACAAAATAATTTAAAAGCGATCTTTATCTTCTATATATTTATATATAAATGTATAGGATAAAATTAATAGAATAATTATATATTGTAAATAAAATTAAAATGAAATTATAATTATAAGATTTATATTTTTGGTCAGGTCGGTCGGTCTAGGCTCGGGCTCACTCTCAGAACCACTCCCCGATAGCCGGTGGTACCTGAATTCACGATGGGAC
>JAOSBN010000004.1:22219094-22239801 GCA_027563595.1 Erythroxylum suave | reverse complement strand
TGTAAAACCAGTAACTACAACCACAAGACCCGAATCCAACTTTCAATTTCATACATATATCTTCTAGTCTAAACAATTTCACTTAAATAAAATACATCCCAGAAGCCATCACGCAACAAAATTTTCACTTCCAGCCACATCAATATTTTGACAGAACAGAACATTTTACACATATAAATGTGAAAATCTTTGCAACTTTTTTTGTCAACTCTTAACAAATAGAGTCTTAACACACTTTAAATTACAAATCCCAATAACCACATAAGTAGCAAAATGCAAAACACTTTCATAGATGCCTATGCTTGAAATGATTCTAAGTGCCAAAAATTTCTAATCTACCTAGTTAAGTTACAAAATATTAAAAACCCTTGGAGTCTACTGAATTTTGCAAGTTAGTGCTGATCTGTTTTTTCTTCACCTGAGGAGTGGAAACATAGTAAGGTGAGCAAGAAAGCTTAGCGGCTAATTGTTTATAGCCAGTGATAACAAACCACACATAATCAAGTATATGTATACATATCACATATATCTGAACACATTCCACACAATTCAACACATATTCTTCATTCAACCGAAGTTTACACCATGAACAAAATGAGTCCATTTTTTGGAGCTCATATGCCATAAGCAGACAGCTGGGAGAAGGCTCAAGGTCAGCGTATACATGACGAACAAAATGGTATCTCTCTTACCCACATAACATATTTCAGATGCCTACATATCATAATCATATTTTTCATGTTTCTTAAGTTTCTGTTTTTACTTAGCATAAAGCAACACAATTCTTACAAACAATCATGATATAAATTCAGAGAATATTTTTCCCACATTCACAAGACACACATTTATAGCATTCATACACATAAATATTTTTGGCTCATCATCACAAAACTATAAACATATTACCCACCTATTTGCTTGGTATTTTCAAGATCAAGCTTGCTTTTCTCTTTGCTCTTGACTTCGACTACCTTGATTCCCTTCAAAACATATATTTTCATTTAATCAACACACATGAATGAAACTTTCCTTAAACATTACCATCCATGAATGAGCTTAAGCTTGATCTATTCTTGATTTCCCTAACTCAAAGAACTAAGATCTACTTAACTTCATAAAAGAAATCTAAAAACATAGTTCTCTTATTCCTCTTCTCTCTCTCTCTTCATTTTCATCACATAACACCTATTTTCTCTACTTCCTTCATCTATCAAAATAAAAAGAATAGGTAAAGAATATCTAAAAACTCACCTGAACTTTTTCCTTCTTCTTCTTTCTCCCTTTTCTTTCTTTCCTTCTTCTTCCCTTTCCTATACTTCGGTTTCTCCTTCTCTCCTTCTAGTTTCTTCTAAGACTTTCACTTTGTTTTTATTTCTTAACACGCACGAATCTTTCTTCTCTTCTTTGTCTTATTAGTTTAAGATAAATTTTCAACTTTCCAATCTTACCCTTCCTTATTAAATTTAATTCCTACTATCTCCTTATCTTCATTTTAATTCTATACTTCTCATTCATGTAAACAAACGAAATTAATAATAGACCATATTAACTTTAAAAATTTTCTAATTTATAAATTCTAACTTATATTCATGCTTGCTACTTTTATAAAAATAAATTCTAAGAAAAATTTGAGGTCCAACATTTCTCCCCCCTTAAAGAATTTTATCCTCGAAATTCTTACATAAGTCTAAAGGTAGGTGTGAGTACTTCTCCTTCATGGCTTCTAAAGATTCTCATGTTGCTTCCTCTCTTGCATGGTTCCTCCATAAAAATTACCAACTTCACGGTCTTATTTCGCAAGACCTTTTCCTTTGAATCTAGGATCGCCACTGGTTGTTCTTCATAAGTTAAATGCTCCATTAATTGAACTTTTAAAGGTTGGACTATATGTGATGGATCCAATCTATATCTCCTTAACATTGATACATGGAAGACATTATGAATTTTAGATAACTCTGATGGCAAAGCTAACTTGTAGGCAAGAGGCCCAATCTTCTTAATAATCTCATAAGGGCCTATATATCTTAGACTGAGTTTACCCTTTTTACCAAATCTTAAAACTCCTTTCCATGGTGAAGCTCGAAGGAACACTTTATCTCCCACTTCATATTCCATTTCCTTCCTATGTGCGTTCGTATAGCTCTTCATCCTGTCTTGAGCTGCTTTGAGTCTTTGTTTTACCAATCTAATTTTATCGATTGTAGCTTGTATCAACTCAGGTCTTATAAGTTTTCTTTCACCTTCCTCGTCACAACAAATAGGGGTTCTGCACCTCCTACTATAAAAGGCTCCATAAGATGCCATTTGAATTCCGGAGTGATAAGAATTATTATAAGCAAACTCAATCAAAGGTAGGTACTCATCCGATGAACCTTTGAAGTCCATTACACAAGCTCTTAACATTGCCTCCAATGTCCTTATTGTCTTTTTTGATTGACCATCTATCTGCGGATGGAAAGTTGTGCTAAAATGTAATTTAGATCCCAAAGCTTTTTGCAAACTTTCCCAAAATCTTGAGGTGAATCTGGTATCTCTTTCAGAGAATGTGGAACTTGGAATCCCATGAAGCCTGATTATTTCATATATATATTTCTTGGCCAAGGCATTCAAAGAATTTGTCTGTCTGAAAGGCAAGAAATGTGCTGACTTAGTTAGTCTATCTACAATCACCCATACTGCGTCATGCTTCTTATTGGTCCTTGGTAATCCCATTAAGAAGTCCATTGTAATCTTTTCCTATTTCCATTCAAGAATAGACAAGGGCTTAAGCTTACCGACAGGTGTTTGATGTTCTGCTTTGACTTGTTGATATATCAAGCATTTCCCAGCATACTCAACATCATCTTTCTTTATTCTTCGCCACAAAAAATGTTCTTTTAAATCCTGTACATTCTTGTACTTCCAGGATGCATTGCATATGGAGCATTTTGAGACTTATCCAAAATTTAATCATTTAAACCCTGCATATCTGGAATACATAGTCTGTTCCATACTACCATCAGTCTATCTTCTCTTACTTCTATTTCCGAAGGCTTACCATTTTTAATTTCTTCTCTCAGCCTGGTCAAGTATTCATCTCATTCCTGCAACTCTTTAATCTTTTCATTAAATACTAGCCTTACTCTAAAATTAGCCAATATACTACCAAATTCAACTTGTCTTAACTTCACCTTAAACTTGGCTAATTCCCTCAGCAAAGGTAGATATACTGTCTTCATATGCGCCATAGTAGATTTCCTACTCAATGCATCCACTACTACATTTGCTTTTCCCGGGTGATAGTCTATCATCAAGTCATAATCCCTCAATAATTTTAACCACCTTCTTTGCCTCAGATTTAACTCATTTTGGCTCATCACATATTTAAGGCTCTTGTGGTCTGTAAATACCCTGGTGGTGACTTCATATAAATAATATCTCACATATTTTCAATGCAAAGACTATAGCAGCTGATAGGTTACATTTCATGCATGGTTTATAGGATAGTTTGCATTCATTTTGCATGTGTTTGTTTATTATTCATGTGTTTTTGTGTGCTTTTATGTTTGTTATGTGTGCAGGAGACCAAAGTGGGAATTGGAGTCGTAATGCAGGAGATTTGGGTTGTTTTGGAGAAGTTACATGGGGGAAATAGATATGACATGCCTATGTCAAATTGGGCGAGAACTAGGACGAATTTATGGACGAATTTTTAAGCCCAATCATCATCAATTTTAGGCTGGATCTTTGTGGAGACACCAGACACCAGCTAGGAAGCCATAATGAGGAGTCCAAATTGAAGACTAACTAGGAAACTTCTACTAATTTTGGCTAGGGTTATGAATTGGAGAATATATAAATTCCTTATGGCATAAGGAAATCAGACTCCACCTTTTACAACTTTTGTTTCTCACTTTTGAACATTCTCTCTTCTTCCGTCTATTTTTCAGTAGTTAGCAGTCAACCACCATCATGATTGTAGTTTTCATGTTATTTTCTTGTGTTCTTATGCTAGCTATGAACAACTAAACCCTTTTCTAGTCAGGGTGCTTGTATATTCAGCCATAGACAATTTGTGAGACTATGTTTTTATTTGTTTATGCAATTCAGATATTTATTTAATTCCTGTGCTTGAACCAGATTTATTATTGCTTAATTTTTTGTGTAATGTCATGAGTTGTGTAATTGATTGAGTGATAAATTGTTGAATAGGATAGTATTGTCATGGATATTATTCTATCAAAGTAGCGAATTAATTTTATCTTGCAAACGATGTATGTTAGTGGTAAAATTGATGGAATTAAATAATTTGCTTAATAAATTACGGCGTTTCTGAATTTATTGGCTAGGACAAGGGTCTTTTTAGTTCTTAATGCAACTAGAGATTAATCTTATCAGGGTGTTTCTCAGGGGTTGTCTTTAGATTAGGGAAGTAACTTGTCAGGGCATTTCTCGGGGTTATCGACAAAGTAAGAAAAGATTGGTCAACGAGTGCATCACCTGTGGCTATAACTTTGTCTACCTGAATTGTCTAATTTATCTTATGATGTCATGATCGAATTTCTAGGCTGAATTGAAGAGTACCTTGGCTAGGTTTTCAGCCATTGCGTTTTAATCTCGTTTTATTTCATTATTTACTGTCCAGATCTGTTTTGTATCAATACCACATGCTCAAGTCGTATCTATCACTATAGCTTTTCTTTAATGTTCTGCGTTGCTTTTATTTTTATTTACTTCTCCTATAATATCAATCCTTTAATCTGTTATTTTCTGAGCATTTAAGTAACTTTGCACTAATTCCTTGCGGATTCAACCCGATTCACCACTAGCTACCTAGTTTTTGGAGAATTGGAAACATATTTTTATTTTTGGTAGTTTGACAACCTATCAGTAGCCAATTCCATGTCATGCATGGGATAGTTGATTTCATAAGGTTAAATTGTCTAGAAGCATACGAAATCTCTTTATCTTCTTTCATCAACATGCACCCTAATCTTTTTCTCGAAGCATCACTATAAACTATATACCCATCACTACCAGAAGGTAAAGTCAGAATTGGTGCAATTGTTAGTTTCTTCTTTAGTTCCTCAAAACTCTTCTGACATTTTTCTATCCATACAAACTTTTGATTCTTCCTTATCAATTTTGTGAGTGGAGCGACTATAATGGACAAGCCTTCTACAAATTGTCTATATTAACCAACTAATCCCAAGAAACTCCTCACTTCTGCTACATTCTTGGGTGCTTCCCATTTTACCACAGCTTCTATTTTTCGTGGATCCACATGTACTCCTTTTTTTGAAATGATGTGTTCAAGAAATTCCACTTCCCTTGGCTAAAATTCACATTTATCAAATTTGGCGTATAACTCTTCCTTTCCTAGTGTCTCCAAGACAATCCTTAAATGCTCCTTATCGCTTTTGGAATAAACCAATATATTATCAATAAAAACTATGATCAATTGGTCTAGGAAAGGCTTGAAAATTCTATTCATGAGATCCATAAAGGCTGTAGGGGCATTAGTTAACCCAAATGGTATAACTAAAAACTCAAAATGTCCATATCATGTTCTGAAAGTAGTCTTCGACACATCAAATTCTTTTATTCGTAGTTGATGATAACCCAATCTCAAGTCTATCTTGGAGAAGACTTTGACTCATTGTAGTTGATCAAACAAATCATCTATGCATGGGAGGGGATATCTATTATTAATAGTTACATGATTGAGCTTCTTATAATCCACACACATCCTTAAGGATCCATTTTTCTTTTTCACAAAAAGAACTGAAGCTCTCCAAGGAGAAGAGCTAGGCCTAGTGAGACCTTTCTTCAACAATTCTTCTAACTGCTCTTTATGTCCTTTCAATTTCGCTGGAGCCATTCTATAGGGTGGAATAGAGATTGGTCCAGTGCCTGGAAGAAGCTCTATGCTGAACTCGATCTCTCTGCAGGTGGTAGTCCTGGTAACTCCTCTGTAAAGATATCTGGAAATTCCTTGACTACTGGAATATTTTCTAACTTTGTTTCATCTGCTTTCTTGTCTACCATATGTGCCAAGTATGCTTCATACCTTTTCTTCATCATTTTCTCTACTGTCAGTGCTGAAATAAGTTTAGGTGGGCCTACCTTTTTGTCTCCCACAAACATTACCTTTTCACCCTTATCGAGTACAAACTCTACCATCTTTTGTCTACAATTCAAAGTGACACTATATTTTTCTAGAGTGTCTATGCCCAAAATCATATCTGATCCCTTCATCTCCAATGGCATTAAATCCACTAATAATTTTGTCTCACCAATATATACCTTACACTCTCGATAAACATGACTAATAATAACATACTGGCTGATTGGAGTGCTAACCATCAAAAGACTATCTAATAGACTCAAAGTTCTATCATGCAAAATCATACTTGTAGAAATAAAAGAGTGAGTAGGCCTTGGATCAATCAAAACAATAATGTCATCGTTAAATAATTTAACCATACCAGTAACAACTTCCAGAGCTACTTCTGCTTCCTCCCTGGTCATTGCGAATACCTTAGCTGGTGCTTGCCCTCTCAGTCTTCCTAGAGGATTTATCTTTTTGGCTCCACTAGAGTTGCCCACTTCAGTTTCAGACTTAACTTCCACATTCTCAGCCCTCTTTGATTCTTGCCTCTGAGTTCCCATCTATCTAGTATACTGTGGACACTCCCTGGCCATGTGCCCTTTCTCTCTATAATTAAAACAAGCTACAGTAAGTCGATAACACTCTCATTTACAAAATTTGCCATAGTGGTCACATTTTGGATAGGATGACTTATTCTCCTCTCCTCTTCTGCCTCCTCCTATAGTTGAGGCTTGAAGGGAAATTGGTCTTATCGGTTTGGGTCTACTTGAGTCATGGACCTCAGACGGTGTAGGGAAAGTCCTAGCACTCCTTTTTAGCATAGGCATACTACCTCCCCTACTTAGTTGTTCTCTTCCCTTTCTCTTTCTACTCATTGCACTCTTTATATTCTCCACATTTTTAACCCTCAGGGTAGCCTTTACCAACTGTTGAAAGTCGCAAAAATTTTGCACTAGCACTTTTTTGCTGATGGCCAAATGCAAACTTGCTTCAAATCTTCAGCACTTAGCTGCTTCACTCATCATCAGCACGGCTGCATATCTAGATAACAGGGTAAACATACGCTCATATTCGCTCACTGTCATCTCCCTCTAAGTGAGGCTCAAAAACTCCCTCAGCTTATGTTGAATGTATACCTTGGACAGATACTTCTTCTTATAGGCAACTTGAAAATCAGCCCATGTTAACACCGGTGGCTTTAACTGGCTCATATGTATACTTTCCCACCAGTCCAAAGCATCTCCCTGTAGTAAGCTCGCGGCATACATAATCTTTTCTTCATCTTCATAATCCATCTGTTCCAATATTCTCTCCGTCTTCCTCAACCAAGTCTTAGCTTCCTTAGGATCAGTTGTCCTATAAAAGTCCACGGAGTCATACTTCCTCAGCTTATCAAATTGTCTTCCTTTTTTGGATGGGACTGGAGTAGACGTGGATGGCATCTGACCCATCACTTGTACAAAAGCCTGAGCAAAGACTTGAAACATTCTGGGATCGAACAGATTAGGTACTTGTGTTTGAGGGAGGGATGACTCAGACATTTGAGGTGCAAAGGGCTCATTAGCCTGCCTTACAGTTGCCTCAGTAATCACTGGGGCTCTGGACTCATCGGTGCTCTCCTTTCTCTGTGGAGAATTAGGTGCAGCAGATCCTTGCAAAACTCCTCGAAGTGTTCTTCGACGAGGTGGCATTTTACTCCTTTAATAAAATATTAACATTTAGCTTATTTTCATTTTAAATGTTATGTCCTACGTTTATGCATAATATGCATGTCACTTAATGCAATCAATCAATTTAAAATAATAACAATTAATCACATAGTATAATAATTCATATCATCACATATTCTAAGCCTAGAAATCCTTGAAAACCCTGGGCTCTAATATCATAAGATGTTGGACTCCGTTTCCAGAGCTTAACTATACAGATGTCATAAAACATGAGCATGTGTAATACCTTGTAAGGTTATTTCCATGAACTCTCATTAACCATCATTTGTTCATCTTCATTCTTATAACATCCCAAAATTTTCCTATTATACAGATCAAGGTATGCTCGTAACTAACTCATGGTTCAATAATCACTTCATTTGGAGGTCAGATGATGAAGTTATGCACAAAAGAGTCAACCACGATTATGTCCTAAATCATATTATACCTATCTTGGGACAATTTGCATAACTTTCACTAGAGATATCAGATTGTGGTCATTTTTAAACGGTTTAGAAAAGGAATTTGAGATCTACAACTTTTACAAGGACTTTAAAGAAAAATTTTGCCATCTAAAGGGTCAAAATCGCTTCATCTGGTGCCTATGCTTCATCTGGCGCTTCGTCTGGTGTTTTGTCTGATGTTTCGTCTGATACCTATGCTTCAACTAAAGGCCATATCTTTTGGGTCCAAACTCTAAAAAATCCAAACTTTATATAATTGGATCCAAGAAGACAACTCTGTCAAATTCAGCCTAGATCAATACAGATTTGCCCTAGAAGTTAGAACACGCTTCGTCTGGTACTTACGTTTCATCTGGTACCTATGTTTCGTTTAAAGGCCATATCTTCTGTATCCAAAGGCCAAAAATTCCAAAATTTATATGTTGAAAATATAAGCAAAATACCTACAACTTTCATGAAGACAATTTTGTCAAATTCAGCCTAGATCAATAAAGATTTGCCCTAGAAGTCAGAACATGCTTCTTCTGGTACCTACGCTTTATCTGGTACCTATGTTTCGTATGAAGGCCATATCTTCTGCATCCGAAGGCTAAAAATTTCAAAATTTATATCATTGGAAAGTTAAGACAAAGACATAAGACTTTCATGAAGACGGTTTTGACTAATTCAGCCTATATTGATATAGTTTAAGCGTTTAAGTATAGGATACCATTTCAGTCAAAATTATACTACTACCTATACCAATACCAATGATGCTATCTTATAAGAGCCATATCTTTTGCGTTTGAAATACAAAAGTTTCTTACTTTATACCATTAGAAAGATAAAAGAATGATCTACAACTTTTATGAAGACAACTTAGTCTAATTCTACCTAAAGCAATATAGTTTATTCCTTGAAGTTTTAGATCACATTTTAACCCTTATTCTCTATTTTCGTTCATCTGATATCAACATCTATATATATGTAAAACCAATAACTACAACCACAAGACCCGAATCCAACTTTCAATTTCATAAATATATCTTCCAATCTAAGCAATTTCACTTAAATAAAATACATCCCAAAGGTCATCACGCAACGAAATTTTCACTTCCAGCCACATTAACATTTTGACAGAACATAACATTTTACACATATACATGTGAAAATCTCTGCAACTTTTTCTGTCAACTCTCAACAAATAGAGTCTTAACACACTTTAAATTACAAATTCCAATAACAACATTAGTAGTAAATGCAAAACACTTTCATGGATGCCCATGCTTGAAATGATTCTAAGTGCTAAAAATTTATGATCTACCTAGTTAAGTTACAAAATATTAAAAACCTTTAGAGTCTGCCAAACTATGCAAGTTAATGCTAATCTACTTTTTCTTCACCTAAGGAGTGGAAAAATTTTAGAGTGAGCTAGAAAGCTCAGTGGCTAATCTGTTTATAGCCACTGATAAAAAACTACACATAATCAAGTATATGTATACATATCACGTATATCTGAACACATTCCACACAATTCAGCTCATATTCTTCATTCACTCATCATAAAGTATCATTCAAATGTGCTTCATAACCAATAGTTTAGATTCAATGCACAATAGAATGGCTTGAGAGAATCCCATGGAATGAAATGGCGAAACCAAAGTTTACACCATAAAAGAAATGAGTTCATTTTTCGGAGCTCATATGCCACAGCGGGCAGCTGGGAAAAGGGTTAAGGTCATCGTGCACGTGACAAACAAAATGTATCTCTCTTTCCCACATAACAGATTTCAGATGCATAAATATCATAATCATATTTTTCATGCTTCTTAAGTTTCTGTTTTTACTTAGCATAAAGCAACACAATTCTTACAAACAATCATGGTATAAATTCAGAGAATATTTTTCCTACATTCACAATGAGTCAATATAAACATTTATAGCATTCATACACACAAATATTTTTGGCTCATCATCACAAAACCATAAACATATTACCCACCTATTTACTTGATATTTCCGAGATCAAGCTTGCTCTTCTCCTTGCTCTTGACTTTGACTAGCTTGATTCCCTTCAAAACATATATTTTCATTTAATCAACACACACGAATGAAACTTTCCTTAAACCTAACTATCCATGAATGAGCTTAAGCTTGATCTATTCTTGATTTCCCTAACTCAAAGAACTAAGATCTACTTAAGTTCATAAAAGAAATCTAAGAACATAATTCTCTTATTCCTCTTCTTTCTCTCTCTTCATTTTCATCATATATCACCTATTTTCTCCACTGCCTTCATCTATCAAAACAAAAAGAATAGGTAAAGAATATCTAAAAACTCCCCTGAACTTTTTCCTTCTTCTTTCTCTTTTTTCTTTCTTTCCTTCTTCTTCCCTTTCCTATACTTTAGTTTCTCCTTCTCTCCTTTTAGTTTCTTCCAAGACTCTCACTTTCTTTTCATTTCTTAACACACATGACTCTTTCTTCTCTTCTTTGTCTTATTAGCTTAAGACAAATTTTCAACTTTTCAATCTTACCCTTCCTTATTAAATCTAATTCCTACTGTCTCCTTATCTTCATTTTAATTCTATACTTCTCATGCATGCAAAACAAACGAAATTAACAATAAACCATATTAACTCCAAAAATTTTCTAATTCATAAATTTTAACATATAGTCATGCTTGCTAGTTTTATAAAAATAAATTCTAAAAAAAATTCGAGGTCCAATAGAACTAACATAATTGGACTCAAAATATAGTAGACATTAATTCCATACTTTATGTCTAATCGAAACATTGTATGAAGAAAGGATTAAATTACTATAAGGCCCTAATATATACCCTAGAAGTATTATAGTATGTCTATGGTATATTAAGAAGTGAACATGAAGAATTAAATCTATCTAAGCATAGTAAGGGACACAATGATAATTAACTCAAAAGATGGGGGTAAATTGGTAACTTCCTCATTTAGGCATGGACATGAATAATTATATGTGAGTTGTGGACTAGAATGAAACCAATTGATGACTTTATATGCCAATATGGGAATTAAAGGAAGAAAAAGGACCAATGAGATTGAAACATGAGTGTAAGACTAGAAACTTCTTGAAGTGGGGAGTAAAAGAGTGGGGAGAGGGACTTGTATGGAGTTTTTGAAGTCCAAAATTTTGTCTTCTCACCTCTTTTCCATTTCGTCTCCTTAATCACATCATTTTGCACAAGGAATCAAGCTAATCCTAGATAAAAATGAAGGTAAAAGTTTGTGGTTTTTCTTCTCATCTTCATCTTTCTTGCTTTGTTCATAGGATTGAGATATGTATTTTTGGTTTTCTAGTAAGTGAATTAAGCAAAGCCAAAGGGGAAGAGAAGGAAGAGTAATAAAAGAAGAGTTAATTGGCAAATTTCAAGGTTGGGGACTCCACTTAGTTAATTTCTGTATTTGTGTATACATATATTTGAATGTGTATAAAGATTTATCTGGGAATAGAATAGTTGCTCAAATGGTGATTTGGTGTTACCTTGCATGAATTGGTTGAATATGACAAGAGACAGTTACGTTTAGTGAAATTCTATCTTAGGTTCTCAGTTCACTTAAACCAATCTTATTGTTTTGGCTATAACTAGGCCAATATACTCCAAGTTAGGTGATTCTAACTGGAAATGGAACTTAATACATAGAAATAAAAATCTCTAGGAGATACTAGGATCTAATTCTGACTTTATGACATCGAAAATTGAGATCGAAAATGGTGACCTTATGTTGTCCTGTATTGGAGAAGCTTGTGATGTTTGGTACTTATCTCATGACTTAGAAGTCTAAATGGCCTGTTCTTTAATGATATGTAAATTAGAGACATAAGGGAACAAATGTTTAGAAGACCTCAAATCCTAATTTGAATGTTTGCTAAGTGAAAATTATAGAAAAAGTGAAGATTGTCATGTGATTTGCTTATGGACTGATTTGTTTGCCTATTTTTAGACCCACTATTTGCTTAGCACATTTTGCACTATTTTAAGTGTTTTGCTTCCGTTTTTCTTTCAACAAACCATATTGAAACCTTTTTTTTAATGTTTATGAAAATTTGCAAACATCTAGAAATAAATGAAATATGACTTACCATAAACATTGATATACATATATATAAATGATTTATATGCCTATTTATTGCTTAGATATGTATAGTATGATTATATAAGTGTGATTTTGATACCTTTTGGTAAGTTATGACTTGCACGTATGAACTCAAATACAAATTTTATTATTTTAAATGGATATCATATGACATATCAATATATTAATGGTGAAAGTGGTAAATGATTAAAGGAAAATGTTACAATGCCTGCTTCATTATCTTAGTGATGGATAGATAGGCATGCCTATAGGGTTACAGTGCAGCTACTTTAGTTTGACAACACTGGTGTCTTTATTTTGAGACTATAATGTCTTCACAGTTCGATACCTTCAGGTATCTATAGTTCGATGCCTTCAGGTACCCATAGTTTGATATCTTTGGATATCCACATCTCCTGTTATCTACACCCACAGAAAATTTGCATAACACAAAAAAGAAATTTAACAGTCATAAATAAGAGATACAACATGAAAACACGAATAATTTTTATTGATGAGCTTTGAACATCAATATTTGAAGCATATTTGCATTAGGTACTTTGCTTAATTATGCCATCATTGTTTAATGAGTTTATGATATTCATAACTGTATATGCTTGGTAGATGATTGATGTGATTGATCATCCAAACTAAGTGTTTCCCCACTAAGCTTTCAAGCTTATCATTGGTGTTAATCTGTGTAGGTCAAAGTAATAGGAGTAAGGAACAACGATCATCTACAGGAACTAAGGCCAACCATTGGAAGTAAAAGTACCTTTGGATGTGTTTTTTTATTAAAGAATAGTTATAGATGTAATGAAGGAAATTTTTAGTTTCTTAACAGTTTGTAATTAAGAATTTAAGTTGTGTAATATCTCTTTTGGATTACTATATTAATGTAATGATGTAATACTACTTTTAAATGATATTGTTAAAAGATATGAAATTTTGTAATATTTACATGTACGACATTGAATAAAATTGTGTGCCATGAATGTATGTATAGGAATTTTTGGTGCCGTGTGAGTGGGTGATTGTAGGTTTCATATAAGAAGTGTTACCGAGTTTATGGATACTGTTCCATATCAACTGGACAATACCGTACCGATTAGAAAACGAAACAGTATCGACGTTGTTGATACTGAGTGTTTTCACCTAGTACTGGCTAGTACTCAAAATACCAAAATATATCCGGACGGTACTGTAAATGTACAATATTTTGAGGACGAATTTGGAAAAAAAAACTAATAACAACTAACCCCTCCCCTGACACATCTGCATCTATCTACCTCTCTTTTTTCAAAATTTCCTCTCACTCTCAATGACTCAATCATCCTCTCTCTATCGCACGGTCGACACTCTCGTCGTCCTCTCCACTCCTTGATGGTGTTTGGTGCTTCGGCGGTGCTCCACTACTCCTCCACTATATGACGTCATCTTCGCCCCTTTGGAAATCTTCCTCCACCACGTGACTTAGCCACTGAGCCTTTGGCTATCCTCCTCAATGAGCATCAACCACCATTGTTTGTTGTCCAGTCTCCGACGACCACCAACCATGCAGCTGCCGAATCTGGGAATAATACCCAAATTTCCCAACCCACCCATCGCCGATTGTGAATTTATGTTTGGTTGGGTGTGTTTTTTTTAGCTTTTGTTAAAATGTTTTTGGTTAATTGTTTGTGTTATGAATTGTGATTGTTTCTAGTTAATGGAATGAAATTGTGAAGGATTTATGAGTTTGTTTGTCATTGGTTAGAGAATTGGAGTTGGATAATGGATATTATAGATTGGAATTGAAGTTGAATTAAATGAAAGGAGTATGGTTTTGGTAATGGTTCGGTTGGTTTTGGTAATGAAATTATGAAAGGAATATGTTACTATGTGGTAAATGGTAATGGTTTGGTTGGTTTTAGTTCATTTGTGGTTTGAAACAAACAAATTTTTTTATTAAATTTGAAAATAAAAATAAAAAATTAAAAATAAAAATAGAAACAAACAATAGCCCTTAGTTTTGTTATTAACTAACTCGAATCCAAATTCAAAAGTTCCCATTGTTTATTATCTATAAAAGAAAATTTCAAAGATCAATCTAGTTTTCTCTGTAAAATTCACATGCCTTCAGTGTTTTGATCTTTGTTAACGGGCTACACACTTACTCAACGTTTGGTTAGTTGGCTAAGTTGGGTTGACAACAGGAGGTTGTAGGAATGAAGTCTTCCAAAATCATAATTCAAAAACTAATCAAAATTATGGATCCTCTATAGTAAAATCATTTTTGCGTATCTGCCTCCTCTATTATGTAATTTTATTGCTTGAATTAGTACTTTGTGTTATGTCATAATTTTGTCATTTACTAAAATGACTATTGTTAATGTGTTACCAAGGTATCTTAGAACACATTTTTCGTTCTTTTATCTTGTAACCACTTTACTATTATAATTAGACTTAGATTCAAAGTTAATCATCTAATTAACACTTTTTTGCTTGAAAATTTGAAGTTTAGAAATTGTAATTTTTACAGTGTATACTAGTTTTTAATTTCATTTTAATTCTAATAATATTATCCAAATTTACATAGTAGAATATTTTATTATCCCTAATCTTCTTGATTCATCTTGATTATTGTAAGAGGACAATTAATAAGCATAACTATATGGTGATGGTTTGAGAGTTTCTTTGCATATCAATAAGTGAATTATATTGAATGTGGGAGGTTCTTTACATATCAGCAATTGGATGCCTTGTGGGTATTATAAGTCTTACGTGGAGTCACTAAAACAAGATAATGCATCTATTAAGACAGATACTCTTTAAATCTTAACTCTCATACTCATATGTTTTGCTACTCTCTAATAGTAAAGTCTATCTATTTTTGAATTTTACTCTAGTTTCATGCATCTTTGCATCTTTGCTTCTTTAGGCTTAATATAAAGATTTAAAGACCTTATTTTTGTTGTATTACCTTATGAAGGACTTAGTGTTAGCATTGCTAATTTTTTTGATGAAACTATTAAAGGATTAATTTCTTACAAAACTAACATCTTCATTTTTTTGTTACAGTTAAATCGAAGGAAGTTCAACTACTCTTGATCAAACTACTTCAGGATGATATAACGATCCAACTTGGGCTCATGTTGCACTAGTCTCAGGTATGAAGAATCATACAATTTGCTTGTTTTGTAACAAGCATTTAAAAAGTGAAGGAATCACCCGATTGAAGAAGCATTTAGTTGGGATTAAAGAAGATGTAAAATCCCGTAAGAAAGTAAGTCATGATGTGAAGTGGCAAATGAAAACACTGCTTAAAGAATATCAACATATGAGAAAGGTTGAATTTTGAAATTAGTAGTGGAAGTTTTTTTTGGGTTTACGTGGTGATTATGGAAATGTTGAAGGTGGTAGTGGTACTGACAGTGTTCTATCTCGGGCCTAAGAAGAAGTACTTGAACTTGATGTGATGAAGAGAAGAAGGTAAGTGCCTAGTTTTTTTGCACCATGAACAATTGCTCGAGCCCAACCTTCAATTCGTAGTACAATGCAATCAAGAGATGCGACTCACAATATTGATATGGCAGTAGCTAGATAATGGTATGATACAAGTTCATCATTCAATGCTTCTCAATCTTATTATTATCAACCTTTGATGGATGCAAAGCCTCTTATGATCTGAGATACAAAGGTCCTTCGGTTGATGACTTAAGAAGTAAACTATTGAGTTGTTCTGTTTCTGAAATTAGAAGTTATTTGGCATAAAGAAGAGTGAATTAAGGTACTTATAGATGTTCAATCATAAGTGATGGTTGGATAAATAGGAGACAATATCCTATTATTAATTTTTTTGGTTTATTCTACAAATGGTTCTATGTTTTTGAAATCTATTAGCCTTATTAGAAATACTGAGACTTGGTTTGCGATATTTGATGAAGTTGTGAATGAAGTAGGGTCAAAAAATATTGTTTCGTTTATTACTGACAATAATTCTGCTTATAAAGCGGCAGGAAAAAGGTTGCAGAATATGTATAATTCTTTTTTTAGGACTCCTTGTGTTGCACATTGCATTGACCTACTGTCATGGAATATAGGACATCCTAGGTATTTTCTTGTTGTTGATGAGACTACGCAGAAAGCTAAAAAGATGACAATTTTCATTTATAATCGTGCATGAGAATTGAATTTGATGAGAAAGGAATTTACCAATGGTAAGAATTTGTGTCGTCTTGTTGTGACAAGATTTGCAACAAATTTCTTATCACTTCAGTCTTTTGTTTCGATGAAGAAATAGTTAAAACAAATGTTTACAAGTGATAAGTGGATCGTATCTCAGTATGCTAGGTCTAATGCTAGAGTGGAGGTTTGTAATATTATACTAGAAGATAGAGAATTTTGGTCTCAATTTTAATTTGTTATTTGAGTTTGTGAGTCTTTAGTGAGAGTGCTTCGCTTGGCTGATAGTGAAAAAAAGTCAACAATGAGTTATTTTTTTATGTCATGGAGAAAGCGACGGAAGCAATCAAGGCTAAACTGAAACATAGGTCTTCTTTGTACACACCATATCTTTCAATCATTAATGAGAGAAGGGAAAGAAAACTTTCTTCTCCTTTGTTTGCAGCTGAGACATTTTTGAATCCTAATATTTATTTTAGACTGGATCTTAGTAAAGAAGCTGAAGTTAATAGAGGAATGGTTTTAACTATTAAAACATTTGTTAACATTAACGCAATACAAGATCTCTTAAACTCACAAATGGAGTTTTATAAGTTGTCTTATGAGAATTTTGAAATGTCGATTGCTATTCGGAAAAGACGAAAACTTTTTCACGTATTAGTTATTTCCTTTTTCTTATTTGTTGAAAATTAATTATCACTTTATTTTGTTTATAATGTTACTTTTGTTATCTTACAACTTATAGTATCTTGGTGGGATCGATTTGAAAATGGTGTTCTAGAATTGAAAAAGTTTGCATTTCAGATTTGAAGTTAACGTATGAGTGTAACACGCTGTGAACAAAACTAGAGTACATTTGAATTTATCCACTCAAAAAAAGGAATAAATTGAAGCATAAGAAGTTGAATGACTTGGTTTTTGTTCGTTACGATTTAAATCTTTAAGAAAAATATGTTATTATCATTATTAATTTCGATATAATTTCTTATAATTTTCTACTAATTAAAGTTTATTGTTTATTAGAAGTCTTAATAGTACAAGTAGTTCAACTGATCTAATTTCTATTGATAATATTAATTTTTTGGCAGATTGGGTTTCTGAAGAATTGAATTTAGTTGATGTCAGTGACCTGGAAGATAATATTGGATGGGAAAGCATTGACATATCATTTTGTGTATTAAATTTGAATAATAATGATGATAAAGCTCCTCTCAATGATAAAGATTTTGTACCAATGATAATTGAGGTCAATGTAGTTATAACAGACATCTTCATGTTGAGGATTGAATTTCGTTTCAGGTTTTTTTCCTCTTCTTTTAATTTTATTTATATTTGATGTTTATATTAAATTCTATATATGTAATGTAATTATAAATGTTTTTGTTTCAGGTTTAACTTCTACTTGATTGTTTCTTCGTCATGAATTCTTTTCGTAAATTGTAATTGTTAAGGATATTTATTGTTCTTTTTATTAGATATTTTGATGTAATTATTATTTATTAAAATGATGAAATTATATTATTGTAATATTTTAAATACTTTGTATTATTCTTAATTTTATATTTGTATTATGATGATTGTCTTTTTTCATATTAATTCTAGTTATTATTTATATGTGAAATATTTAAAAATTATTATTATTTCATATTAATTGTGATTATTAGTTATTATTATGAATTTTGAAAACAGGGTTGAAATAAACTTGTAAAGTATAAAGTACAACTATACAATATATCAGTGGACTATTTTGCAAATTTTAAAAAATTTCAGATACTATTTTATAAATTTAAAAAATTACCCGAAACAATATCCGATATTGATGGTATCAGTACAGTATCATACCATAACACAATCTGGTACCAAGCCCGATACGGTATTCGCAACTTTATGTGTTATAATTACACAGAAAATCATGCACGGAAAGATTAGTCAAAACTATTTTGACATTTCTAAATATTTGAGTCTTCATAATGCGATGCTAGATGTCGATCTTGATATATGATTATAAATTGTTTAATTAGAAAATTAATGATAAATTAAAAAGAGTTTTAATTTATCTAATTTTAATTATGAATTAGAATTAGAATTTATAATAATTGATAATATATTTGAGAACTTAATGGGTCTCACATAAAGAATGGGTTGAAAAGAGCAAAATTATTTTACAAGTTAAACTTGATTATAAAGTTTGAGAAAATTTATGATTAGATATGTGATATTCAATAAATAAGAATCAATATGAGATATTGATCCTTATTTGATAAGGTACAACAAAGATAACAACCAACAACTTGACTTATAAAGAATATGTTGATCAACTTCGTTGATTGGTTGAATTTTGTGAAGGAAAATGGTGATGGTAAGGCTTTATTTAGAGCATTTTTCAAAAGAAAACTATTAAAAAATTCATTCACGAAGTGTTGGACTTTAGAAGATGAGTTCTAGTACTTACGTTTTTTAATGTTGTAGACTTCTATTGAACATCAATCTTTTCTCCATCTATTGAACAACCAATCAAGGAAGCTTTTTCTTATCTTTTATTGTTCTTTTATTTTTCTTTTTTTGTTTCTGTTTCATATCTTCTTTGGTTTTATTTTATTTTATTTTATTTATTTAATTATTATTAAGTATTTATTATTATTATTATTATTATTATTATTATTTATTTGTTTTTATGCATCCATATATTTAATTTTGTTTATTTAGTTATTTTAGTTTTATTTATTTACTCTTTTAACCTACATTACTTATTTGTATTTTTTTGTATTATTACTATATTTTTTTATTTTCCTTTTTCATGTTATAATCGATTGTGGGTCTACCGAAAACAGCCTCTTTACTCTTTAGGAATAAGGCTGCATACTATTAGATATCTCCAGACCTCACTTTGTTGCAAGATTTTGGACTGAGTGATGATGATGAGATATTGAATCTCATTTGGTTATAATTGATATTTTATTAGAAGTTTTAATTCTAATTAAATTTTAATTATAATTATAATTTAATTTCAATTAAATTACTAAAATGTTCAAAAATTATTATAAATAGGCTTAAGCTTTAATGGAGCTGACACTTCTTGTTTAATCTTCTCTGTGAGAGTTATAAAGTTCTTTCAACCTATATTATACCATTAGAGGCTAGACATTTGTGTGACTACTGTAGTTGAGATAGATTGATTTCGAAAACAGTTCGAGATATACGAGAAGACAAAGATCAAGCTTCAAAATAAGGTAAGAATTATGATTCACGCTTTGTTATGATTTATATTTTAATCATTTTATATAATTAAATAAAATTTAGTTTTTGGCAAAACAAAAAATCAAATCACAGCCTGATTTCCTAATAGTGGTATCGGAGTCAGGCCGGCGAAGTCTGATAAATAAAAATTCATAGATTTGAGTCAAAGTGACTCAAATGACTTTGCAAGAGCTATGGGTTGAGGGGAGCTAATTCGATATGGATAAATCTACTTGTAAATGAGAGATGTTAGAAATTCAAAATTGGAGTCATCCTATATTGAAAAGAGCCATACGGATAAAATCTAATGTTTGGAAAATTTTCAAAACTTCCCCTGACTAGACAGAATTATTCACGGAGTTTAGCCTCCATTAGGGAGATGTTTTGAACATTTTCTAAACGTTAGAGTTTATTTTAAACATTTTGCAAACATATAGGTTTTAAACGCATTAAAATGATAGAGTTTAACTCAAATTTTAGTATAGACGTTAGAAGTTAAATTGCTCTTTTTGCCGATTAAATAAGAAAAGATTTTTAGAATAATACTGAATAAACCCTAGCCCACTAAATTAGACATCCAAATTAAGGCTTTCGGAGCTTTTTAATTCCACTTGTTATAATTAGGCTTGAGTTAATCATTGCTAAAATAACTAAAACTAGTCATTTGGATAATTTTTCCTTACCATTTATAAGCCTTTTAATATTTTCATATTTAGTCAATATAAAATACTCTAATACTTTCCTTCAAGTTCAACTAAGACTGAATATTTAGTTGTTACTTGAAATTAATATAGTAATAACCAAACTGAGTTACTAAAACTGAACATTTAGGGGGCGCTTGGTTTATAAAAGGGAATGAGAATGGGAATGTGAATGAATATAGGGAGGAATGTGAATGGATATAATCATTATAATTATGGTGGTTGGTTAAGATAAAGGAATGATTAT
>JAOSBN010000004.1:22196405-22213687 GCA_027563595.1 Erythroxylum suave | reverse complement strand
ATCCGAATTTCGTTTTCCGGCCGGTACGGTACGTTCCGGCCGGTACCGGCCGGAACGGAACGGAATTCATAACCTTGCTTGACACGATTGAATATCCGAAGTCAGAACCTGCATGTTATTCATTACTGTATAGTGAATATGGTAGAAGGTATGGAACTTAGATGATTAAATGTAAAATTGGTGTAAAATTTATAAGGATTTTCGGGTTTTCACCCTCTTAAGTTAGCTTTTATGGTGTGGCTCTTCTAAAGTCTTTATCAATTGGTATTAGAGCCGGTTTTGAAGTAGTAGCCTAGAAGTTTCAGCCATGACCAATAAGGATCTTGGAGTGGTGACTTAAAAGTGTCAGCCGTGACTAACATGATCGTGATCAACGAAGATGTTGATCCTTATGGGGGGACCAATATTACGGTTTGATCTAATTGCAAAGTATGAGACTTGGATCTCATATTGAGTAAATATAAAGTTGGTGTGAGATTTATAAGAACTTTGAACTCTCCACCCTCATAAGCTAGCTTTTGGAGTTTGACTCTCCTAAAGTCTTTATCAGAATGATCAGGCTAAAATAAATGATTTGAACGAACATGATCAAATATGGTTACCAAGAGTTGGAATTTAATCATACAAAATTTAATCTATTGAATTTAAAGTGGAGTCAATGGCATTAGACAAGGCTTTGAACCATGTATGATTCAAATGCCGATCTAGTGTGTAGAAAATGTTCCCTAAATCGATCAAACAACCATTTCAAATGAGTTTTTTAAGTATAGAAATGTGTAGACCATTGATCTATCACGGTGATCAGTACAGACTATCGATTCCTGAAAGATAGGAATCGTTAGGCGATTGACCCAGTCTAAAGTGAAATTGAAAAGTCAAATCAGAAAGCTCAATGTGAGGAGGTGGGTCAAAAACATAACAATAGTTCTACAAAATAAGCTGGCTCTCAGAGAAGTGAAGCCCTCAAACTCTTTGGAACTCTCAGTAAAGACGAGTTCCTAATTCTTCCCATTTACGACAACTTTTTCCGGGTTGGATTAAACATGTCAAACTGGTACACAACACTCACCAAATGCCTTGGAATGAATTTTTGTCGTGAAGAGTTTCTAGCTTTTTGTTTGCCATGTTGCACTACCAAAACCCGACAGTAACAGGAGCAAAGCCCATACCGACTACCTCTCTACTTTAACATGGTTTAACATTAAACTGTTATAGATGAAGTGAAAGAGCAGTAACGAGCAATATAGCACTCGTTTGATTGTTGGCTGATTAGCTAAAAAATGGATAATTGGCCTAAATCAACTAATTGACTTTATAAAAAAGCTGTTTGAGTTGTTTGATTATTAACTAATTAGATTGGCTGATTCAACTCAATCAGTCGATTTTAAAGAAGCTACCTTACAGGAGTGTTTTAATGAATCAGCTGAAATTTTTTGTTTTAATGTCAACTTTGCCCTCTACCGTCTCATTTTTTGTTTTTTGTTTTAAATCTTCTTCCTTTCTTAACTGTTTCCTTGCAGTCTCTGTTCGGATCTTAGACGTTAATGTTTTTCTATCTTCTTCTTCCACAATAATTTTGTATTTCACATTTTCAATTATGAGCAACGAATAGTAAACTCATTATTCAACTCTACTCTTTCTTTCTCCTTTTTCTTCCAAGTTCATTTCTTATTTTTTTTGGCTTTTCGTGATTATCTCTTTAAGCTTTTGGGTTTTTGTGGCAATTTTCTGGAGGAATATCAACATCTTTCTTTCATATTATGCTGTGATTACAGAGTCGACATGTTAGAAACATGTTTTTCATGATGAGGTAAAGCAAAAATTCCTGATTTATCTAAATTGCATTGCCAATTCTAGTTTTTTAGAGCATTGTGTTTTAGAAACTTGAGAGTTTATTAGCACTAGTTTGTTGCAGATAGCATCAAATGAAATTTGACCTTGTTGGGAAATAACGCGTTGTAAATGAGAATAAGAGTTGAGTCTTACATTACTAGAGGAGTGGAAATCTAAAAGGTTTACATATGGGTAAATCCTTGAGGTGTAGCAAAAGGGTTGGAAAGGAGTTAGGCCTTTGCACCTGATGAATTGTTTATTAGTGTTAACAATTTTAGTTAGAGTTCGTTAATACAGTTTTTTGTTTTCGCTATATAGCTCGTGTATATAATGATGTAAATATAACGTTTTCAGAGTAACAAATACGCAGAAAGTTTTCTCATTCTTTCTTCTCTACTTGATCGGAAGTTAACTTCGTTCATGGTATCAGAGCAGAAGACTCTCTTTGATATTTGAGCTTGAAATCTTGAGGGAGCAATGAGAACACGAATGCCAGTTACTGATGATTCTCAGGATGACTGTTTATAGTTCAGATCATCCTGGTATGATTCTTGTTACTGCTCAATTGACTGATACAAATTTTTATTCTTGGAGTATTTTTATTTGCTACTCCTTAGAAGCTAGGGATAAACTTGGGTTTGTGGATGGTACCGTACCTCCACCAACTTGTGAAGCAAAGTACATAAAATGGAGAAAAGTGGATTGCATGGTGAAACAATGGATTGTTAATTTGATTTCAAAGGAGATTTCTGAATCTTACATCAGTTGTAGTTCTTCGAAGGCTTTATGGGACAAGCTCGATGACGTTTATAGAGCAAGCAATTTACCACAACTTTTTCAGGTGTAGAGGGATATCAGTTCTTTTGAAAAGGTAACTGTTCAGTTACCACTTATTACAATAAGATTAATAAACATTGGGATGTATTAGGGCAACTTATGCCCATACCAATATGCAACTGTCAAGGATACAATTGTGACATAAACAAGAAGTTAATGAATATGGACAATGCTAATAAGCTGATACAGTTTTTAATGGAACTGAATCCATCTAATGATCACATTCGGAGTCAAATTTTGGATCAGGATCCACCTCCCTCTACAAGTAAGGCCTATTCTCTTGTAATGAGGATTGAGAAACAAAGACAGGTGAACATGCTTCATGAGGATACAAGAGCTGTAGCTATGTTGGTCAAGGGCGGTAAGAATGGGAAAGGAGGAAAGTTGGTTGTCGATAATATCAACAAAACTGGTGTTCAGAAGAAGGACAATAAAAGGAAGGAGGATAAGCATTGTGACTATTGCAATTTGGATTGTCATAAGCGTGATACTTGTTTCAAGTTGCATGGATATCCTGAGTGGCATACGGAACTGAAAAATAAGAGAGAAGGTGCAAGGAACGGGCACAACAAAGGTAAATTTGTATAGATGGCTGATGCAGTTGAGAAAGACATGGAGAAGGAAACCGATGTACAAGGTTGTTCATAGTCACTTGCAATTTTAGTTCAGTTGGAACTCACAAAGTTATTAAAAGGGAGACAATCTGGGGAATCTCATCTTTTGAATTTAATACAGACTGAATTTATAGGTATGTCAATCTTGAATCCTGCTCTTAAGTCTATTACAAAATTTGGGAATTGGATTGTGGATTCTGGTGCTCCTTCACATATCTGTATAGACAAGAATTTGTTTCATTCATTGTTGCCTGTTGATAAGGTTACGAAATTGTTTTTACCTAATTGTGAGGAGAATGATGTAGAGCATAGAGGAATGATAGTTCTGAATGACAAGTAACCTTGAAATCAGTTCTTTTTGTTCCTACCTTCAGCCATAACCTTATTTCAGTCAACAAATTAGCTAAACACTCTTCCTTGAATGCCTTGTTTTACACTAAATATTGTTTGTTATAAGACCAGAAGACTGACAAGGCTATGGCAAAAGGAAATGTTGTTAAAAACTTGTACTTCCTTGATAAACATTCTTTTTTGTGTACCAAACAATTCATACTGTTTCCTGGAACCCTCATACTCAAATAGATATAAAGAGTGACACTGTTTGTAGCACCAATAATGATCATATTGATAGAAGTTTATGGCATACCAGAATGGGACATCCATCTGATGTTGTAATGAAGCATGTTGCGGATTGTAGCCATGTGGTTAATAATAAAGAGTTCTTGTGTGAAGTTTGTACACTTTCTAAACATGTTAGGAATGTTTTTCCTGTAAGTCATACAAGAGCATATTCGATTTTTGAATTATTACATGTAGATATTTGGGGACCGTATAAGGAATATCACTTTGTGGAGCACATTATTTTTGAACTATTGTCGATGACAAAAGTAGGTGTACTTAGATTTTTCTCATGAGACACAAAGCACAGACTAGTTATTTGCTAGAAAAGTGTCTTGTCTTTGTAAAGAGGCAGTACAATGGTATTGTGAAGGTGGTTAGAGAAGATAATGGTTCTGAGTTCTTGAGTAGTAGTACTTAAGAAATGTTCAGCAGCAGGGGCATTGTCCATCATAAAACCTGTACATGTACTCCTGAACAAAATTGTGTTATAGAGAGGAAGCATAGGCATTTGCTTCAGGTGGCAAGGGCATTATTGATACAATCTAGACTTCCAACGAGTTTTAGGGGACATAGTGTTTTACATGCAAATTATTTTATAAATCGATTACTAAGTCCGGTTCTGAATTGGCATTCACCATATGAATTGTTATTTGGGAAGAAGCCTCATTATACTGAATTGAAAAACTTTGGATGTTTGTGTTTTGCCACAGATACTAAACCTCATAAAGACAAGTTGAATCCTAGAGCTTTTCGAAGTGTTTATCTTGGTCATTCTCCAGGCCAGAAGGGATACAAGTTGTATGATTTGCAAGACAAGAAATGCTTTGTCTCTAGAGATGCATCTTTTCATGAGAATGTTTGTCCTTTTAAACATCCTTTGGTTACTAATGGTGTTCCTATGTTGCTTGTTACTTTATCTTCGGTTCTACAAGATGGTCAAATTTTCCAGTCTCCTTTGGGCGATCCAATTACAATTGATGGTGACACAGATGTGCCTACATCCATTTCAGACTCCTTATCTTTGCAACTGCATGATCCAAGAGCAACTACAGATTCAGATCTTGCTGAACCTGTTAATACAGATCCTGAATTGGCTACAGATTCTGTTATTACTGAACCTGCTTCTACAGAAGTCACCGAGCTAGACAAAAACCTTCTTGGCTGAATGATTTTGTGTCCTACGTGTGCAGAAGGCCCTCTTATTTGAAGAACATAGCTATGCAGTCATCTTCCGCTTACACGCCTAATACTTATCCATTTACTGTCAATCATGATTTTAGTGCACATTATGGTGACTTTTTAGCTAATGTCACTGCTTTTCAGGAACCAACATCCTATTTTCATGCTAGCAAAGATCCTCGTTGGGTCATTGCTATGAATTCCGAGTTGGATGCTCTTGAGAAGAATGAAACATGGGAGCTTACCCAATTACCCGAAGAGATTAAATAAATTTATTTAATGAACTTATCTCACATATAATTATTATTAGTAATAAAAATATAACTACGTTAAAATTAATAATCAAGTATGTTTTTGTTTTTATTAGGAAGAACAATAATAACAAAAAAATTGAAAACGAAAATTAAAAATTACAACAAAAAAATAAAAGTGGAATCAAACGGCTCCTAAAACCTAAGACTTTTTACTGTCAACAAACCAAAGTTGCGAGTTTTGAGTGAATCCCAACTTGTGGGACTTGAACTTATACATCTCTACATTTGTGAAAGAGGGAGAGAGAGGCAAAAAGTTAAAGCGTCAAATCAAACCTAAGGATATAGGGCTTGTTTGTTAAAAAGCTTATACGTTTTTGTAGCTTATTGACCTATTTTAGCATGTTGACTTTATGACAAAGCTCTATGAGTTATTTAGTTATTAGCTAGTTGAATTGACTGATTCAATCTAACCAGCTGATTTTAAGAAAGCTCTTCCGTAGGAAGATTTTAAGGCATCAGCTGATATTTTTTTGTTTAATGTCAACTTTGCCCACTTTACTCTTGACGCAGCATGGAGACAAAGAGAAAAATGCAAACGGAACAACGCATAGCCAAAAGAATAAACAGCAGATGAGAAAACAAAGCGAGAAATAACAAGAAGAGCTTCCAAGCGAAACGACGAAACACTAGGGTCCAGAAAAAGTGGAAACACAAACGTAGCAGAGAGAGAATAACACAACAAAATCCCACTCTTATTTATCATCCAACAATTAATAATAATAATTAATTTGTGAAATTTGTTGTTCATGTCTTTATTAATTTAAACATTTTAACTTTTGTTATTTATTTTAATAATTCAAAAAGTTATAAATCATAAATAAAAATATGTTACATTTTGATTAGATTAAAAATTTTATTTAACTCTAATTTATTAATTCATTAAATAATTTATTATTCTTTACTAAGTGAAAACCTGAATGTGTTAATTATTTCGCAAACGTACCACAAATTTCTTCGTCACCAATAAAATAAAAACAAGCTGAATCAAAAATAAAAGAAACACCGAAATTTGGTAACGCAATTCGGCACACTCGGCCTACGTCTGCGGGGCCCTAACCTAGCTTAATCACTTTCACAGGAGTTTAATAGAATTACACAGAATTGATTCAACACATTTTCTCTCAATATCTACCACTATCTCATAACCTAACTACCCGTGAAAGATTTTTCACACCCGATAACATGACCGACTCTTGCTAACCTCGTCAGAGGAATTTTTCTACCTATTTTCATTCTGTGTAATAACAAATAAAATTATCTCAAGTTTTTAATCAACAGAAAATAAAATACCAAACTACTTGAGATCTACAAAATGAAACTTTCCTATCAATTTCAGTCCTCCAAGTGTCACAGTACTGAAGCCCCAATCTCCCAAGATGAAAAATCGAAAAAGCCAATAAAATAATTGTGCAAATGACTCTCGCACGAACAGAATAAAACCCAGACGTATGTGTGCTGTGTAAGCCCACTTAGCTGAAAGTATTTCCTTTAACACTGTGCATGTCTCACACACAACACACACAAACACATTTAAAACTCAATTTGCTGCACCTCCTATCAAGAATGACCGCACACTATAAAAACGAAAAACAACGCCCACTTCATTCACACACACACTGCACTTATCAATCACTGCATACATGAGCTTGCTGCCCACCAACTCTTCATTAACCCACGTGAAAAAGCAACCAACAGCCACCAGGATGAAACCAAATTGATGTGTGCTGCCCACTCAAGAACTTCCCTCAATAGTATGCGGTTCTCACCTAGCTGCCCACACAACAGCCTTCAAAACACAATTTATTTCACACCCTTTCACCGATAACAGCTTCACCACAAAAACGAAATTAACGCCCTTCAGACCGTGCAACAACGCAACTCAAATCACACTATTTTTTTCTGCACTTGCCTCACACACCATAAAAGAATACGACGTCCACACCAAAACAGCCAGCAGAAGTTACACTTCAACTAGGAGACTTAATGTATCGGTTTTTGATAGACTTTTTTTTAAATATATTTGAGCTTATCTCCACCTTATCCAAACAACAGCACACATCATATTAAAATAACGTACAACCCAAAAGTAATGCACTAGATAGACGATTCTTCATGATTTTAATTTACTTATATGTCCAATTTAAAATGCCAAAACCAAAAAGGAATGTGTAAATTATATTCTAACAATCTCTCCCTTTTGGCATTGTTGGTCACAACATATGAAGATGCATAATTAGACATATAGTAAACAGTGTGCAATACTCCCCCTTAATGTAGGATCTAGTTAACATTACATAACCATCAGTAGTCATCACATGAAAAGAAAAAAATACAACTCACACTTATCTGACTTCTCCCCCTTTGGGACAGCAAATGCCAAAAAGACTGTTTCATAAGCTACTGGGAAAACGAAGAACACGTTGTTTCAAGCTCCGAAGTGCTTCAGTAGCAATGTGAAGGATACCCTCAATCTGCTCAACCTTCAAAAATAGTGCTACATGGGGGTTGACATTGGAAGTACCCGGAGCTTCCGAAGAATCTGAAGCAATATATGGCAAATCCACCACCCGTGGTTGCCGGAAAATCTGTGGGGAGATAGTCAATAATGGTGCAGACGTTAGGATACTGGATTCAACCTTTGGAACCTCATGGGAATACAAAAATTGTGAGATTAAGCATGAAAAGTATAATAGGGAGTGACGCTTACCCTCAATGGCTAACATTGCGTCCATATTCAGACTCCCAAGATTGAAATGAATGCCGGTACCGATCGCATAAAGCAGCTTGGCCTATGCAAGATAGACTGTCACAACATGGGTGCTAGTCATCCAATTCGTCACAATTAACTTGAAAAGTATAAAATATTTCTGAGTCAGCATGGAGGACCGAAGAACGAAACTAGACGGCCAAGCAATGAGTTTGCCACCAGTTATAACTGTGGCAATCTGATCCGTCGAGATAGCCCAAGCAGCATCATAGTAACGATCACCAATAATATTATCAAACCCCAAAAACAGATTCAGTCTTATAGCATTCAATTGAATTACTCGACCTCGCACATACATCACTCCGAAAGAGAGCGCATCCATATTTAAAATTTCACTAGTCAAGTTAGAATAGAATTCTTTTACCAGATCAGCGTCGTAATGTTGAGGGAGGAGTGAAGCTTGCAATAAGTTCCTCGCTAAAAGTAGATTATGTAATCCTTGATCTTGAAATTCTGCCAAGCTGATCGGCCGATCTAGAACGAAACTAGTGTCTGAAAGTGTATTCCATTTCTCCTCAACGACTGAAGTATAGAACTTGAAAGAGTATGCTTTGTCAACTGGCAATCTGTTCGAAGGACGAAGACGAGGCGGAGGAACCTTCCTATAGCACTTTATCTTTATACGTTTTTTCGGAGCCGGAGGGGGTTCCGGCTGTGGAATAAACTGACGAGCAGCATCATGAACTAGAGTATTTTGTTCCTGAACATCCGGGATGTCAATAGATGCTATCTATCGAAGATGACCCTGCCCCAGTGAACCTTCTGCCAGATGACGGAGTAAATTGTAGGCGACCTGATCGTAGTGTAAGGGCTGCTGTCTTTTTATCGGAGCCAGAGATTACATCCTTCTCCTTAGTTCTTCTCATAATTCAATATTAGCCAGACAATGAACACAGATACAGTCTTCACCAAATACAGTCAAAAACCCAAAATATACCAGCAAGTATGAATCAACAGCTATCGACACTTTACCCAGTCTATACACAGTCAAAATTAAGCAATTGTCACAACTAGGTATATCAAAATCCAACCAAAAATTGAATCACCCAAATAACTCAGCCAACAGAAGAAAAAATGTCAAAAGCACATCCAAACCGACAGCAAATTCCCAAGTCACCAAGCCAAGCAGTCACGACACTTTCTCAGATTTCTCGAAAACAATGAAATCCTCAAGACTTCACTAGATACCCATGGCTATAACACTCCACCAAGGCAATCAACACCACTTCAATCAAATCCCAACACAAAACTCAACTTTGAGAAGAGAAATATCCATACCATATAACCACATAGGGCAGATGTAAACACATGACCTTCAATCTTCACTGGTGAGAAGAGAAGCAATCAAGAAGTTGAAGAGAAGAAGTGATTTCATGGAGAAAACCATGTATTGCGTGAAGATTTTGGCTTCTGGAGGAGAGGGGCGTGCGACGACAGTGAGTAGTGAAGAAATGAGAATAACTTAGGGATTTAAATCTTTTTTCCAGAAACGGCGCGTTTTCAAATTTTTCATTTTTTTAATTTCTTTTTTTAATAAAACAAAAACGCTACTAATTAAGGATACAAAGCCCCAAGGCTCCTCTAAGTAGTTCAAATCTTACAGTATCAAGGTTTTGTGAATACATCTGCCAACTGCTTTTTTGTGGACACATGTGACAGAGTGATCAATTTGCTTTTCACAAGCTCTCGAATGAAATAATACTAGAGATCAATATGCTTTGTCCTTGAATGCTGCACAGGATTCTTCGAAATATCTATAGCGCTTTTGTTGTCACATAAGATAGTCAACTCATTTTGATTTATCCCATAGTCTTCTAACTTCTGTTTCATCCAAAGAAGTTGTGAACAACAACTACCTGCAGCGATGTATTCTGCCTCAGCAGTTGATTGTGAGATTGAATTTTTCTTTTTGTTGTACCATGAGATCAAATTGTTTCCTAGAAAGAAACAGCCTCCCGAAGTACTTTTCCGATCATTTAAGTTTCCAGCCCAATCCGCATCACTATATTTGGCTAAATAAGGTATTGAGTCAGATGAATACCATATCCCAAAATCAGATGTACCACTAACATATTTGATGATTCTCTTTACCGCCGTCATATGTGTTTCTTTTGGATTGGCTTGATAGCGAGCACATACTCCAACACTGAAGCAAATATCTGGTCTGCTTGTAGTCAAGTATAATAGGCCCTTAATCATACTTCGATCTAAACTCTCAGCAGCACTTTTTCCGTTCTCGTCTCTGTTTAATTTTGTTGAAACACTCATAGGCGTTCTTGCATGTCTAGCGTTCTTGAGACCAAATTTCTTGATTAAGTTTCTGGCATACTTGGTTTGCGATATAAAGATTCCATTCTCCGCTTGTTTGATTTGCAAACCTAGAAATAAATTCAATTCGACTCCCATACTCATTTCAAATTCAGATGTCATCAGCTTAACAAATTCCTCAACTATCTTTGAATGTATAGCACCAAACACAATGTCATCAACATAAATTTAAGCAATCACAAAATTATATTTAAGCCTTTTAATAAACAAGGTTTTATCAACATTACCTCATTTATATCCTTGCTTGATAAGATATTGAGTGATTCTTTCATACCAGGCCCTTGGTGCTTGTTTAAGCCCATAGAGTGCACAAAATCATATTTAAGCCTTTTAATAAACAAGGCTTTATCAACATTACCTCTTTTATATCCTTGCTTGATAAGATATTGAGTGAGTCTTTCATACCAGGCCCTTGGTGCTTGTTTAAGCCCATAGAGTGCTTTCTTTAATTTGTAGACATAGTCTGTATGAGCTGAATCGATGAAACCTTTCGGTTGCTCCACAAAAACTTCTTCCTGTGTAAACCCATTCAAAAAAGCACTCTTTACATCCATCTGATAAAGTTTAAAGCCTTTTATACATGCAATCCCCAATAGTAATCTGATCGACTCAAGTCTTAACACGGGTGCAAATGTTTCGTTGAAATCGATTCCTTGCACCTGAGAATATCCCTGAGCTACTAGCCTTGCTTTATTTCGAACAACATTTCCTTTCTCATCTGTTTTATTTCAGAATACCCACTTTGTACCGATCACATTTGCATCTTGTGGTCTTGGCACTAATTCTCATATATCATTTCGTACAAACTGAATTAACTCCTCTTGCATAGCCGCTATCTAAAATTCATCTTGTAGTGCTTCTTTAAAGTTCTTTGGTTCCAGTGATGAAGTATAGCACAAATATCCTGCAAGTTCTCTATAGTCAACCCTTTTCCTCTCTCTTGTTTTTCTTCTTTCATTCACATCTCCGATAACATTTTCTGCTGGATGATTTCTTCTAATTCAAGATGAAGAGCCTTGGTTCAAATCAGCTTCCATTGTATCAGTTTGTCCATCATCCGAAGTAACTGAAAGTTCTTCAGTTTCTGCCGTTACTTCCTCAGCAGTAACTAATTGTGAATCAGGTTCAGTAGTTACTTCATCTACTGCAACTAACTGCTCAGATGGGCAGTTCTTCGCCTTGTGTCATTACTTATTTGAGTTGATTCAGATGATTAGTTGCTGATCTTCTCTTCAGCCACTTGCCCACTCTTCAAAGATGCATCATCTACCACAACATTAATAGATTATTGCACTTTCTTTGTTCTCTGATTGTACACTCTGTAGGCTTTACTATGAGTTGAGTACCCAATGAAGACTCCTTCATCACTTTTGCTTTCAAATTTTCCAAGCTACTCACGATCTCGAAGAATGTAGCACTTGCTCCCGAAAATATGAAAATAGCTCACATATGGTTTCTTTCCTTTCCAAAGCTCATATGACATTTTGTTCAAGAAATTTCAAAGATATGGTCTATTGCATATGTAGCAAGCTGTGTTAACCACTTCAGCCCAAAATCGTATAGACATTTTGCTTCTATTCAGCATCGATTTGGCCATTTCTTGAAACGTTCTATTCTTCCTCTCTGCAATTCCGTTTTGTTGTGGAGTTTTGGGAGCTGAATATTCTTGTAAGATGCCATACTCATCACAGAATTCGTTAAAACTTGCATTTTCAAATTCCCTTTCATGATCTGATCGAATTCTCAATATAGTCAAAATTTTCAGATTCATCACTTGTACACATAGGCTTCTAAAAGCCTTAAACGCGTCTGATTTTTCTTTCAAAAATGCTACCCAAATATATCTCGAATAATCATCAACATACTTTAGAAAATATCTCATTCCACCAATGCTTTCATGTTGTGTTGGACCAACCAAATCCAAGTGAACCAATTCCAGCATGCGAGATAAGGTAACATACCTAACCCGTTTGTGCGGCACTTTCAGTTGTTTTCCCATCTGACATCCACTGCAAATTGATTTCCTTTCTTTGTTCATTTTATCCAAGCCTTTCATAGCCTCCAATTTTGTTAACTTGTTTATGAGATCATAGTTCACGTGCCCAAGCCTCCGATGCCGTAGATCAATGCTATTTTCATGACTGACCGAACTACATGTGGTCTTGACTTGCAGCATATAACAATTGTCAGCTGATCGCTTGCCGCTCAAAATACATTCGCCTTGCTCGGTAAGTACTCTGCATTCATCACTTGTGAATTTAACAAGCAATCCATCATCACATAGTTGGCTTATACTTAATAAGTTTGCCTTCAATCCATCGACATGAAGCACATTCTTGAGAGGCGGTAAACCATCCACGCACAATGTTCCTCTACCAATCACAGAAGCTTTCTTTCCATCTTCGAAGGTCACATGACCATCCGTACAGTTTTGATAATCAGTCAAGTAGGCTTTTTCCCCTGTCATATGACATGAACATCCACTATCAAAATACCATCCATGTTGCAACGTTGCCTTCATTGATGTACAAACCAGAAGAGCTAGCAATTCGCTTCTTTTTACCCAAGTAGATTTAGAAACTAAGGGTTGATATTAAAAGTTCTGTGGAATAAATGCATTTTTTCGACCTTGCCTTCTTTCAAATAGCATCTGTAGCAGCTGATAGCACCTTGGCCTTATATGCCCTACAACCCCACATAAATGACAAGAGGATATAAATCTCCTTCTCTTATTCGGCACTTCCACCTCTTAGGCTGGTCTGAGCATACCAGGCTTTTCTTCATTAACTTTCGAACACTCACTTCTGTAGCCTATACCTTCAAAATTTCCTTTAAGCTTATCAATTTCTAACAACTTCTCCAGTTTTTCCGTGCCAGCATTTAACATTCTCAATCCTTTTTTAGTACTCATCAATTTCATTCTAGCTTTACCAAGCTCATCTGACGTCAACATCAGCTTTTTTTCCAATTCTTGTATCGTGTTCTTCAAGGTAAAATTCTCCTCCAAGTAACTGGACTTTTACTGTGTAACACAACCAGTGTAGCATTATTTGCCAATTCCTCTTCACTGCCAAAATCACTTTCAGAATCATTTTCACTCCAAATAGTGGTGAAGGACTTTCCTCTTTGTTTCTTCGATGTGTTAGCACACTCTGATTGAATGTGACCGAACCCCTGACATTCATGGCACTGAATCCTTCTTGTTTTTCGTTCGTCTTTTTGTGCTTTGACTTGTTGTCTTGGGTTGTTACTAGATGAACCCCCACTGTATTGTCTGAAATTAGATTTGTCTTTCTTCATTCTTTTCAGCCATTTACCGAAATTTCAAGTGAGCAAAATCATGTATTCATTCTCATCTGACTCATCTTCCACATTATTTACATTCTTTTCAGCTTCCACCTGTAGTTGCCAATCCTTTGCTTCTTTCTTGCTTACCCCTTAAGAGATTCATCTCAAAATTTGTGAGAATGTCGATAACCTTCTCTAATGACAAGTTATCAATATCATGAGCCTCCTCTATTGTTGCAATTTTTGGAATGAATCTTGGTGTCAACGATCTGAGCGTTTTCTTGACCAATTTTACATTGGAATACTTCTTTCCCAATTGATGAGCTTGATTTGCAATATCTCTCAATTTTTCATGAAAATCTCCGATAGTCTCATGCTCATCCATCTTCAGCTCTTCAAACCGCACAGCTAGCATTTGTAGTTTTGAAGATATCACAGATTTTGATCCTTCATGAATGGTTTGCAAAACATCCCAGGTTTCTTTTGCTGTTTCACACATTGAAATCATGGAGAAGCGTCCTTCATCAACGGCACTGAATATCGCATGCATTGCTTGTGAATTCCCCAATGCACTTTCTTCTTCCTGTCTAGTGCATTCAAATGGATCTTTCTGAATTGTCTCTGCTTTCTCATCAACAATCATTGGATGAGTCCAACCGTATGCTAGGCTCTTGTCCCCTGATCTTGAATAAAGAATTTCATCCGAGATTTCCACGATGGATAATTTGATCCATCGAATAGTGGTGGTCTGGCAATTAACGCGCCTTCCCTTGTAGTCATGTCTGCGAATCTAGGATCTCCACCAACTTGCTACCAAGTTCTGAATCGGCAACCTTGCTTTGATACCAATTAAAAAACTGAATGTGTTAATTATTTCACAAACGTTCCACAAATTTCTTCATCACCAATAAAATAAAAACAAGCTGAATCAAAAATAAAAGAAACACCAAAATTTGGTAACGTAGTTCGGCACACTCGGCCTATGTCTGCGGGGACCTCTCCCAGCATAATCACTTTCATAGGAGTTTAATATAATTACACATAATTGATTCAACACAGCTTCTCTCAATATCTGCAACTATCTCACAACCTAACTACCCATGAAAGATTTTCACACCTGATAACACGACCGACTCGTGCTAACCTCGTTAGAGGATTTTTCTACCTATTTTCACTCAATGTAATAACAAATAAAATTATCTCAAGTTTTTAATCAACAGAAAATAAAACACCAAACTACTTGAGATCTGCAAAATGAAACTTCCTATCAATTTCAGTCCTCCAAGTGTCACGGTACTAAAGCGCCAATCTCCCAAGATAAAAAATCGAATCAACCAATAAAATAAGTGCGCAGATAACTCTCGCACGAACAGAATAAAACCCAGACGTATGTGTGCTGCCTACGCTCACTTGGCTGAAAGTATTTCCTTTAACATTGTGCGTGTCTCACACACAGCACACACAAATACATTTAAAACTCAATTTGCTACACCTCCTATCAAGAATGACCGCACGACACAAAAACGAAAAATAACGCCCACTTCAGTCACACACACACACACTGCACTTATGAATCACTGTATACATGAGCTTGCTGGCCACCAACTCTTCATCAACCCACGTGTAAAAGCAACCAACAGCCACCAGGATGAAACCAAATTGACGTGTGCTGCCCACTCAAGAACTTCCCTCAACAGTATGCAATTCTCAACCTAGCTGCCCACACAACATCCTTCAAAACACAATTTATTTCACACCCTTTCACCGATAACAGCTTCACCACAAAAACGAAATTAACGCCTTTCGGACCATGCAACAATGCAACTCAAATCACACTATTTTTTTCTGCACTTGCCTCACACACCATGAAAGAATACGACGTCCACACCAAAACAGCCAGCAGAAATTACACTTCGACTAGAAGACTTAATGTATCGGTTTTTGATAGACTTTTTTTAAATATATTTGAGCTTATCTCCACCTTATCCAAACAGCAGCACACGTCATATTAAAATAACGTACAACCCAAAAGTAGTGCACTAGATAGATGACTCTTCATGATTTTAATTTACTTATACGTCCAATTTAAAATGCCAAAACCAAAAAGGAATATGTAAATTATATTCTAACACTAATAATATTCAACGAAATATTAAGATATATAATATTCGTATCCTTATATTTTTTTTAAAGTCTTGTTTTCATAAGTCATTTTACACATAAACAACTAATATTAAATAAATAATTTAACCAAACATCTCTAACAAATAACTATTGCAATCCGCTGGTCAAATCAGTTGATATAATCAACTAACAGCTGATAGAATCAGTTAATAGTTAAATGCAATAAGCTGATTGTCAAATAAGGTCATAGAAACAACTGTTCTATTTGTAACCATACCTTTATGGTAGGGTAAGAAGAGACTTGGAGAGGACCATCAACAAGAACAAATTTGAGCATGACATCTTTGTAGCATTTTAGCATGGCCAAGAACGATCTCCTGGTTTTGGGTTGAATCTTGTACTTGGTTATTTTCTTGGACTGAATCAGCTCAATGAAAACGTATCGTAGAGGAATAACAGTATAACAGGAGCACAAGAAGAGAATGTTGTGACCGTGGAGAATGTAATCTGACTTATTAGTAGAGTAAGAGAACCACAATTTCTTAGCAAAAGAGAGTTCTCTCCCTACAGCTGCCTCCGCCTCCTGTAAACTCTGATAGGGTAGCATTTTCTTGTGAGAGAGAGAGAGAGAGACTCTCAAATATAGAGGATAAAGGAGTGTAAGGCTACAAAAATGGGGCTAAATTCTTATTCTGTGACAAAATTAAATTTTAATCCGTAAAATGAAGGAGAATTAACAGGGGTGGCCAGCTAGGACCACCCCGCCAATCTCATTGGCGAGGGTGGTGTCCACCCAGCCATTTCAAATGGCCGGCTCGCGAACGCGAGAGATCGCGAACTCGCCATTTGTGATGGCTGGGTGGCGTGCCAGCCATTTCAAATGTCACGATCGCGATTGCTTTTTGCCCACGCGTCGTAAGCAGAAAATGACCAGCCTCGCAAGGGCGAGCCGTCGCCCACGTGACGCCGGGCAATTGCTGCCAGGTCGTGAGGGCGAGGCCTCGCCCTCGCAAGGCTAATTCAAAAAGCGATCGCGATCTCTTCTTGTTTCATAAATGTGATTGTCACCCTCACGCTGCCGCACGAGAGTGACCTCTTTATTTTTAATGACAGTGAATATCACCCTCGTGCATAAGCACGAGGGTGACTTGTCACCCTCACGCTGTCGCACGAGGGTGAGATATCGATTTCTTAAGAACGAAGCTGTCACCCTCGTGCTTGTGCACGAGGGTGACATATCGATTTCATAAAAGCGAAGATGTCACCCTCGTGTACAAGCGAAATGTAATTTAATTTTTTCAAAATACAATGAAAAAATAACTATATAATTAATGTCTTAATTATTATTACATAATTAATTACATTATATTTAATTAA
>JAOSBN010000004.1:22167772-22196305 GCA_027563595.1 Erythroxylum suave | reverse complement strand
AAATTTGCAGCCACTCAACTTGTCCAAGAGTAAGAGAAATCATTTTCGAAAGTTGACTGACCGAATACCATAATACATAAAAAACTTTAGTTTTTAAGAAAATAGTTTCTAATATTTGAAATAACTATAAGATAATTTAATTTAATATTATTGAAAAGATTTATAAATTTTTCTATCTTATTTATTATATTCCGGTTTTATAGCGGTTCACTACCGATTGAACCTCTAAACCTTAAACCTTTCCTTCGACCGGTTTAATGTCCGATCCGGTTTTTAAAACATTGGTTTCAGGAGGATCGCTGGGTTGAAGGAGCAGCTCATAGCAAGTTCCTTGTTCCAGCAGGTGAGATATACTATTATAGTTACTGCTTCTACCTTTCTTAGATAGTCTTGAAATTTAATTGGTACTTACACAAGAATATGCATGCATGTCTGAATAATGTTGATGAAGATGTAGTTGTCGATCTCTTCTTGCTAAATGCTTTGAATAAATAATAAAAAATTATAAAATTAATCATAAGATATAATTACTTTAAAAACTACAATTCAATCAATAAAATATCTATTATTTATCCTCAAATTATAAGTAACGTAAACAAGAACATTAAATCTCTAATATTCCAAACAATTTGGTTTCTTTAAAGTTCAAAAACACTCCAATTAAGTCACATGATTAAGTAATTTAATTTCAAGTTTTCTTAATATTAGAGCACTTTCACCTAATAGTCGCCACTACTCATTAGTTTTTTAATTAATAATTACAAAAATAAAATAAATATTATTCATAAGTAAAGGATGAAACTAAAAACATGAAAACCAAGTTATATGTTTTTTCATGATAAGTTATTTCTTTACAAATGATCTAGGAAAACGTCTTAAACTTTTATGATGCACTTTAATTTCATTTAATGTCTTTAATCACTTTTTTATTAGAGAACATGCCTTTGCATTCAACTACAAAAAAGAAGACTACCACTAATATCAACATATGTACATGTATCTCACTATAAGAAAAATGTTGTTTTGTGACGGAAATTACTGACAGAAAATATAAACATTTCGTCGGTAAGTCAGGTTAGCGACGGACTTTACCGATGAACAAAGGCATCGTAGAAACGGTCGTAACTAATAATTCCTGAAGAAAAATAGAATATCCGTCAATAACTTTACCGATGGACAATTAATGTACCGTTGGTAAATATACCGACGGTTTCTTATGCAGTTGACCGCCGGTAAATTTACTGATGGACAATATTATTCCATCAGCATATTTACTAACGATTTGTTCTTTTCCATTAGTAAGTTTGTTGAAACATTACTGACAGTTACGTTTGCTCCATCGGTGAGTGTACTGATGGAAACTTGCCATCGACAAATTTGGCGATATAATTGGTTATTCCGTTTGTAATTACCGATGGTTAGTCATCTTCCGTCGATAAATAGAATTGATTTTACAGGCAGAATCACAAATTTTCGTTGATAAATTAACCAGAAATTAAAAAAATATACCGTTAATAAATTTTATTTAATGATGTTATAGTTTATGCATAATTTAAACAATTATAAATTTAATAGTATATAGTTAATTTGTTTAAACAGAAACTTCATTGACGATATAAAGTTAAAAATATCTTAATTGATAATAAAAACATTAAATTGTACATAATAAGTTTTTATAATTCAATTGAAATGACCAAAAGTACACTATTGATTTGGTGACGGTAGATGCTCTGATTGGTGCGATGAGGTGACCCTTACCCTTCAACTCATCAACCTCATTATGAAGCTGAGCTATGTACTGCATCAATGTCTGCACTGTGCTCCAAAGCTCTTGGACTTGATTGGTTGTGGACAGCCTACTAGATGCTGTTGTACTAGAAGTAGAGGATTGCAAATAACTTATATTCGCAAGTGAACCTAAGCTGAATATCCTTTCTTGACGGTCCCTACCACCCATTGCATGAAGATAGGTTTCAGTCTCATAAATATCTTCAGACTACTGAGACTATTGTTGAATGCTTTCTTGTATTGGGTCCTATCAGAATGCAATGTTTATATTAGTAAGTGATAATTATTAAGCATTACTATTAAACCATAAATTTCAGATACATTTAGTTCTCTACAACGGTGTGACATTAACAGTGTTAACGAATGTCACACCGTCATGCTTCTTAGTGTGAGTGTGCAAAAAGAGCTGACGAGGTGTAGGTCTCATGTCCATAGACTTTTCCTGCATAAGAATAAAATGTTATAAGTGAACTAGAATTTATAAAAATTTCAACAGAGTTTCCTCTATTTGTATGATATTTACCCCCTATTGAGCAAAGAAAACAAGTTAACAACATAGCCATATATGGCACCAAACATTTATAACATTATCATTCTCCATAATATACATATTTTTATTCCAAAATTCACATATCAAATTCAATTTAAATACAACAAATTAAAGAAATCAGAATATAAATGTAAAGCATAGATACTTCAAGTCTCTCAGCATGCTCGTGGTGGGTAATAGATTATCCTGTATGTAATGGAAGACTCTTTCCCCCCGTCCTCCATGTCTGTTAGTAGAATTATGCTATGAATAGACATTGCCTTAGGTGATGTCCAATACTACTGCCAACGACTCCATATTTGTTAAGAAATATAAGACAGTCGTACATTGGCCCTGTGTATCGCAGCAACAAAGTCTCGACGTGTACGTGCTCGTCTCTCCCATACTTTATAGATGATTGCGTCAAACTCAAAATCCCAAAAAATTCTTTTTGAAACAAAAGGAAAAACATTCGATAAATACTTATCATGTAATAGTAGTTATCTAATTAATTTATTTTTATTAATTAAAAAAGAAAATAAAATTTTTTGTTATATCTTAAACTCCTGATAGTAAAATTCCTTTGTGGCCTGAGAGATATTCTTCCATATATAACCCTCAAGATCAATCTTCTCCTTAAATTTGGATGTCATATTTCTTGAGCACGGTCCAAATGAAATCAATCTAATATAAAAACAAAGAATTTTATACCATTTTTAAAATTTAAACATGTAAATTAATTATAAACATATAGTGTTTCATGTATTTCCACATATATTATTGAGAATTGTAATGTAAGTTCTTCCATCAGGCCTTTCAGCTCCAGGCTGATGGTCTTTTCCTTCATCCTCATTGTTTACTCCTGATATCTCTGTCGGTGTAGGGGTATAGGGGTAGTGATTGATGTAGGGGTGGTGGATGGTGTAGCAGCAAGTGCGAAAGGCGATGCCTTATCTGCTGCAAGTATAGTAGCTAGAGGGGGAGGAGGTGATTCAGTTCCAGTTGCTACACTATGAGATGCTTCACTTGTACAGTAAGGACCTCCAAATCGTGATCTAAATCTTGATCGCATCATATCATATCTTCTCTTTGGTGGCATATTTCAACTTGAAATTAATATTTGATGGAATTTTCTAGAAATATTACAATTTGAATTCAATATTTTATGCAATATATTGAAAAGGAAATAAATGATTTGTTGAATATAATATTCAATTAAAAACACAAATTAGTTGCTATCATCACTTAATTATAAATCAAAATCTTCTTTTTCTAAAGAATTTGAATTAAACTCAAGCTCTTCTTCAGATTTCTGGCCCTCCTCATCCTCTTCAGATAAAATTTCAACACATTCATTACATGGATTGTTCGAAGGTTCATTGTTTCAAAACTATGGTACGTGACATTGTTTACACCTGTGAATCAAGTCTCACAGGAGGTATATCACAGGTTTCCAACTTATAGACCGTCCTATGGGATTATTATGTAAAGAATTTGTCTTGTTCATAAAACGTATTAATTCCTTGTGTTAATATTAAATTTGCATTAATCATATCGAAGTTAAAGTATTAATCGATTGAATTAATGACCTACAATTGATTTCAAAATTATGGTACGTGACATTGTTTACATTTGTGAATTAAAAAAACAAGTTCTTGCTGTGACTCCTAGGTTTGTGGAAACTTTCACCGTTAAGCCTCACAAGAGATGCATCACGAGTTTCTAGCCTATATACCATCCTAGGGGATTATTATGTAAAGAATTTGTCTTTTTTATAAAATATATTAATTCCTTATGTTAATACTAAGTTTGCATTAATCATATCAAAGTTGAAGTATTAATCGATCGAATTAATGACCTACAATTGATTTCAAAACTATGGTACGTGGCATTGTTTACACCTGTGAATTAAGAAAACAAGTTCTCGCTATGATCCCTAAGCTCGTGGAATTTTTCATTGATAAGCCTTACAGGAGCTGCATCACGGGTTTTCAACCTATATACCATCCTAGGGGTTTATTATGCCTGAAATCATCCAGAACATCTCAAATGCATTCTACATATAATAAATGTTTGTGTAATCATACATCTACTCAACAACGATTCAAATATAACCCAAATATAAATAGTTAGACTATTACAGATGAACATAAAAACTCATCAATGACTATGCCATTGGACCTAGCACATATATATCCGAAGACACATTAGATGAAAATAATGCAAAATTGATGAAATAATACTATGCAATTTCCTTGGTTTTCTTAATAGAACAAGCTTTGCTCTAATTGCCAATGCGATGGGAGGTCCAAATATAAATCCCTAAGCTTCTATTCCTGAAAAAGGAATTTAAATCATATAATATGAAACGAACTAACATCTTGAAGTTGAATCAATAAGCATATCTACATGGTAAATGATGTAGGTTTGAGGAAGCTATCACCAAAGAAATGTGAAATTATGTATTTTCATTCAAAGTAGAAGTTGTTGTTGAAAATCACGATTCACAAAAATGAATTGTGGAAGTTACACTAAAAAGTTTGATTTTATCATTTGTGTGACTATTGTTTGAAAGTTATTATTAGAACTTTTATGATGATGACTAACTTATGAAAGAGATTCGTTAGATGTATGCAATGAAGGATAAGAAAAATTATTAATGTGTTATAAAAAACAACACATTTGAATATTGTGTGGATTTGATCAAAGTAGGAGTTAATATTGTTTGATGTCAATTTTTGGCAAGTATGTTATCTAAGCTAATTTTAAAAGACATGATGATCGTATACCAACTTCTATTGTTTGTTTTGTGTATCCTTAAGTATGTATGTATATATATATATATAATACCACAACTCCAAACATTTAATACAACTCCTATGAATAAAAAATAACATCACTCATAACAAATAACTAATACTTTCACTTTATAATGAGAATAACTTGTTTAAGTATAACGAACACTACGCATCAACACATACGATATTATAACTCCAAGCATTCAATACAACTCCTGTGAACAAAAAAATACCATTGCTCATAACATATAAGTAATTCATTCATTTTATTATGGGAATAAGATTCTGAGTATGATGAATAAATGCCTCAGTATAGTATTTGAATGTATGGCCAAACAATATAAAAGGAAATGTTTGTTCTAAGAGACATTTCATCAAACAATTCATAGGGAATTATCTCTAACTAATAACAAAATAGCTGCATTTTTTCATTATCTACCATCAGCAACACATTTAAACAACAAATAAACCAACAATTCAACTAAAAAACACATAAACCAATAATCTAAACAAAACCCACCCACCCATCGATAGCCATACATATAAGCATCTAACACCTTCGTTTTTTCGAGACAAAATAAACCTAATAGAGTTATTACTTGAAAATGATGCACGGTGGACCAAAAATGAAGCAAAAATAGAGAGTGGAAGCACTCCAAGAAAAGAATCGACGATATTAATAGTGGCAAGATAGAAAAATAGTAGAAGGGAGGGAGAAGAAGGGGACCTTCAAGTCTCATAAACATTGTTGATAAAACGACATCGTTTAGATTAAAACCAAACAATGTCGTTTTATTTTATGATGATTCCATAGTCATTCCGTCGGTATTTTACCATAGAAAATGTGGTCCCGATGGTATACAAATTGCTTATTTTCCCTACCAGCTGTTGCTGCCTAATTTTGCAATGTTCCGTCGCGATAATATGACGGAAAACTTGAGGGGTTATTTTCCCTGCACGTTTACCAGCAAATGTTTTGGCCGTCAGTAAATCCGTCAACTTTACCAATGGAAAGTCAATTTCCCTCACTAATTTACGATAGAATGTTTTTTGCTGGTAATTTTCTATCAGTAATTTATTATTTTCTTTTAGTGTCTCCACTATGTAAGTTACTAACTGGATCATTTAAGTAAAGATAGTTATCTCATTGTCAGTCAAGAATATATTAAGGCTTGTAGAATTTCTCATTCCCTTTAAAAATATTCAGTATTTTTGAAACTCTATATGTAACATCATATATGTACCTTAAAGATGGCTTCTAATCTAATTTTATAATTCTACACAACTTTATAAATGGAGCTACAAACTTCGCAATAGTTAAGTAAACTTCCTAAAATTTGTCGTCCATAATAATATCATAAACTTCTTTTCTTTTCACACTTTTTGATAGCTTATGACTTGAAAAGTGTTTAATTATTACTAAAATTTGAAGTTGTTCATGATTATAAACACTTTTTAAAGTTATAAATGTAGTGTCAAAACTAGAATCAACAAGATTTACAATCTTAACACAATTTTCTTACTTTATTAACCAAGACAAAAAATGTAAGATGATTATATATAAAAATTGTCATCTTAGGTGCATATAAAGCAAGATTAGAAATATGGTCTATATAAACAATATCTTTTGACAAGAGATTTATATAATGAGTTGCATAAGAAGACAAATAAGTATACTCATACTTTAATTGTAACAAACTTATAGTGATCTTAAAATTTGGTTTACATCCAATTTATTTATTTGCTTAACAGACTAAATTGTCATTAGCTATTAAAATCTTATCAACTTATAGCTGTTTTAAAGCTAGTTCTCTATGTAATTCAAATGCTCCCATATGTAGTTTGATGCCTGACATTGATGATTAGGGTAAACACCCCCAAAATTATCATAACACACACCATGATATCAATTGAATTTCCAAATACATGTCACCATGCCTCTCATTCGAAGCTTCCAATGTTGCCATGGGTGATTGCATACTATAGTCCCCTTGGGAATACTGTCTACTCCATTCTTCCAGAATATTGGTGGTTGTAATAATTAATATCCAATTATTGCAATAAACCATAAACATAAGATCAAGAAAGCGAGCTCTAAGGACAAACAAATAAACATAAAAATAAGAACTAAAATCTACCTATAATAAAATAAAAATGAATAAATTAATAAAAACAAGGTTTTATTGTAGTCCTTGGTAATGACGCCAAAAATTTGATATGAAAATTTATATTTTAAACCATAACCACAAGATGTAGTTGTAGTTAACATTGGCAGGATTAATTTCACGAGGACTAGAATTATTAGTACTTACTATCTTTCTATTATCTAGACTAACAAATTATGGTGTTTAAGATAAATCAAAAGTAAAATTAAAGCAATAAACTAAAATACATCAATACATTTAACTAACTAGAACAAAGATTAAACTAAGAATTAATCAAGAAAAATTGTGGTACCTAGATTTCAAATCTCCCTAGGGCTTCTCATGCAATCATGATTTCATTAATCAATTTAATGTTCTCTTCGTTGGACTATGGACATTCTCATTTTATGCTAATATCTTTCTCAAGACTTTTAGTACCTGATTCTCAGTTGATTAACTGAAATATCTTTCCAGGTAAAACCCTTAAGACTCAATTTATAATTTTCACTATTAGGTTTGACTTTAATATAGAGGATTTATGCAACTATCTCTAGGTTTACATACAACTCCTTTTGATGATGGTAGATCTATTCATACAAAAGGATTTCTAAACTTCAATTGCATAAAATCATACATAAAATAATACACTAGCAATATTAATTGAAGAACACATAATTGTATCTCAATAAATCTGAAGAGTGAACTAAGTTAAAATAAAATCACTACAAGGTCTATCTTAGGCTCATCTAACCTAAGTAATAAGAAAATCTTAGTTCATCATCATAACATCAAGGCTAAAGGAAACAAATAGAAAAACTAAAAGAATTATAATGACATCCCTTTTAATCTTCAAGAAATCCACTTTATATTGATGAAATCTCACTCCAAATATGTTTCCTTGCTTGTTCTTTTACCACTCTATTGTTATAGGTTATTAATATGTATTTTCTCGAGCCTTCTTTGAGCCTCCTACAAACCCCTCATCCTTTTGTTTTCTTCTCTTTTTTCCCTTTTATAGCTTAAAATTAGAGTCTTCAAAGTTGACACGGTTATGTACATGTCCCTTAATCTTGCTTAATTTTTTTTTAGTAAAGAAACACGATCCCAAATAGGTATTTAATCAACAAATGCCGCTTCAAAATAGCTCTAATTCTTCCCTTTTTCTTCTAATTATTGCTATAATTGCAACATCTCACTACCATAGGGTACATACCCAAACATTCAAGTACATAACCTATGATAATGGTATGTTAGAGCAAAAACAAATCCAACTTACACATGGAATCAACTAATATCATTTAAAAGTCAGCAAATTTTAAAAACTATTCATTGCATTCATCCACAAAATTTACATTGTTTCCCTTAGAAAAGCATTTACATAATGTCATACAGGTTCTAATAAAAAAAACTACAAAATGCAAAACACAACACTCCTGAGACCAACTGACAGGCCTTTGAGCCATAACAAAATCCAAAAAGGGTCCTTTAGTCCTGTCTAAAAAATTAGGTCTCTTGTCTCGTACCTGAAAAACCACATTTCAATTTTTATGAGTTTTGCCAACTCAATGAGTGAACCATCATTGATGATTTCACCGGATTTACATACACAAAATACATATGTTACAGACACTCATTCAGATTATATACACATTCTAGATATTCACACAACATGGTATATCATAGGATCACACAGTTCACATTGCTAAGCATAGCAAATAAATCACATCAATTTATCACTCATTCAACATTGCAAATCATGTAATAAATTTCAGTCTTATAATTTTATATGCATGAAACTCACATTCTTTTTTATTGTTGTGACCGAGTGCCTATCACAAACTTATACAAATATCGGCCCATAGGGCTCAATCAAATAGAATCATAAAGCATAGCTCTACGTGCAAAATCAGAAAATCACAGAGCAAAGCTCTACATGGAAGTGCTTCATACTGGCAACTAAAGTCACAACACCTTTATCTGAACATGCATTTTATGAAATGCAACAATTTCTGAATATCTCATAAATCACATTCTTACACAAATGCTCAGACAAGATTTCATAGTCATCGGACCTAAGTCCGGCATTCAAATTTTGTTGAGAATCAAATATCGAATTCATTCAAATCGAAACACTCCCAATATAAGCCCAACTATTAAACTCCTCAGACCTCAGGTCCAGAATCCAGAAATAATTCACAAACAGTTCAATAATATTGGAAGTTTAACAAATTAAATTAAATTCAAATCAAAACAATCCCAATACAGGCCCAACTATTAAACTCCTCGGACCTCGGGTCCGGAATCCAGAAACAACTCACAAACAGTTCAATAATATAGGAAGTCTAACAAATTAAATTAAATTCAAATCAAATCAACCCTAGGAAATCATTTAGGTTGACTCACAGTACGCGCCAAGAAGCTATTGCCTGGATGGTCCGGCAATGTCCGACTGGCGTCTAATGTGCTCCTCTAAAACATACACAACACATTCACAAATATCACATTTTTTCACAAATGTACAAGTGTTCTTTTATGCACATCAGTGTATAGATTGTATGCACAATGCATGTTCAATGAAAATTTCGGGGTATCATTGATTCAAATCATCAAAACGTTCAGATATCAAGCCCTCATTAATATCATTTGTATTTATAATTTGGACCATTATAAAACAATGTGAAATCAAGATCATAACCTAATTGACCACTTCAGATTTTCTACCCATATTATTTCGGGTCAACTTTGCATAATTAATCTGATAGGGTAAATGACAAAATTAGGGAAAACTTACTTCTGGAAAATTGTTCACCCATGTCTTAAGTTTCTAATGACTCTAAGATCATCCAATTTGATTCAGTATTATATGAGTTATGCTCACAATACCACAATACCACAGACTGTGTATATTTTAACTTTTGGCTACTACATGATCATAACCTCGAATTGAACAACTCATATCTTTCAGATCAGATATCCAAAAATTATAAACCTTATACCAATTTAAAGATAAGATAATAAGATACAAATTTTGTGAAGATACCTTAGTCTAATTCAGCCCAAATCAATACATTTTATTCAATAACAACAGGACCTGATTTCTGTCCCTGGTAGTGCTACTGCCTAATCCAAGACTTACTTTTAGGCTCAATTTCAAAACCTTTAAGGACAGAATTCAAATTCAGTTTCTTCTTAACATTTGTATCCAAATGTCTCTAGTTCAATTTAAATTAAGAATCATTTCATTTTTAAATATAGATATCAAAATATAGCTAAAATACCGAAGCATGTTTGGTAAAAACATTTCAGTTATCAAATTCCAGCGCACCACAGCTTTTTCATCCTAACATACCCTTTCGGGATAACTTTGCATGATCATTATGAGTTATCATGATCATTATGACAAGGAAAATGGTGTATTTCAGTAACACTTTCTTCTATAAATTTGTTCCACTATGTTTCTAGTTTCTAATAACGCCAAAATCATACAATTTGATTCAGTATACTAAAAATTATACCTAAAACAGTCCAGACTGTTTTTAAACAGCAACAGAAATCCTAACTCTACTTTCAGCCAGATTTTGAAGTGCTTAGAGATAGAATTAACATTCGAATTCTTCAGGAAAGTTGTAGACATATGTCTCTAATTTATTCTGAATGAAGAATCAATGTATTTGGAAATCTACAGTTCAAGATATAATCAAAATACCAAAGTCTATTCAATGAAAAATCTCCAGTTCATAACATTCCAGCATACATCTTCGCCAATATCTAATGCATTTCAGTCCAATTCACACATCATTCTCAAACCATTTAACATGCCATAAACACTAATCTTTTACTTACTTGTTCAGTTCTAATTCCAGCTTAAAAATCAATCCAAATCAGTACTCCAAACATGCAGAATCATCACACATTCAAGATAAAATTAAATGACTTTCAGCTATGATGAAACAACAACAATCAGCTGGTTCTTTAGCTATTTTGTGATGGATAAAATCATGTATTTAGTGTGGTAATTTAGCATAGCTTCAAGCAAGACACAAGAAGGGGAGGACAACAACAAGTTTCAGATGAAAAGAGAAGAGAATGAGCTTGGCTGAAACAACATGTAGAAACATTACACCTAAGGAGCTAGATGTCACCATGTTATTTCAACATGTGTCCTTAAGCATGTAAGCCACTTATCCCTTCCATAAGCCACCAAATGTCACCATTTAATCAGTCCATATGTCTCCTAATTATTGGTCCACATGTCACACATTAATTTGTCCAATTGTCATTTACTTACTAGTCCACTTGTCACACATTTAACTATGCCAAATGTCTCTCAATTTTAGGCTTAATCATAAAAAATTTTCATGTATCAATTTATCCTACCACTTAACGTTTGTCCTAGTCCAAATGTACCTCAAATTCACCAAAAATTATGAAATAATGCTAATGGTTTCCAAATAAATTTTGAACGCAAATAACTTATAATTCATATTCTAATCACATTTAAAATCAATTATACCCGAAAAATGTCAATGAATGCATATACATTCATATGACTATGCAAAATAAATGTGTATGTCACAATTAACTTATGCATAATGTGCATTTTCCTAATTTCACAAAAATTCCTCATAAATTACTATTCTAGCCCTCACATAGGTAACGGGATATTACACTAATTCTTTCCCTTTTATTCATAAAGGAAAATAATACCTGAAAACACAATAAAAATAAGATAAGTACCAAAAAAGAAAAAGAAACTCTCAAATAAACAAGAAAAATGAATTAAATATGGGATTAGAAAATATAGTCTATTTAGCATTTATAACAACTATTATCTAGTAAGCTTAGATTGAATAGAGTGTTTATTTCAATATATACTTATAGGAGAATGATTTTCATGATACGTAATGAGAGTAAAATGAAGTTTGAAGAAGTTCCAATATCATAATTGTACATCCAAATGGAACTAATGCCTTTATTGATACATTTGATGCATATTCAAAAGGTTATAAAATGTGAAAGATTCATTTTCATGTTGAATTCAAAATGTTTATTTTGGAGATTATTAACGAATTTTTATGTCGACAAAATGGTTATTAGGAATATAGTTGCACTCTTTAATGGGAGTATGTAGAGACATAGTGCTTATTTACACAAAAATTCGTATTTTCAATTATTAAAGATAAGATAGTCTTAAAAAAACTTTTATTAGATATGAAAAAAGGCGATAACTTTATTCTAGGAGTTAGATCTATAGAGACAAATATAGTAGTTGTTTTCCTATTCTCATTAGATATAGAAGTTGTTTACGTATTCTAGTCTAAGCACAAATATAATTTACTAATGGTTTTTAGTATTTAAGATATCTGATACTTCTAAAGCATTAAGATATCCATTATTCTAAAATGATTTGATATTTGAGTTCAAGTTCATATTGATATTAACTTTAGAATTAAATCATAATTAAATATATTTTACTTGGAACAATAGTATTTGGAGATTGGAAAGCTTCCAATGTAGCATTAATTACTAATCAAGCCACAACAAATTTTGGAAATGATTGTTTGGATAAATAAATTCTTTAGTGAACATGATATAGTTGTTTGAGTTATTGGAATAGTAATTTACTGTAGAAAATTAGAGCTAAAGTTTGTATTTAGACGTGTCTCTTAATTATAATAATAATTGAGATGAAAGTTATAAAATTTAAGCAAATGCTTACTATAAAGAATCTTATAGAATTCTCTTAGTAAACCACTATACTAGTAGCAGGATAATCATCATATGAAGATATGTATAAGATACTTAAGCGATTGACTTAGTTTAAGTGAGAGATTGTTCGTATATACGCTACAACCAATTGATTAATTGTAGATTTTATGACATAATTAATTAAAGGCACTTTTTTCCATATGAATTTTGTTAAATATATTTGATATTTTAATACCAAAACTAAAATGCCTAAAATAATTATTCTGTAACAGAAATTGCAATGAGATTACAATTATGAGATTTAATCTATAGCTTATATTATTACTAAATTATTTCTAGTTGTAGTTTCATGAAGATGAGTTATTAATGAAACAATAAAACTAGCATACATTATGTTTCATTCTTATAGAGAAAGTAATTGATCTTATAAATTAAAGTATGAAGATACTTAAAAAAAATGTGTGAGTGCTTATTAGAGAATAAGTTTATTAAATTGACCCTATTAAGAGAATCCCAAATGAAATATTACTGATATATCTATGAATTTTCTAATTATGATGGTTGTATAATTATTCCTTAGAATTGAGATTACTAAAGTATCTCTTGTGAGAATTACTAAGACTTAATGTTACATATGACCTATTCTATTTAGGGGTAGCTCTATGGTTAGTACCTAGACATAGTATAAATCATATCGAGATAGAAGAGTAATTAGTACAGGATTTTCACTCTAAATTAATTAAAGAGAACATTTCACTTCTCTTAATTAGTAATAATTTAAGGGATTCTCCAGCTAAAATAAACTAAGATTTAAAAATTTTAAAATATCAATTATTAATTAATTATTAATTAGCAAGAATGAACTTGATTAGATTCCAAATAGTAGATATTATATCCATATACTCTTTATCCAATTAAAACATTAAATAATAAAAGGATTGAATTATATATCATAAATATGTATGGATATGTTGAGTCAAACTAATTTGATATTCCTTATATTTGGGTAGTCCTGGTATATTACTAGACGCTAATCTTAATCTATGATTATAAGTTGTTTAATTATAAAATTAAAGATAATTAAAATAAATTTTAGTTTGTCTAATTATATGTATGGATTAGAATGATAATTTATAATCATTGCCAATATATTAGGAGTCTAATAGGCTATGAATAAACTCGCAGTTAAAAAGAGAACATTAATTTAAATTAAATTTGACTTAATTATGAAGTTTCAAAAGTTTTAGAAATCAAATATGAGATATTAAATTTAATTTTAATAGTTTCTTTTTCTATAAATAAGGAAAAGGTATAAGGGAGCAAGTACTCTCGCGTCTTCCTCTAAAGTATTTAGCTCTTTTTCTATGCTCAATAGATATGTTAGTGCTTGTGATTGACAGTTTGAAAAAAGTTATGTAGAAATTTAAATCAAGTACGTTTCAACATTTTTATTTACAATTTGTATTCTTTAAATTATTCAATTAAAGAGATCCGGATCAAATCGAGAAATTGTAAGAATTATTTATTCATTGCACATGCGATTGAATCATAATTAGTTTCTTAATAGAATAGTGTCCTTGAAAAATTTTTAAAATGTCAAATTTGAAATAATGCCATAACATAATTTTTTTCAAATTCGATATAGATATTGCATAATTTATTTTATTATTATTCTAAAAAAATTACCTCTTTTTCTTTTTAAATCCCGTGGATGTTTTCTTTTTTAGCATTGTGGTTAACAAGAATCATAAGCATGTTGATAATCATTTATCGTCCGTAACCAATAACTTGAGCATAGGAACCCATAAATTAGCTAATGGAATCTTACTACAAATCTTAGTTCTTAGTATTTAACGTTTGTCTCTCTCTTCTATGTCACAAAGCTCATGTGATACCTATATCGTCGCCGAAACAAAACATTAACGAAAGCCCAATATAACATACTTTGTCCATATTTGCTAAAGCTTGGCGAATTAATAGTCCCATCTTTCCATTACTTAATCTTTCTCATATCCCACCAAAAAGACGAACAAATAATCCTCTTTATTTTCCTCTCTTTCCATGCTTCTATCCTGAGGAATTGTTGGGAGAGAGAGATCAAATTACCATTAGCAATGGCTTCTCAATCCAACCAAGATCAGCATCATGATCAATCCTCCAGAAAAGAAGCAGGTCAAACCTCCGACAACGATCATCCCCAAACGGCCGCAGGTGGAGGAGGTCATTATCCTCCGCAAGTAATGAGCTATCCTCCTACAATGGCCCACCCTCCAATGCAACAAGGATACAATTACTACCATGCATATAATACAAATGGATATGGTTACTCCTACGCACAAGCCCCTCCGGCGTCGTATTACCATCCACAATACTGCCAGTCACAGCAAATTATGCAACAATCTTCAAACTTCGTACGTGGCATGCTTTTGGGATTCATTTTCTTGCTTCTCTTCATGTTCTCTACGAGCATGATCATGTGGCTCATTTTGCGTCCAGAATTTCCTGTTTTTCGTATAAACAACTTCTCTGTGACCAACTTCAACGCAACCCCTCCTGCTATATTCACGGCCAACTGGGACGCAAACCTTACGGTTGAAAACCCCAACACCAAACTGAAAGTTGATTTCGATCGCATAGAGAACTTCGTCTATGGTGCAGAAGATGACCAGCTCGCGTCGTCGTTTTCGCAACCCTTTTCGCTGGAGACCAAGACAAATGAGGTGATGGTGGCGACAATGTCGGCGAACGGAACAAGTAAGTTAGAGGAGGGTAGCTTGACGGTGGAAAAACTGGGGAAGGAGCGGAGCTCCGGTGATGTGACATTCAGTGTTAGAATGGTGTTTTGGACAACGTTTAAAGCTTCGTGGTGGACAAGACATGCAATTTTGAAGGTATTATGTAATGACATGAAGGTTCCTTTTGTTGGTGCTTCAGATAATGGAAATTTGCCCTCAATGGACGCGGGCAATTGCTTAGTCTATGCTTAGATGTTAATAGTTAGGATTATGCTTATTCAATATTGAAATGAAATAAAAAAAAAGGATGTTGACTTTCTTTCTGACTCTGGAAATTCTACGTTTCTGAAATATTTTGTTTGTGAAGCTATATATGATCTGGAAATCCTGGAGTTGTAGTCATGCTCTTAATTAATATATAAACATTATTATCCACGTGTTTTTCACCGTTAATTTGTTTGTATTAGCTGAACGAAGAAAATTTATATGAGAGTGATATGATAAAAGTTGGAAGTTGTGTTCTTAATTTGGTGTGTAAATGATTCGTCGCAAGGTTCTCCAACAGCATGATGATCATTTTGATGATTCGTCGCAAGTTTCTCCAACAGCATGATGATCATTTTGAAACCAATATAAATATTTGAATTACCTAGCAAGAGGTACAAGAACAAATATAACTTTAAGGAAAGAATGTAAGTAAGTTAGATAACATTTTGACTAGGACAATCTCAAATGTATACGATTTATAACGAGTTTGTAGTAAATGGTAAAATACACTTTAAATATTGTATGGACTATGGATAGATTGTCTAAAAATTTATTAGCTACACATGTAATTCTAATTGTAGCATTATCTTTATTTTATCGTTAAATAATTCATAATTTTTTGAAAGTAAAATATACAAAAATTGTAACTTATGAAGCTAAGGGTTTCCCTATCTTGTTTTTCTTTTAAAATGTGTCCTTGTCTTCAGAGATTCATACGTAAACAAGAAGATGACCACCTTTTTTTGCATCATAGTAATTCCTTTCGTTATTGTTCTTAAAGGATCAATTGTTTTCTTCTTCCTTCTATATCAGTTTATTTTGTTTATTTATTTATCTGTTCATCATTTTCTGTGAAAGTCGAGCAATGTTTCAAAACAAGAATAAGGAAGAAGGTCCCAGACAACCGATAATAGTAGAATAACATGTTCACCCTAAATTAAGAATACTATCACTGGTACGAAGAACACAATATATCAATTAAAACTAGACTCAATCATTATACATCTAATAATATGCTTATATTGAAAAATACCACTATCTATTACAAATAAGTCACACGTTTACTTTAAAATGGGAAGTACCATCAATCAATATGAAGAATACTATACATCAGTTAAAATTAAATTTAATCGTCTTACATCTAATATCATGCTTATGTTTTAAAAAAACTTTCATCTATTATTGAGAAGTCACATATCTACCTTAAAATGGGAATATCATTACTTAGTATGAAGAATACCATATCTCCGTTAAAAATATACTTCATTTTTATACATATAATATCATACTTATGTAAAAAACAAAAAAATCACTGCCTATAATAGATAAATATCACGTTTAACTTTAAATAAGAAGTATCATTGCTCAATATGAAGAAAACTATGCATTAATTAAAACCATACCTATTTTTCATACATTTAATGTCGCTTTTATGTTTAAAAAAAAATCATCATCTATAACATATAAGTCACACATTCACCTTAAAATGAGAATGCCATACCCAATTAAAACTATACCAAAAGCTAATACATACAACACCACAACAATGCCAAAAAATCTTTCACACCTATAATAGAGAAGTTAAATGTTCACCCTAAAATGGGAAGTACCATTATGGAATATGAAGAATACCATGCCTTTGTTAAAACTATACCAAAATTTCACACATCTGATACCACAGTTATGTACAAAAAATACCCTTACCCATAATAGATAAGGTATGCATTCACTTCAAAAGGAGAATATAACACTACAAGAAAAGTAGAAATTAGCGACGAAAAATTACCGATGGAAAAGAAGCCATTGCAAATTACCAACGGGAAATTAATTTCTATCCGTAACATTGACAGGAAAATTTTTGTTTAGCGATGGTAGTAATATCCGTCAGTAAATATGGAGGGAAATCATCTAGAAAAAATTTGCTACGGACTTCAGCGATAGTATAATGTGCCCGTCGGTAGAGAAAACGGAAATTTTTGAGTTTACCAATGAAAATTCATCCATCGGTAAATATGGTGGCAAATCATCCTGACAAAGTTTGCGACAGACTTTAGCGACGGTATAATGTGCCCATTAGTAAAGATGATGGGAAATTTTGAGCTTACCGATGGCAATTTGTTCATCGGTAAATTCCGTGGGTATGTAAAATTTGCGACGGTATAACGTGCCCGTCGGTAAACAAAGTGGGAATTTTTGAGTTTGTCGACAGACACATTTCTGTTGGTAAATTCTGTCGGTAAATTCCGTCAGTAAACTTAAAACGAAGATGTTGTTGTCTGCTTTGGCTTCCTAAGCCCCACTTGCGTCTTCTCCGATTTTCTTCTCTCCGTCTGTCTCTCCTCTTCATCTGTTTCTCTATTGTGTCTTCGGCCACAATTATCGTGTGCTTTGGTGGAGATACATTTCCACTGTACTGTTAAGGGGTTTATCATATATTGGAGGAAAGTTAATTTGGGTATTTCATTACTTTTGTTTATTTGTGTATTATGAGATTGAAAAACAATTTTAAGGTATAAATGTTAATCATAGAAAGGACAAGACGTGATTTTGGTTATGATGTTGGGATAAATTTCTGAAGCATGTAAGATGTTTGATGAAATATCCGTTTTTTGAAAAAATGATTTCAATTCTTTAGATAAAGTTTAGGGATAAAGGGTATTGCTTCTTTTTTTTGTTGACTTAAGAAATATTATACGTTTTAATTTTGTAATTTCATAGACTTAAATTTGTATATCAACACAATCGATTTTTAATACATTACAAGTTGCATTGTTTTCTGTTGGGAAAAATATGTTGAAAACCCTCAATTTATTTTAATTAAAAAAACAGAACATTGTTGATGATCTTAATACATTGAGGTAAGCTAATTTACAAATTGAGAATATTTTAGGCCTTTTGTTTTTGTTGTTGTATTGTTTTCGTTTTCATAGTTTTGTTTTGTAGGTACTCAGAGGAATCATTTTGTGGAGCACAACTGAAGTAAGACATTAGAACCAAGAAACTTTCCAAGTTATACTCTGTCCTCCTTCCATCATATATTAGCGATATGAAACATAAAAGAAAGAGACCGCGACTTATGATTTGACTTTTAATGAGTGGTAATGAAAATGTGAGTTAAGTTAATTGTTGATGACTTTAGCATATTGTAATAAGTTAATTTATGAATTACTTACAATAATTTAGGGTTTCTAATATCGTTCTTTTTTTATCTAATTTTTAATTAAAAATTTTAATTATCTGTAATCATCAATTAAGTTGGGCTAACTTAAATGTGTTTTGTTTATGAACCAATCTCATAATCTTTGTAAATCTGTGTGTTAGTTTTGAGAATGAACTGGTGAGAATAGATCTGATGGATATGATGTAGAGTATGGATTAGACACATTTGTATAAGAATTAGCAGTGACGCTTGTATATACAAAACTTGAGATTTGACATAAATTTCATGTTCTTGTGTAGTAGCTGCAATTTATCATAGTCTTTATGACTTGGACGATTACATAAACAAATGTTACAATACTGACAAGTATATGCAAACATATAATTATTCTCTTAATTAACCCACTTGACATACCAAGATTTTGAACTTATGTGAAATGATTGAGCTACCACTAGTTAGGAGAATACCTAGTCCCCTAAAAAAGATAAAAAGAGGTAGAAATTTGAATAACCTAAAATATAAAAAATGTACCAAATGTGAAAGGAGAATAACTTGCACAACATTCAAATAATAATGGCATAAAATGCATCACATATAAAAAAGGTGATATTTCATTACAACTAACAAAAAGGTAATATGTTCATTATTTAACTAATTTTCATTTTTTAAATCAAATGTTAATAGATAGCAAGATCATTCAAGACTATCATAGGCAATCATAAATGGGGAGTTCAAGCATTAGCATTGATGCATACTACATCAACTAGTATAACACTACATATAAAGTTATTAGACAAAAGAATAAGAAGTTCAAGAAGTAAGGTAAGATGGAGAGGACGAGTCAGAGGCAAAGATAGAAGGATTGGAGGGTATATAGTACACTTTAATGAGTCAATTAGTTTGATCTAATACTAAGTAAGCTAATAAATGTATAAGATTAATTTTATGAAGTTTTTAAATTTAAATAAGCACTATTCCATTGTTAGAATTATCGTTTATAGATAAAAAGGAAAAAAAGGTCCAGAAAATAATAGCCAACTTAGAAAGATTCATAACTACTGAATATAATTCTCAGTTTCAAATTGATAACCCAAAGGATTTTAATGGAATAGTAAGAAGAGCATCACTTTACTTGACTTATATACTAACGAAGATGTAACAAGGAGAAGGCAATCACATTTTGACTGGGTCATTGCTTTGGCTTTATCAATATGTCGATTTCTCATTTCTCTATCATGCATTGATGTAATGTTAATGACTAAATCCTATACTGTTTCTTTATCATGCCTCCTTTATTTTACATTGATATAATGTCTAAATCATGTACTGTTTCTTAAATGACATGCGTTGTCACTTTGTCCTATATCAAAATTAACTAAATATCACTGATACAGTGCTAAACTCAAAACTTATAGGTGTGAAATTTGTGGGATTTGGTGATTATGAACTTCTATTTGGTACTTTGCTGCAAGAATTTTTACATATGATCTGGGTCAAAGATATGCTCATTAATTCAACTTCAAGATGTTAGTTCGTTTCATATTATATGATTTAAATTCATTTTTTAGGAATAGAAGCTCGGGGATTTATATTTGGGCCATTCCATCGCATTGGCAATTGGAGACTAAAGCTTGTTCCATTAAGAAAACCAAGGAAATTGCCTGGTATTATTTCTTCAATTTTATATTAATTTCATCTAACATATCCTGGGAAATATGTGTGCTAGGTCTAATGGCAAAGTCATTGATGAGTTTTTATGTTTCTTCATTAATAGTCTAACTATTTATATTTGAGTTATGTTTGAATCATTGAGGAGTAGATGTTTGATTACATAAGCATTTATTGTATGTGGAATGAGTTTGAGATCTTAAAGATGATTTGAGGCATAATAAACCCCTAGGATAGTATATAGGCCAAAAACTCGTGATGCAGCTCCTGTGAGGGTTATCGATGAAAAATTCCACAAGCCTAGGAGTCACAGTGAGAACTTATTTTCTTGATTCACAGGTGTAAACAATGTCATGTACCATAGTTTTGAAATCAATTGTAGGTCATTAATTCAATTGGTTAATACTTAGGGGATGTTGGGTAAAGTTTAGATGTTCTGTAGTAAAGTTTCGATGTTCTGTAAACTTTGGGGAACATGAAGGATACTAATTATGGAATCACTATTTGAAATTAACAGTTTTGCAGAAATAAGTAATGTTGATAGATCTTGAATGTATAGATGATTAACACTCGATGGTTTCATTAATCCTGAGTTTGTTGAGGGAGTTGAAGCTTTTATTCATTATGCACACTCTCAACGTACATATATGGATGGCCCAAATATCATATGCCCATATAAAAAGTGCAAACACGTTTGTTTCCTTCCTCACTATAAGAAAAATCTCATTTGGTCACTGAAATTACCAACAGAAAATATCAACATTCCATCTGTAAATAAGTTTAGCGATGAACTTTACCGACAGATAAAAGCATCGTAGAAACAACCATAGCTAATAATTACTGATGGAAAACAAAACATCTTACTTTTAAACTGTCGGTAAATTTACTAACGGGCTATGCTATTATATCGACAGATGTACCGACAGTTTACTTTTTTTCGTTGGTCAGTTTGTTAAAACGTTACCGATGGTTATCTTTGTTCCATTAGTGATCTTACTGATGGTGGTCTAGTCATCCATTGGTAAATTTAGCGACAAAATTGGTTATTCTGTCTGTGATTACCGACAGTTAGCTGTGTTCTGTCGGTAAATACAATTGTTTTTACCAAAAAAACTACAAACTTCCGTTGGTAAATCAACCAGAAATTTTTTTAAAAAATATACATCAATAATTTTTTTTGATGATGTTATGGTTGATCCATAATTTAAACAGTTATGAATGTAATAGTATACATTTAATTTGTTTAGACAGAAATTTAATTTGATGATATAAAGTTAAAAATATCTTAATTGATAATAAAAACATTACATTTTACATAATAAGTATTTGTACAACAAATTAAATGACCAAAAGTATACTATTCATCTGGTGATGGCGAATGCTTTAATTAGTGCGATGAGGTGTCACCCCCACCCTTCAACTGATCCACCTCATTGCGGAGATGAGCTATGCACTCCATCGATTGTTGCAACTGAGTTGCCAATGTATCACTGTGCTCCAAAGCTCTTGCACTTCATTAGTTGTGGACTGCCTATTAGATGTTGATGTACTGGAAGTGGAGGATTGCCAATAACATGTGTTCGCAAATGAACTAAAGTCAAATATCCTACCTCGACGGTCCCTACCACCCATTGTATGAGGACAAGTTTCAGTCTCATCAACATCTTCAGACTGTTGAGGCTGTCGTTGAATGCTTTCTTGTATTTGGTCATATAAGAAGGCAATGTTTATATTAGTAAGTGTTAATATTAAGCCATAAATTTAACATACATTTAATTCTCTACAACGACTGTTGATGAATGTCACACCGTCATGCTTCATAGTGTGAGTGTGCAAAGAGAGCTGACGGGGTGTAGGCCTCATACCCATAAAGTCTTCCTGCATAAGAATAAAACATTATAAGTGTAATAGAATTTATAAAAATTTTGGCAGAGTTTCCTCTATTTTTATGGTATCTACCCCCTGTTGAATAAAGAAAATAACTCAATAACACAGCCATATATGACACTAGACATTTATAACATTATCATTCTCAACAAGAAACACATATTTTCATTCCAAAATTCACACATTAAATTCAATTGAAATACAATAAAGAAAAGAAATGAGAATATAAATATAAAGTGAAGATAATTACATGTCTCTCTACATGCTCGTGATGAGTAATAGATCCTCTTGTATATACCGGAAGACTCTCTCCCCCTGGTCCTTCATGTTTGTTGGTTGAATTACTCTCTGAAATGGACATTGCCTCAGGTGATGTCCAATATTGTTGCCAATGACTTCATATTTCTTCATAAATGTAAGGCAATCATACACCAACCCTGTGTATCCAACCAACAAAGTCTCGATAATATATACGTGCTCGTCTCTCCCATACTTTATAGATGATCACGTCAAATTGAGAATCCTAAAAAAATTCTTTCTGAAACAAAAGGAAAATCATTCGATAAATACTTATGATGTAATAATATTTATCTAATTAATATATAAAACTGTTAATTAAAAAGAAAATAATAATTTTTTTGTACCTCAAACTCATGATAGTAAAATTTCTTTGTCACCTGAGATATATTTTTCTATACATAACCCTCAAGATCAATCTTCTCCTTGAATTTCGATGTCATATTTCTTGAGCACGGTCTAGATGGAAATAACCTAATATAAAAACAAATAAACTTATACCATTTTTAAAATTTAGACTTATAACTTAATTATAAACATATAATGTTTCATGTATTTTCACTTACATATTATTGACAATTGTGATGTAAATTCTTCCATTGGGTTCCTTTGCTCCAAGCTCGTAGCCTTCACCTTCATCCGCATTGTTTATCCCTAATATCTTTGTTAGTATAGGGGTAGTGAATGATGTAGACGTGGTGGATGGTGTAACCTTAGCTGCAAATGTAGTAGGTGGAGGGGGAGGAGGCGATTCAGCTCCAGCTGCCACACTATGAGATGCTTCACCTATACATTAAATACCTCCGAATTGTGGTCTAAATCTTGGACGCATCATAGCCTGTCTTCTGTTTGGTGGCATATATCAACCTGAAATTAATACTTGATTAAATTTTGTAACTAATTTCTTTAAATGTTGACTAAAAGTATGATTTTCACATTGACGTTTCATGAAAGGTCTAAATAAGCCCCTACCGTTATCTTTATTACCATGTTTGTACTATTTTAGAAACATTAGAGTGTAAAATGGTACTAGCGATTAGAGGAGCAGCTTACTTAGACCTTTTGAAGATGGTTGAGGTGCAAATCACACTTGGCCTTACCATGTCTAATACTTAAAGACATTAATCAAGTTTTAAGTAATACTTGAACTTCTCCATAATAACCAACTTTATCAACATCTCAACTGCATTCTTGGTATTATAAACCTTTTCTAATAAGATTTGTATAGATGTAATCAACTCCCTAATCTTGTGAAATCTCATATCTATGTGGTTATTCCTTATATAATATAGTTTATTCTTTTTCAAGTAAATAATACTTTGACTATCACAGTGAATTTGAACTTTACCTTGAACCATGCCACTTCCATCACTATTTTTATAAGCAATAATGATTTTTTAGATCTTCAACCATTTCTTGTACTATAATTTAATTGTTGATAATGCAATCATAAACTATATCATTGATTTCAAATAAACAAGCCATCCTGTCAGAATAAAGTCGTGCTTTGTAATATACTTTTAGTTATCCAAATCTCTTGCATAGTCTAAATCCATATATCCACAATCGAATGATCATCTTGATGTTTACTAAGCACAATTGAATGGTTTGGCATAAAGCACCTGAATATCCACTTAGTTGCTTCTTAGTAATGTATTCTAAGTTTTGACATGTACTTACTAACATGATTAATAATATGAGTTAAATCTAGCTTATTACAAGTTATTATTTATGTTGAACATCTAATAACGCTAGTATATGGTACCTTAGACATATCACTGACCTTTACAATTTTTTAGCTTTGTTATAGAAAACAATCTAAGGTGAATTGCTAATGGAGTAGTAATGAATTGAGCCTTGCTTACCTTAAATTTGTCCAATACCTTCTTAATTGTAGTTATTTTGAGATAGGCATAATTTTTTTATATCTGCTATCTTTTTAAATCTCCATTCATATTATTTTCTTAATAAAACTTAAATTCTTCATCTCAAATTCCTTTCGCAATAAGGTCTTTAACTTGTTTGCATCATTTATACTCTTTGCTAAAATGCAAATATCATCCATATATAATAATAATAAATAAATGATCCATCATCAAAGCTCTTAACATATACACAATAATCATACTCACATTTCCTATAGCCAATTTAGATCATATAAGAGCCAAACCTTTTATATTATTAATATAGTGATTGCTTCAATCAATAAAGTGACTTCTCATTTTATGTATTAGATGCACTTTTCTGTATTGAATAAATCCTTCAATCTGCTTTATGTAAATTTGCTCCTTTAAGTCCCAAAAATAGAATCTTCAGATCCATCTTCTCTAAATGAATATCTAAACTAGCTATTAACATCATCAAAATCCTGATAGAAATAAGTTTAACTAACAAGAAAAAGATCTTATCATAATTAATCCCCTTTATTAGGCATATCCTTTTACTACTTGTCGAGCCTTAAACGTTTTCCTTTCTTTTTTTTTCTTTCTATTGTTGCCTTCCTTTTGTATACCCACTTGTACCCTATAGGCCTCTTCCTTTCAAAAATTTATACTAGCTCCCATTTTAGTTTTATGCGAAAACTATACCTTATCCACTGTAGCTCCCATCCATTTATCTTTCTTCTAACTATTCAAAGCCTCTTCAAAATACCTATTTCTTATGATGAGTATGAAAGATATCGAGTATTGCCACTATAATTTGTTTGGTGACCTAATAGCACGTCTAACTCCATTTATGATTATACCATGTTGATACTTTATTTATGATATCATTCTTTAATTTGAATTATCTACCTCTTTCAAGTCTACTCTAGGCTAATCTAGTTCCACTTATATTACCTTTATTGGTCTTGATGGATCCTCTCTATATATTTATTTCAAAATGTGCTACTTATTAAACATTATATCCTACTAATGACCATCTTCTATGATGATGAGTCCCAAAACTTAAATACTTTCATATTTTTAAGGTAACCCATGAATATGCACTTCTTCGAGTTTAAATTAAGATTGGACCTCTCATCATTAGAAATACGAATGCAAAATATCTAAAGATTTTCAAATTCGAAAGATCTACCTTATTTCTCACCCACACTTTCTTTGCCTCTCCATCATTCAGTGATGTCCATAGTGATATATCATACTCATTACTTTTGCTTAAAAAATATTAGGCAGCTTGCTTTTAACTTCAACACTTGGCCTTTTTAGTTATGGATATGCTTATCGTCTCTGAAGCATTATTTTGCTATGGTATTTCTCGAATTGTATTGCATCTTTGAAGCTTATGTTCCTCATAAAATTTCTAGAATTATGAGTATGTGTCCTCATTGCCATTTTCTAATCTCAAGTGCTTATTTTTTTTACCTATCTAATTTTTTTACCTTATCTTTCCATACCTTAAATGTTGGCCTCGGTCCCCGTACGAAAATTATGGCGACGATGTGTCACCATATGGAAATTTATTTGCGATAATATAATAATTGGAACCATTTCAATAAAATGATTTATAACCTTAAATTTAATTCAAGATTTGGTGGTGGGGTCGTAAAATATTTTCGGACATAATCGTTCAAAACAATAAATGATTAATTAAAAACAATAAGTATTAGTTAAATAATGGGTAAATTCTAATGAAGGTATTAAGTAATAATTCTATTAAGAAGATGAAATAACACTCAACCATTAAATTCACATTTTTCGTAGCAACATTAAACAAAAGGAGTTAAATTGAAAATTTTATTTGAAAGAACTTGGGAGAGGAAATGCGGCACTGAATCAGAATGAAGGGTCTCGCGATTTGCTAAGAATTTGGGGACCATCGCGATCGTGGTCGCGACTTTCACCCTAACCCGACACCCTTACTTCCATGCCAAATATCTCTCAATCCTGAAACTCAAAAATCACAAACTATATATCGATAGAAAGATGAGATCAAGATCTACAACTTTCGTGAAGAACTCACAACAAGATTCGGCTTCTAAAAGGATCAGAAAAAGGACCGAAGATGACACTACCCACTAAGCCGATGAACAGTACCCGAGACGATGAACAGTAACTTAGACGATGAACAGTAACTTAGATGATGAACAGTATCTTAGACGATGAATAGTAACTTAGATGATGAACAGTATCTTAGACGATGAACAGTAACTTAGACGATGAACAGTAACTTAGACGATGAACAGTAGAACAAACGAAAATGGTGAACAGTAGACCAGACGAAAATGGTGAACAGTAGAGCAGACGAAAATGGTGAACAGTAGAGCAGACGAAAATGGTGAACAGTAGACCAGACGATGAATAGTAACCTAGACGATAAGCACCCTCTAACTTGTAATTCTCGTATCTTTTAACTCCGATATCCAAAATTTACAAACTTTATATCATCAGAAAGCTGGAAAGATCATCTACAACTTTTGTGTAGACCATTTTACCTAATTCGACCTGAAACCCTCCAATTTAAACAGTTAAAGTTCAGTTACCCTATAAGCCAAATTCTTACTTCAAAACGCAGCTACCTTATATTGAGCATAACTTCTACATTTGATATCCAAAAATTCTAATCTTTAGTGCGATAGAAAGCTAAGAGAATATTCTACAACTTTCATTTAAACCACTAAGTCCAATTCTGCCTAGATTAGTCCAGATTATGCCCCAAAGGTTCAGATTTCACTTTTTACTCCATTCCTTATTTTCACTCACTAACTCACGACAACTCTCACCCAACTTCCAAAGGACCTGAACCAACATGAATTTCCCTTACATAGCAATCTCCTTGCCACACAACTAACCACAATACAACCTTTACATTTTCTCCCAAAAATTAGCATACACAATTAATCGCATAGGGTAAAATTTCAACATACATATAAAAGTATCAAAACACAACAATGAAGGTCACACCTTCTCATACTTGTTCCACAATGTCATACCAATATCACAATCACAATTTACATACCGCATGATCGTCTCAAAATACAGATTTTAATGCTTATGCTATCATGCTCTATAATCGCCTAAATGTGACTGAAAACTAACTTTGTTACAAAATTTAGTTTTCTTGGAGTATGCCAAACACTTGCAAGGCGACTATGGATCCGTTGATGCTTCACCTGAGGAGTGGAATAGGTGGGGTGAGCTAGACAGCTCAGTGGTTAATATACCTATAGTTGTATTAATGAACTACACACCACACATAAATCAAACATATAACAACACAATATCATAAACATTTAAATCACAATATATCCATTGCATTCTAATTACATCATATCATAACATATTTAAAATGCAAAGCACACAACAATGGCTTGAGAGTTCCGTGGAACGAAATGGCGAAACCGAAGTTTACATCATGAGATGAAACGAGTCCGATTTCTTAGGATCGCGTGGGCCACAAGCAGGCAGCTGGGAGAAGGCTATGGTCAACGTGCACGTGACAAACGAAACGGATTCCTCTCTGGCCCACATAACAATTCAATTGCATACACATATGTTCGATGATTTAATCATAATTTGGGCTCCTTAATTTTCCATCTTTCATTAACACC
>JAOSBN010000004.1:22133085-22152736 GCA_027563595.1 Erythroxylum suave | reverse complement strand
ATTTAGTGGAGGAAGCTAGTACATTTTGTTCACATTATTTTGAGCCGCATGTTCACACAAGAGAAAGAAAAGTTCCTCATAATGACGATGGGGAAGAAACTACTGATGCTGATGGTAACTTATCCATCTTCACTTATCCGGGACGGTCATATGGACGTTCAACAAGAAGAATGTTAATAGAGGAAGAAATTGAGGCTTCCCATAGTTACATTTTATTGAACTATGAAGAGGTTTAACCTTTCGTGCAGTAAGTATCAAGTGATTATTTTGGTTTTGAAATTGGTTACTGTTATTGATAACTTGAATACATAATAATTTTTTAGATTATACGAGGAATTGTTATGGGAGCTCATGCCTGACAAATCACAGGATGATATCAACAAAAAAGTTGAAAGACACTTTCCTCGATGGTTCGAGCAATATGCAAGTTTTCACTTCCAAATATATTGAAATGATTGAATTATAAGATTTAAGTGTTCAGATGATAGTATACTGTTTAATATGATATTTTCTTTTCTGTACGCTATAGAAAATTCAATAGACAGCAAGTTCATATGTGATCTTGCGAAGGGACCTTTGCAAACTATTAAATCATATCCGGTGTATTTCGTTAATGGATACAAATATCATATAGAATATCAAGGTCATAGTATGGCAACAATAAATACTAGAGTTTGCATACAAGGAGAAGTGATTGATTACCATGGAAAAATTATTGAGATACTTGAAATTTAGTACCATGCATTGCCAATAAAGAGAACTGTGATATTTAAGTGTGAGTGGTTTGATCCAACTCCAAATGTTGGTACAAAAGTGCATAGCAGATACAATCTAGTTGAAATCAACAAGCGAAGAAGATTTCGACATTTTGAAACTTTCGTGTTGGCAATGCAAATGATCCAAGTGTATTATGTCGCTTTTCCTAGCTTACGACAAGATAAGTCAGATTGATTAGCTGTTTGCAAAGTTAAAGCTAGAGGTGTTTTTGAATCACGTGAAAAAGGAGAACAGAGAGTTAAAAGTGAAGCGTTTCAGGAAGAGACTTATGAAATAAATACATCTGTCGTATATGAGGATAATGAACCTTTGAATGATCTATGTAATTAATATGTTGAAATTTTATCTGGAGATGATGAAGAGGTCCAGAGACCTGAAGAAAAGCCAAAGTTTGCTTCAAATTCTTTAAAATAAGAAGATGATTTTTATTTACAATTAAGTGATGATAGTGATTAATTTGTGTTTGTAATTGAATATTGTATGAACAAATCAATTATTGAAATGAAAATGTAATATTTCTACAAACTTCAATAAAATATTGATTTCAGGTTGAAATATGGCACTAAAGAAGAAACAAGATATTCAGCGACCAAGACTTTTTAGACCACGATTCGAAGGTTTATACTATAAAGGTGAAGGATCTCGTAGTGCAACACCTACAGATGAAACACCTCCATCCCCACCACCTACTACACTGGCAGATGAGGCTACATCATCCACCACTCCTTCATCATTTAGTACCCTTATATCGACAGAGATATCAGGAGGAAATAATGCGAATGAAGGAGACGACCGCTAGCCTGGAGCTGAGGGACCCGATGGACAAAAATACATCACAATTGTCAATAATATGTAAGTGAAAATACATGAATTGTTATGTGTTATAATTAAGTTATAGGTTTAAATTTTAAAAATGATATAAATTTATTTGTTTTTATATTATAGGTTTTTTCCATCTGGATCCTGTTCAAGAAACATGACATCGAAATTCAAGGAGAAGATTGATCCTGACGGCTATATATGGAAGAATATCTCTCGGGCGACAAACGAATTTTACTATCATGAGTTTGAGGTACGATACAAATTATTATTTCCTTTTTTAAGGTACGATACAAATTACTATTTCCTTTTTTAATTAAAATTTTTAGACATTAATTTGATAAATATTATTACGTCAAAGTATTTATCGAATATTTTTCCTTTTATTACAAAAAGAATTTTTTTAGGATTGTCAATTAGACGGGATCATCTATAAAGTATGGGAGTCGAGAGCACGTATACGTTATCGTGACTTTGTTGATGCGATATGCAGGGCAGTTGTACGACCGCCTTACATTTTTGAAGAAATATGGAGTCGTTGGCTGTAATATTAGACATCACCTGAGGCCATGTTCGTTTCACAGCGTAATTCGACCAACAGACGTGGAAGACCCGAGGAAGTCTTCCCATACATACGGGAGGATCTATTACCCACCAAGAGCATGCATAGAGACTTGTAAGTATCTACAATTTACAGTTATATTCTCATCTCTTTTCTTTGTTGTATTTTAATTGAATTTGCTGTGTTAAAATTTAGAATGAAATTATATGTTCTGGTGCCATAGATGGCTGTGTTTTTTAGTTTTGTTCTTTGTTCAATAGGGGTAGATTTCATAAAATAGAGGAAACCTACCAAAATTTTTTTAACTTTTAATTCACTTGTATTTTTATTGAATTTTATGTGTAAATTTTGGAATGACAATATGTATTTCTTGTTAAGAATGATAATGTTATACTGGTGCCATATATGGCTGTGGTTTTAGTTTTGTTCTTTGTTCAATAGGGGGTTGATTTCATAAAAATAGAGGAAACTCTGCTGAAATTTTTATAAAATCTAATTCACTTATAATTAACATTTTATTCTTATGCAGGAAAAGTCTATGGGCATGAGACCTACACCTCGTCAGCTATTTCTGCACACTCACACTAAGTAGCATGATGGGGTGACGTTCGTCAACAATCATTGTAGAGAACTCAATATATGTGTAATTTATGATTTAATATTAATAAGGTTTAATAATTATCACTTACTAATATCAAACTTTGCTTTTTGATAGGACCAAAAACAGCAAAATATTGAACGGCAGTCTCAGCAATCTGATTTTGATGACACTGACACTTATCTTGAAGCAGTAGGTGGTAGGGATCGTCGTGAGAGGATATTCGGCTTAGGTTCATTTGCGAATACTTGTTATTCGCAATCCTCCATGTCTAGTATAGCAGCAACTACTAGGCAATCCACAGCCAATCAAGTGGAAGCGCTTCAGAACATGGTGCAGACATTGTTGACTCAGATGCAACAGACGTCGACTCAGTTGCAGCAGACATTGGAACAGTTGCAACTGTCGATGGCATAGCAACAACAGTCGATGCTGTTGTACGCTCAACTCTGTCAGGATATGGATAAATTGAACAGTAGGGGCAGCACGTCATCACACCAACTAGAGCATCCGCCATCTCCAGATCAATAGTGTACTTTTGGTCATTTAGTTTGTATTGCAAATACTTATTATTTATAATGTAATGTTTTTATTATCAATTAAGATATTTTAACTTTTAATCATCAATCAAAATTTCTATTTAACAAAATTAAATGTATACTATAATTGTATAATTATTAAAATTATGCATTAACTATAATTTAAATATAATGACAATATATTATTTAAAAAATTAAGTAATAAATTTACCGACATAAATAAATGTCCGTTTGTAACTAAATAAACAAATTACTGACGGTAAACAGGATTGTTCGTCGGTAAAACCCTATTAAATACCAACATAATATCATTTCCGTCGATAAAGTATAAGCAAATTTACCGGCGGTACACTTGTTACTATCGGTAAATATAGCGGCATAAAATATACTTCTGTAGCTAAAGTTTATCGGCGGTCAGTCACTCAGTAAGCCGTCGGTATATTTTCCAACGGTTAAAAGTTTTCCGACGCTAAATTTGGAGTGAATTTACCGACGGTATGTGCTTTTCCATCAGTAATTATTAGCTACGGCCGATTCTAAGATGCTATGGTCTGTCGATAAATTTCGTTGGTAATATGTTCTACCGACAGAACATTTTTATTTTTCGTTGGTAATTTCCATCACAAAATGACATTTTCCTTATAGTGATAGTAGGCTCCACACTGCACCAAATCTCCATGCAGCATACTAGCCCCACCTTCACATTGTATTTCTTTCCTTTTTCCTTGTTTTTTGCTTGTTAGTTTAATTTCTCTTTGTTTCAATTTATGTCATTGTGTGAGTTGTTTATATCCTAGTTTCCTATTCTATTTTTTTATCACATTGGGAAAAATGTGATATTTAAGTGAGGGGAGTAGTATTTAAAAAAAAACAGAATATTATGTGTTTTGTTTTTTCCGTTTAGTCGTTAGAGATTCATGGTCATGAAAAAAAATCAATCGGGACTAGAAATGCATAATATGAGTGAATAAGTATACTTTCATGCTTAGATTGATTGACTTAGATTTTGATTAAAAGGATGTTAGCTTATTGTTATGGATGAATCGCACCTTCTTTGGTAAGAATTTGTGCATTTTTGAAATATTAAACACCAAATTCAAGTATTCTTTGTTGAGAGTGTTCTTTCATGATTACGAAACTCTAGAACTTGCTTGCAAATACTAGTTAAGATCACATAATCTTATGCAAACATTAAGATGATGAAGGCAATTAGGATTTACCTTTTTTGCGTAAAAAACCACAATAATGTTACCCTTAGAGAAACCCTATTGAGCTTAACATGAAACCTTTTCTTTCTTTAAACCAAAAATATGAGCCTTAGATTTAATTATTTATCCTCTTCATTGTACATACCATAAGGAAAGTTGAGCATTTGAATGGGTATGACCGGGTTTAAGGAATAATTTCTTCAATAAGTGTGGGGGAATCATAGGATATAGTTGGCTATTAAATTAGGAATGGGTATGGTTGTAGCAAATTTTATCTCTCCTATACATTTTTCATCTTCTAAACTTGATCTTGTTCTAAATAAATAAAGAAAACTAAGAAAAAAGAGAAAAGAAAAAGAAAAAGAAGAAATAGAAAAGAAAATGAAGCAAGAGAAGATAACCAAAAAATGAAAAGAAAGAGGAGAGATAAAAAAGGGAGTGCTTATCTTGTTAACTTGATCCCTAAGCTTTAGTAGATGTGAAATAAAGTAGGAGTTTAAGGGTTTTGGTGAGTTCCAATAGGCTTTTTTCCTTTAAGAAACAAGTATGGATGTACCTAAACTAAAAATCATCCTTATTTGTCCATAGCCTTCATATTCTCTTTCCCGTAAGCACTTTGTTAGTTAGATATATAGGAATAATTACTCATTGATTGGTTTACAAACTTCAACTGAACCTATCTTGGCATTATATCTACTGTCATACTTTCTATACCAAAGGAAACACCTCATCATTTTTTTCTATAGTCTTAGTCACGCTCTTAAATAGGAAAACACAAGATGATCAAAATATAAGAAGTGAATTAACCATAAATTTGACCAATTAAAATATCCTTATAATATCATTCCAAATACCTAGCCTTTTTGTGCATTTTTAATCAATGGAAGATACCCTTTAAATTGTATCTTAAGCTTAAGTACGTGAATATGAATTCCTTTAGTTGGAGCCTTGATATAGTGGAAAGCCAAACAACAACTTGTTATGATCTAGCTAAAACTATAAAATGACTTTTTACTTTGGATTAATATCCAATCCAAATGACTTCTTAAAGGTGTGGAGTGAGATTAAAGCTATAATCTTGTATAATATTGTGTTTCACTAATAATGTAAGATTTTCTATACATAATATCAAAAGGTAAAGAGTAATGTGATCTCCTTACCTCAACCAACTTCCTCCCTTTTCAAGTCTATTAGTTTAACATTGATTAGGGCATAATAGGAGATGGACTTAATGCATTGCCTTATCTAATTAATGAAGATGATAGGGAAATCAAAAACTTTTAGCAAATGTAAAATGAAATCTAGAGTCGAATGCTTTACAGAAATCCACCTTAATAGCATAATTTTTTATTGTCTTCCTTCTATAACCCTTAAATAAATCTTATATAATAAAAATATTATCACCAATCAATTTATCCTATATAAAAAACCTTAAGAATCATTGATCATTGGCTTTAACACCATTTTTAGTCATGTTGAAAATAACTTAGAAATGATTTTATATATGGTATTGTCACAAGATATTAGTTTATACTTAGTTAAAGAATCAAAATTGGAGGTTTTGGTTATGAGATAGAAGAATTTTTTGTTAACCTTTTCAAACATTTTCCCTTTTTTAAAGAATTCAAGAAAAAACTTCAATAACCATTTCTTTGATTAGAAGCTAAGACTTTCTATAAAAAAACCATTGAAGCCACTAGGACCTAGGGCCTTTTCAAGATTTAGTGTAAAAACTATTTCTCAACATCATATTCATTGAAGGGACTCCTTAGTTGTTATTTAACTTGAACAAAAATCCAATCACTGATGAAGAAACTAAGGATTGGCACTAAATAAGTCATTTCAGGTAAAGGATCCTAAAGAATTCTTGAAGAAAAGGTAGGCCTCATTCTTAAGATCATCTTAGGATAGAACAACTTCAGCATTATGTTTAAGAAAGGAGCAAATTTTATTGGCATTCCTCTTTTTCAAAATTGACTTATAGAAGAAGCTAGTATTCTTATCCTTAACCTTGAGCCATTGAACCTTATATCTTTGCTTGAGCAAAGAGTTCTAGATAACTACTCTAATATAAGAGTTGAGGGTAGCCTTCTCCTTATTGATCTTAATAATATCTCTAAGGAATTTTTATAATTCCTCTTGAGCCTTGTTTATGTTAAGCTTAGTAGTAGATAATTGTGAATAAGTGTTGTTTGTTCTTCTCTGAATTGAGGTGTTAAAACACCTTTTTTATCATGATTACTTTCCTAATATAAATGAAGCTTTTATAACTTAAGATATGATGGGACATCCTTTTAATGATAGCTTCATTGCCCATTTAGAGAATTATTGAATTTGATTGAAAATTTCCTTCTACATTTTAAGAGCATGTTCTGGATGATAATTGGGGAGCGATCTAAAATAAAAGGTTCATAAAGAAAGTTTTTTTTTAGGAAATCTACTTCAATCAATTTCCATTAACTAATGCCTTGTCAGGTTTCTTCCTAATATACCACCTTGCACTTTATTTGTTACTCTATATAAAGAAACTTTTCTCATATTTCAAGTTAGTGATTTGTAACTGCTTTATACAATCCTTAAAGTCACCTTTGAAATTTCTTAACGAAATATTAACATTAGCTTTTGTACTATAAAGGGTGATATTGAAGACAACTAGAAGTATCTAAGGGATAAAAGTAAAAAAGTAAATGTTTCTAAAGTTGTTTTAAAGATAATTCCTTTGAAAGTTTAAACCATAAAAGAATGTGACTACAATCCTATAGAGATATAAAATTGATAGATGTTTTAGTTGGTTATTATTTGAAGCATGGAGACCTTTATTAACCTTGAATGATAAAAAAGACTAGTGATTGCGCAAAACTTGTTGTAGTCACCTAGTTAAATATAGATTTCAAAATTCCTATCAAAATTAGCTTAGTTTCAAAAAATAAAATCCCTTAAGGATTGTAATTTCTTAGTGCAATTGATTTCCTTTACATTCTATATTACTATAGACATGAAGAAGAGTTTAGGTATTTGGTTCCCTTGGATCTACTTCTTCTACTTGATTTCCTTTTATTATCAACCTTAAACTCCTCAATATTCAAATCTTTTGTCACTAGGCTAGAGGATAGAATAAGGGAAGCTAATTGTGTTTCTTAGGAAAGACTCTTAGTACAAAGAGCCTCATTTTGAGATGGAGTGAGCTTAGGGGAACCAAGTCCTTAAAGTTGATGACAAAATTAGAGCCTTCTCTTTAACGCTTGTTGTTTGCTTAGGTATTATTGCAAGAGTTGATTATGGTTCCTCAAAAACCATTCCTACTTCACTATAGACCATTATAAAGGCATCATTTGGAAAGATAGTTTGTTAAGCATCAAGCTCCATTAATTATATGTAATCAACTATTTGAAATCTCCATCCCATACCTTTCCATTGCTTGTCATATTGCTTCAAGTTTGACTTCTATAGATATGACAACTTATTAGAGTCCTCAATCAATATATCATCTTCCTTTAGTCTCAACAAAGGAATGATATATAGTAAATCCTTTTTAACTCAAAACTTAGATATGATTGAGCATAACCAATTCATTTTTTAGAGTTGCAGTTTCATCCATACATATAGGCTTGTCAACAAACTTAACCCTTTTATTGCTAATAATTGAGAGGCACATTATAAATATTAATCAAAATGGAGATATGATTATATTTAACAGTATCCAAACTAATTCCATGTGTTTATAGCTATAAGAAGATCAAGGAGCAGCTAAGGTGATAAGAAGTAAGAACTAGCCCCAAGAATCCCATTTACTCTAGCTTAAGATGAAAAGTTAAAAAGAAGCAAGTTGTCCTCAAAGAGCAAAACTTCACTTAGTCTTTTTCATTTCCACTGTTTTAAAATCCAAATGTTGATTATAGGGAATGGAGTATGCTTTCCTAAGAAAAAATCCACCAAAGTTGATGATCAATTTTAACCTCCTTCTTCCAAAGTTTGAAGAAATTATAGAGGGAACGTCAAATTTTATAAGGAGCGACACTAAAGTGTGGATTTGGAGCTTTACCCTGGACCTATCTCCAGTTGAGACAAGGGTCGGCGCTAGATGAGAGAGGAGGCGAAACGACATGATAGTGTTTAGGAATATGAAGTTCAAGTTGAGGAGCTGGTGGAGTGGATATAAGCATGTTTGCTGGAGATTTTGGGAAATATGTTTGAACTAAAAGGAATGTTAGGATTAAGTGTAGGGTGGGAACACCAAAGTGAAACGAAAATCTCAATGGTTGCCTTCTAACCGGTAACTGACTTACCAAGATCCATTAAGCTATAAGTGGAATGAAGATAGAGGTCAAAGAGAAAAGAGTTTAAAAACCATTCCCTAAATGGTGGGAAATAAAAAGGAATGAAAGGACAAGAAATGCCCTTAAAGCTAGATGCTACTTAAGAACATAGAAAATAACGAGAAAGAGAAGAAGATAGGGAAAATAAGGACTAGGATATAACAGCAACAAGAGGGGTGAAGGATGGATCATAGGAAGGAAAAAGAGAAGAATAGTGCTAAAGGATGTTGGCAAGCGAAATTAAGGACCTCCATTCTAAATAAAAGGGAAAACTTTGCAACCCCAAGGCGCAGGTGAGTTGGTAAGAGGCTTTTCTGGCTTAAGTGAAGTCGTGGGTTCGAACCTCCCTCATGTATGTAGCCATTTAAAACTTGGGGGCAAAGCTTTGCCTCCCGCAAGGGACCTACCCGGCTCGAGTGGAGATTGGTCTGGGTATGACTGACTTAAAGGTACACTTCGTGGGCAACAAAAAAAAGGGAAAACTTTGCTCTCAAATTCCGTTTCCTTATTCTGCTCGATCTAAAAATATTTAACGTAATTTTATTTTATTGATGAATTCAATTTTTTATTTTATAAAAAATTTAGTTAAAATTTTTTCAATATTTATTTTTAATTCCTTGTTAAGATCATAAAAGTAGTTTTTATTTCATTTTTATGAATTGATTGATTGTTAACTAGATAATAATTCTTTAATATTAAATAATAAAAATATTATTGTTATTATCTTTAATTACACAATAATTTCTAAAATTTAAAAACTTAGCAGTAAGTTTAATTCTAACTCAAGTTATTATCATGGTCAAAATTTTCATGGCATAAATGTACAAGTCTTAATAATATTATGTATTAAAAAATAAATATTAATATTAAATGAAAATAATTAAACAATTTATTTACAATTATGATATAACAGTTTTCAAATTTGATTTTTTTCTTAAAATTAGTACCATGTGATATATGTGAAATTTTTTATTTTGATAGTTAATTTTTTGCTAAAAGATATTTGTTAATAAATTTTTAATAATTTATAGAAATAATTTAATTATTTAAATAATTATATAAAATTTATTTTTAAAAATAAAAATAAAATTACGAAAGACATGGATAAAATCAAATGATCCTCTAGAAAAATAAATAATTAGTATTTTATTATGTTCACGAAAAGACATTTATGATGAATTATCAAATTAACAATCAAAATTGAATTTATATTGCAAGAAACCCTATTAAATTAGGTTAATATAGCTGGAGCTTTTATATCAAAATTTGTCTTATCTTGTTAGACCGTGTTTATCAAAAGTTTGGTGTGTACCCATGCATTCAATACGAGCCTACTAATCTCTAAAATTTACAAGATGCAAGGGCCTGAGTGCTCCCCCTCAAATCCTCTATTATACATAAATAGATAATGTAAACCAAGTAACATAAGATAAGGACAGGGTATGTGGCACAGAAGATCATGTCTACGAAAGCTCAACTCAAAATGGGATCGCATCCACATCCAATGTTAGACACATGTCAACAGTTCGTTTGTCATCCCCGCCACGCGACAAGAGTTGCACGAAACAAGTCTTCTGTTCCAACAACTCAGCTCCTCTCGTCCTTTTTTAATTCAATCATCCAATATCATAAATTACATGGTAAAAAAAAAAAAATTTGTTCCCAAAGTTTCACGTGCATTTGACTATCCAGTCTCGTCGCTGTTTTAATTATTTTATTCCAATTTTATTTTATTAAATTGTATATATATATTCCATTCCGTTTCTTGGGCCTTCAATAATATGAAATAAGCCCGAATTATTATTCTTGAAAAGACTACCCACCCATTTAATGTTATATCATACTTTCGCTTTCCCCAAAAAACCTATACTGTATCACTATGAAATGAAATTCACACGGTGATACTGACACCAACCCAACCGTCGCCTCTTCAACAGTAAAAACTAAAAACTCCAGCTACTCTACTTCTACCTCCACCTCAATTAAACTCCATAAGCACTGCAACCAGCCTAAAACAATTCCCATTTGCGGTATTTTTCACTTTCACTGGACTCAACTATATACTCGTCTCTTTCAATCAAATCATTTTCTGTTTTTTTTTTTCTACTACTGGTATGATACGACATGTTGTTCTTCAATTTTTGTTCTACTGTTCTTGATTGCGTTTCTATTTTTGGTTCTTGCAGCCGCGGAGATCTCCAGAGATGATTTGTTTGACGTTGATCTCTTTCATTCAAGGATTCTTCTTGAACTTTATGTGAGAGAGACGCTTGATTCGAATGGAAATCGACTTCGGATTATTCTAGTCTCTTTGGTTGGCGATAAATTTTACCATTGTAGAAGAAAATTGTGAAGTTCAAAAAATCTAGATTCCTTTAATGCTAGGGATTTATACTTGGACTTGAGCGAGTGGTAAAAATATCAAGATTCTTTTATTGCCAAGGGACTTAACCAGTAGGACAGTTTGTGCATGCGCTTGTGAGTACTTTTAAAAATTTAAGAGAAAGTTTTGCGGTTGTCTTCTGTTTCTTGATCAAGAATTTTGAGTTACTTTCTGTTTAGCACATGGCAAAGAGATCATAAATATAAGCAAATCTTTCTTGTAGATTGTGCTGGTGATTCGTGTTGGTTCTCTCTCTGCGGAAAGAAAATATGGCACAGAATAATTGGGAAGCTGATAAAATGTTGGTCTTGTTTCTTTTCCTTTCTTTTTTTCTTTTTGTTATTATAATTAGACTGTACAAAATCCTAACTTGGACTTATTTTTTACAAACTCCTGCAAGATTTCTATGGCTGTTTTGTATGAGACTGTTCAATGACTATGGAGCTAAGAAATGAGCAAAACTGTCTAAGGTTTTTTATCTTAATATGTTATTTAAGTAAAATGGTGTTTTTGCTTACTGACTTTCATGCAGGCTTGACGTGTATATTCACGATTATCTCTTGAAGAGAAAATTGCATAACTCAGCGAAAGCTTTTATGACGGAAGGGAAAGTTGCCACAGATCCAGTAGGTAATGCTGATAGCCAATTAATCAATTAGTGTACCCAGTTGGGTTATTGACATTAATGGCAGTGCAGTTTGGTATGATATTAGGTCAGCTATTATGTACTTCCAATATGCAGACTGTTTGTGGATTGTTAACCTTTTCAATGCTCAGTTTATAATGGAGATTATTGTCCTGACGTAGCTCTTTTGTCCACTTGACCCTTTATATTTAAACTTGACCAAACAAGAATTTGAGCAGATATTGGGCTTGGCAACTAAGTTGCTAGTTTTTTCATGCAGCAATTGATGCACCTGGAGGATTTCTTTTTGAATGGTGGTCTGTATTTTGGGACATATTTATTGCAAGGACAAATGAGAAACACTCAGAGGCTGCTGCAGCTTACATAGAGGTGTCCTTATGATTTATTTTTCAGATGTTCAGTTTGGGCTTTGTATTGGGAGGGGTTCAATATCTTTCCTTTTTTTCTTTTTTTTTTTGGTTGTCTTGCAATCTTCACAAAGAACAGGCACAACAAAATAAGGCAAGGGAGCAACAACAACTACAAATGCAACAACTGCAACTGATGCAGCATCGCAGTGTACAATTGCAACGAAGGGATTCTAATCATCCAGCTCTTCCTGGTTCTGCGAGTACCATGAACTCTGAAGCAATGATGGGGCAGCCATCAGCCAATGTATTGGCCCTGAAACTATATGAGGAACGTATGAAAAACGCTCATTTGGCGGACTCTGAGCCATCACAAGCTCTGATTGATTCTAATAGGATGTCCATTCTCAAACCAGCAACAAATCATCAAGGGTAATCCACCTGTTTTCTGGCGTAGTGACTCCTGAAGCCAATTGCTTGACCTGTTTCATGTGTATCAATTATTTTGCTAGTCATATATTTTTTTTCAGCCAGCTTGTACATGGAAACTCTGGGAACATGCCAGCTGCATTGCAGCAAATCCAGTCACGAACTCCTCTGGCTACTGTAATTTCTTGGACTGGACCATCTTCAAACATTTAGTTATTTCTTCATTTATTGTTTTACATTTTTTAGTTATTTCTTCATTTCTTGTTTTACATTTTACTTTTTTGAAGTCCTTATTCATTTTCTGAATTTATAACATTTTAGCTCATTGAATTTTAGGACATGAAAGGAGAAGTGAACCTGGGTCCAACCCATAAAAGTCTACCCATGGATCCTTCATCAATATACGGACAAGCAATATTGCAATCAAAATCTGGTTTAGGAGTAGCAGGTAATACTTACAAAGATTGCTTGTTAACTGGTTTGTTATAACAGTTGCCAAAAATGAAAAGTCCTGTTTTTAGTTTCACCTTTCCACATTACTTGAATGCTCATTGTTCTGACAGTGTTAAATTTGTGATATATGAGCATTTTAGCATTTGTCCTAAAGGTGGGTTGTTTTCTACTTATCTGAAAGTTACTTTGTCAAAATTTGATTAAAATAGTTGTTGCTAGATTAGCAATGTTACTCATTTTAGTTTCTTCATTCAGGCTTAAATCAAGGTGTAACTTGTCTGCCATTGAAGGGTTGGCCTCTAACTGTAAGTGCAATTGATTTTCCTGATTTCCGTAGTGTCTTTCTTTCAGTTGCAAAGTAACCACAAAAGACAAAATGCTGAATAACCAAAAAAGGAAAAACCAAATTCTGCAGGGAATGGACCCTTTACGTCCAACTTTAGGTGTACGAATGCAGAAATCTAACATGCAGAGTCAAAATCAGTTTCATTTGGCTTCACAGCAAGAGCAGTTCTTAACACAGGCACAATCACAGAGCGGCATTGGCAACTTGACTAACTACGGAGAGTTGGATCCTCAGAGGTTGAGTCAATTAAATAGGGGTAGCTTGAATCCAAAAGATGGTCATAATGCCAAGAATGATGGATCCATAAGCTCCCCAGCACAGTCAAGTTCGCCAAAGGTTTGAATCCCTTCTGTCTCAAGAGCACTGTAATAGAAGTTCTTTTCTTCAGCTTATAGTTTTCTTTTTTTGGTAAGGCGGGTTGAGATTAACAGTTTTCTTGGTATTGTAGTTTGATTTTGTGGCTTAAGTGGTTTAACTTCTGTTGATAAATGTGGTTCTCTTTGGTTAATAAATGATGGATAAAAAATAACAATATTTAGTATATTTTAAATACAACAGAATTTGAATTTTAAAGTTGAAGTTATATTTTTCAAGATTTGAATTTAATGATGAAGTCTTTTTTCAAATTCATGTTTATTCATCAAACATAAAACCTATCTATACCAATCCTGTGTTTAGAACTCTTATTTGCATTTGGAAAATTCAAACTCTCCTACCAAACTTTTTTGGGGTTGCGTTTGGCTCAAAACCCAGGCTTGTTAAAAGCAATTGCAATACCATATGCGCTTGAAGTTGATTGTGGGTGCTAGTGTGGGAAGAGGGAACAAGTTTATCTTCTCGCCTTTAATGTAGTGGAAAGCCTACATGAAGAAATCCTTTTCTGTTTCTTGGTCTTTCAGCTTGAGATTAGCTAGAATAATCTCTTTCATGCTTTGACACGGACAATTTTCTATGGCTGATGGGCTTCTCTTTTATCCATTATGGTTTTTAGTTGCATTGCAACTAGAAAAGTGATATATTTGGGCATGTGTATGCAGCCCATGCCCCATAATGAACTCAGGAGAGGATGTGGTGGTTTGGGTTCAAGATAAAGATTCATTGCAGTTTCTTTTAGCTTGGAAATGCTATAGGCGGAGAAGAACAGCTTTTTTGGTTAGCACAAAATGTTGACTCTTGTCTCTTAACTGAGAAAGGCTATCTGATTGGATTTGCAATATTACAGAAAATATACTCTTTTTCCCAAGTGATGTTATGTATAATCAATTGAATATGATCCTATACTTATGGCAGTTATGCATACTTCCATTCTTGAACAATAATTTTCAAAATTTCACATCCATTAAAATCAAGCAGTGGCTATTAAACATCTGCTTTTCCTAGTGCTGAAACTTTTTCACTGGCATATCAGTGATTAGCAATATTGGTAGGAAAGCCACTATTTTTGTCATTTATTTTTAGAAGATGATGTGGAGCACTAGTCTAGTCTTGCCTATTAGAAGCTCTTGGATGAGAAGTTGCTTTGTTATGTGTTCATTTTACCCTCATTTGACGAGGTGTAGATGTCGTAGCATGTCTTTGCCTGCATCCTGCATACATAGAAATTTGAGCTTATGAGTTTATGATTTCCGTTTTCTAGCTGTAGTTTGGCATCATGTTTTCTTACCAAGTTATTTTCCATGCAAATTTGGTGGCTATTCATCAGTTGAAGATGACCCAAATGCAGCATTCTCCCTCTCCGCAGGAGCAGTTGCAACAGCAACAACTGCCACAGGTTGTTTATAAGAGTAATTTACATTGTTTGAGCTTAGATAGAAGTGCATTGTATTACTTCAAAGAAAAATGGAAATAATTGGAGAAGTCTTTATGAGCTATAAAAAGGATGCCAACACTGTGCTTTGTGCTGATCATCACCCATTGGCTGGCTGCAGAACAGTAACAGGAAAAGGAAGCAACATTCTTCTTCTGGAGCTGCTAGCAGTACTGTTACAGGAACTACAGTGAGTCCTTCACCCAACTCTCCTCCATCTATTCACACCTCTGGTGATGGCATGACAACAACTAGTGGCTTGCATCATGTTAATAGTGGTTCAAAAAGTATGATGAGCTATGGTCCAGATGGGACAAGTCTTGAACCATCTTCCAGTATGCTGGTATAGTTGTTTTTCATTTAAAATTCCAGGATGGAAATCTTGATTTTAACAAAAATTCACAAAATGCAGTTTCTATTTAGTTCATGTCAGACTTCCTCTTGTACTGTATAATGATGCGTATGCATCTATAAGCATGGATACCCTAGGATGGAGGTCTCATCTTCGCTGTTTATTTGCAAATCTACCTCTGAGCATGTAGTTTCTATTTACTCAATGTAGAAGTCCAGCTTCATGCTGTACATGAGTGTAGTATTCTATGATTTTACAGATCTCAATGTCCAGTATGCTTTTTGTGAACTTACTTTCTCGAAAATGGTATCCTGTAGTTGGGGCAGATAATGCATTTGTTAACCATCAGGGTTTTAGCTTAATGAAAGGTAAGTAGGAATACCAAATATCAAAATTGGATTGGTACACGTGATGAGGAATGCTTGCGCATATTCATGCCTTGATGTGTAAAAAAAAAAGTGAGGTGTTAGCTAGCTAAAAGTTAACGTGTGAAAATAAGAAATCGTAGAAAGGCGCACTAATTTGCATTAAATATCCTATGGATTCCTGGCGCAGGAAGATATTGATCAGTTTGGAGATCTTACTGCTTTAGATGATAATATGGAACAGTTTCTTTCACATGATGGAGGTGATGGAAATGATATATATACATCACTCAAGCAAAGTCCTACTGAGAAACAGAAAGAGTCTTCAAAAGGTAATGGCTTGATCCTATCATGACATTGCCGAGCTGGTGAACTAGCTACCTTCTGCTAATTTTGACATTTTTTTTCATTTAGGTTTTACTTTTGGTGAGGTTGATTGCATAAGGACAAACAACAGTATGGTCACTTGCTGTCATTTTTCTTCAGATGGGAAGTTGCTAGCCAGTGCTGGACATGACAAAAAGGTATAATATTGGTGTTAGTCAAAGGAAGTTAAAATTTTAAGCATGGCTAATCTCATCGCCACTTGTTGTAGAATGAATAACCTGCCATTGTAGTCCTAGCAGTACTGTAAGTAGACAAGTTGACGTGGCTTAGAATCCTAACTCCGGGCAATATACACTTGATAATTCCTTTGTCATTAAGCCGCCTGGCTAGGGTGATGAGAAGCCAATGGCCCCTCGCACTCAGTTTGTACTTATTCTGTAGATTATAGACCTATCTATAATGCCATTGTCAGTTGTATAGAAATGTATTTGGTTACAACCAATATACAACAACTGATCTTGTTAACAGTTGACTGAAGAAAGAAAGTTGAAGGGACCTTGTGTGTTTATCTTTCGTCCTATGGATCAGGTTGTCCTCTGGAATATGGACACCATGCAGACAAAGGTCATGCCTGAAGAGCATAAGCTAGTTGTTACAGATGTTCGCTTCCGGATTAATTCAACTCAACTGGCAACAGCTTCAGTTGATAAATCTGTGAGATTATGGGATGCAGCAAACGTAAGAGATGTTTCTGTTCATGTAATTGGCTTGTATTTCTGTTCATGTATTTGGCTTGTTTCAAGTTGTGGCTCTTCGGAGCCATGATCTTACAATTGAAACAATGGTTTTCCATCTACTTTGTTACCTTATATTGCCTGCAGCTTTGCTTTTCACTGCCATGGTTCACACATGTTAAGTTTTTGTGGCAGCCAAGCTATTGTTTGCAAGCATATACAGGGCACAGCTCACCTGTCATGTCTCTAGACTTCCACCCTAAGAAAACAGATCTTTTCTGTTTTAGTGATAACGACAATGAAATTCGCTATTGGAATATCAATTCATTTTCTTGTTCTCGTGTGTCTAAGGTATGTTTCTGTGCAGATTACTCTTCCTTCTTTGCCCTTTTGACTTTCAATTTGACGAAGAATCGGGAACTGTGTTTCAACATTGACCAGGGAGGTACTGCACAAGTGAGATTTCAACCAAGAATTGGGCAGCTATTGGCAGCAGCATCAGATAAACTAGTGTCGATTTTTGATGTAGAAAGTGACAGGAAAACATTCTCATTCCAGGTATTGAACGTTGGATTGCTTGATGAGTTATGTTATTGGTGTTGCTTTCTGAACTTTTCTTTTCTTTTTTCCTTTTGGGCCCTTCATTGTTTGCGCCAACCATTATAAGCTGAATCTCTTTTTGCAGGGGCACTCTGAGATGGTAAACTACATTTGCTGGGATGCAAATGGGGATTACTTGGCAACTGTGAGTCAGACCTTGGTGAAGATTTGGTCATTATCCTCAGGGGAGTGCATTCAAGAGCTCAATGGGAACCAGTTTCATTCATGTGTTTTCCATCCAAGTTATGCGACTCTGTTGGTTATTGGGGGAATCTCGGTAGGTCAAAATTTAATTCTCGCATGGATTGCTTTCCCCTTGTGATGACTAGAAGATTATATAATAGTATTATGATGTTCCCTTTGGAATTTGATCCACATGTTTTGAATTGAGCAAGTAGATTGTTGAATTGCAAGACTTCTTAATGTCGTATTCATTCCAATTTGGCATATCGAAATGAATCCAGTTTTGCTCTAAAACTTTTTTTCCTAAACTGAAGCCATGTTTCTTTCACTATAGTATCTTTTTGAGTTATCTGTATTTCGTGCTATGATGTCTTATCTTCAATACCTTGAAATTAGATTATGGTTTTCGTTGTGTTGCTATTTGTACCGCTTTACTGTTAACCTTGATTAATATTAACTTGATGTCTTTTGCTTGTTTTTTTTGTTTTTGTTTTTTGGAGCACGGGCTGCAGTCTTTGGAGTTATGGAATATGGCGGAGAATAAAAGCATGACAGTTCCAGCTCACGAAAATATCATCTCCGGTTTGGCACAGTCACCTGTTACTGGAATGGTTGCTTCTGCAAGTCACGACTGTTCTGTTAAACTATGGAAATAAGTCCGTAAGATGGAAGAATTATGAGTTACGGAAATAAGTCCGTAAAATAGAAGTTGAAAAAATATAGATAAAGAGGCTGGTCCGGCATGATGTTCCTAGGTTCTTTTTGAGTTGAACGTGAAATCCAAAACGTCATCTCACTGGGGAATTGCTTAGGCCTGGCTGAGCCTGAGGGGGGCATATAGGCGTTCTATAATTTTGACCCATGTTCAATTTTTTTTTATACTGTTCTTTCGCATTAAGAGAGAAGTGTCTTAAGCTTCCACTGTACACTTATTCTTCAAAAAACTTCAATTCGGTGCTTTTTTCATTGCAAGTTTTAATTATGCCATTTTAAATTTCCGTTTTTCTAGAGATTCTTAATATTGAAACTTTGTCATTGGATAAACAAAGTTTGCAATAAATTGATTGTGTTGAAGCAAAATTATTCAATAATCACTTTTCTTTTATCACTTGAAGCCTTTGTTTTTCTTCCTATTTTAGTGGAGAGAGGAGTTCGAAATTGGCGCTGAAGCTGAAGCTGAAGCTAAAGAACGTTGAAACGGAGTCCACCGCAAACTGGCGATTGTGGGCCATAATCCTTACGCAATCAAATCATATTAACATTGTGATGCCTGCAGCGACACGAATCGTCCGACGGACTATCACCGACTATTCTTAGTCAATGGGCCGGGTTGGGCTTAAGCTGGGAATGGCCCAGCCCGGCCTGTTGAGAAAATGTTTGAGCGAGCCTAACCCATGACTTGAGAGGGTCGAAAATGGTCTGGCTCATGGGCCACGGGTAAGCTGAGACTGGTCGGCCAGTGACTAGGCTCGTGGCCCAGAGTTTGTCCGATATTTCATATATTTTAAATTTTTAAGACAATTTTAAATATTGCAGTTGTATTTTTAAAAATTCATAAATTATAAATTATAACGTAATCATTTCTACAAAAATTACAAATTATACAAAAATATTTATATAAAATAAAAGATATAAAATACAAAACAATTTAGATTTATTTAAAATATATAACAATGATGATGTTGTCATAATTATTCTCTTTCTCTGTAAACAAGTCAATTTAAACCTTTTATTCGATTTTTCATATTTACATAATATATACATTATGCATACATATATTTACATTAATCTTAAAATGAATTAATCACTTTATTAATCCTAATGTATCAATGATTCAATTCCAAAATAATATATAAGTAA
>JAOSBN010000004.1:22119635-22132985 GCA_027563595.1 Erythroxylum suave | reverse complement strand
ATATGAAAAGTTAATAAGTTAATAGTTGTAGTTAAAATTATGAATTACATTAATTATAAAATTTTAATTTACTTAAGATGTTTATTAATTATTATAAGATAGAATTGATAATTAATTATGGCACTATATAACTGATTAATTATGATATAATAATTAATAAAATTATTGAAATGTATATAATGGTATAATTAATTAGGACATTTAATTCAATTAATTATAAATTTATATGAAAATTTAATAAGTTAATTGTTAAACTTAAAATTATGAATTACATTAGTTATAAAATTTTAATTTACTTAAGTTATTTATTAGTTATTATAAGATAGAATTGATAATTAATTATGGCAACATATAAGTGATTAATTATGATATAATAAAGTTATTAAGATGTATATAATGATATGATTAATTAAGACATTTAATTCAGTTAATTAGAAATTTATATGAAAATTGAATAAGATAAATAAGTTAATAGTTGTAGCTAATCTATTATCTTTTACATTAATTACAAATTTTTAGTTTACTTAAGTTATTTATTAATTATTGTAAGATAGAATTGATTATTAATTATAGCAACATATAAGTAATTAATTATGATATAATAAAATTATTGAGATGTATATAATCGTATGATTAATTAGGACATTTAATTCAATTAATTAGAATTTTATATGAAAAGTTAATAAGTAAATAGTTATAACTAAAATTATGAATTAAATTAATTAAAAAATTTGAATTTACTTAAGTTAATTATTAATTATTAAGTTAATATATAAAAATTATTAAATTAATAGAGTAGTGGGTGAGCCGTCGCCCACAGTTCCACAGGCTACGAGCCAGCCCGTGGCCCGTCTACCTTCGACCCGCAGTTCTACTAGCCATATCTACCCAACTTGTAGCTTAGCCTTTGAGCTAGTTTGACTGAACCAAACCTGTTAATCATGGGGCGTGCTAAAATTGATATCTCTATTCTAAGGTAAGATATAATGCTAATAATATAAAAGAATTTGAAAATTAATTAAAAAAAAACAGTATATTTCATGCGATGTGGCATTCACCGCCAACCTAGGCCTCCTATTATGTTAATCGGACCCCTCTCTCTGTCTCTCTATCTGGAAAATTCACCAATATGCTCTTACCTATGGAGGAGATTCGAGGAGATCAAGTTCTGGAGAATCCCGTTAAAACGGAGGAAACTATTTCCGACTCCTTTGTCTGTTGCGTTTGCCTGTAAGTTATCCACTCTCCTTTCTTGTTTTTTTTTTTTTCAATTATTATTATGAGAGAAAAGAAAACGGGTCTTGTTTGTTATTTGTTTTTTATTGTTTGTGGTGCCTGAGGAACTATTGGGTAAGCAGCAAGTTACAAAATAAAAAGAAATATCTTCTTCTTCATTCTTAAAATTGAGCGATGCTGAATTGTACTCTTTTTTTTTTTTTTTTTGTAAGCAGGGACCTTCTGTACAAACCCATTGTCCTCTGTAAGGCTTTTATCTATCCTATCGATAGTACTTAATGCATGTTCTTTTTCACATTTATTTGTAATCCTATTTTCACTACAGCTTGCGGTCACATAGCCTGTTTCTGGTGTGTCCATAAATCGATGGATATGACGCGTGAGTCTCATTGCCCCATTTGTAGGCATCCATATAATCACTTCCCAACCATCTGCCAGATGCTGTATTTTGTGCTTCTAAAGATATACCCTATTGCTTCTAAGAGGAGAGAGGATCAAATTCTAGGTATTCCTTTATCCTCTCCTACCATAGAATGGTGTAAACATTTGCATTTTGAATGTACTCATGTTCCTGCTATCTGAAAAATAGTTATGCCGTAGACTCTGCTCTTTCTTTCACATACTGCTGGTAGATTGAGGATGACATTTGTCTGATATCACGTACATATATTATCTGTTTTGCAGGTAAGGCATTTTCCAGAGGCTGAGTTAATTGATTAGTCTCAAGTCAGGAATATTAGTAACTAGAGCTTCTTTATAAGTGATCAAGCTAGAATTTAATTGGCGCACCTCGTCATCCATCTGTGTTCATTTTTAACTCATCAGGGCAATCTCCTAATACGAGATTACGTTATCTGTAACAGAGGAGGAAAAGACAACAGGCTGTTTCTCTCCGCTGTTCAACATTAATGCATGTAATTCACATACCAATCAAGAATATGATAGCCAGAGGCATCTTTTATGTTCATCACCCAAAATAATCAAGTTCAACTTGTTCTTGGAGCCTTGCCCTACCGGAGAGAGTATGCAGCAGATGGAGTTCAATCCCCTGAACCAAGATACTGGCATGTATATTCCCATTCAAAACTCCGATATGAACTGTGAGGTGACCAAAAACAATGAAAGTGACCAAATTGTCTCACCTACATATGAGCCTGATGAAGATTGCAAGCAAGTTTCAATTGTTGATCTCCAGTGTGCTGCATGCAAGCAACTACTTTGTCATCCAGTGGTTCTTAACTGTGGCCATGGTACTTCTATTAGAATTGTTGATGTACAGTGTGCTGCTTCCAACCAATTGCTTTCTTAGTTGAATTAGCTCTCTGATATGCTTTGAGGTACCATTGCCTTTCTGTCTAATATTTTTCAAATTTGATTTTGTTCTTTTCCTGTCATTCTTTAATTGTTTCAGTTTATTGTCAAACCTGCATCATTGATCGAGTAGAGGAGATGCTCAGATGCCAAGAATGTCAAATTTTGCACCCAACGGGTTGTCCAAAAGTATGTTTGGAGTTTGATCATTTCCTAGAAGAGCAATTCCCCAAAGAGTATGCATTACGAAGACATACTCTTCAGCTGAAACGACAGCCTATCAAGAATGAAAACCAAAATGCCTGTATGTATTGCTTGATTCTCCTGCACTGTCCAAAGAATATTGCTTCATTATAAGTGGTGTATAACAATTTGCATTTTTTTAAATATAGGATTTTTATTTTTTTCTATAATTATCTATGAACTCTTCTACAAAGAAACTCCTGTAAATATAAATTATAAATAAAAAAATTTCTATGAATTCTAACTTTTTGCATTCAATTTAATTATTTTCACTCTTTTGTGTTTACAATATCTATGCTTTAGATTTTATTCCATATCTACTGAATATCAATTTAGGACACTTACATATTTAACATTGACTGCACTGAGGGAGAAAGGAAAACGTGAAGGTTTCAACTCAATAGTACATAATGAGAGGGTAGGGACAGGGCGAAGGGGAAATCTTAGTTATAGGTGTATGAGATGGCACCTCTTTCCTTTTTTATGTTTACCAGCCCTGATATCAGAAATTGTTATTACGAAGCTTTGACTAAATGATGTTTGTATAACTTAAGGCCAAATTCCATTGTTTGTTACTGATACACATCTGCTTTCAGGTTCTACTAAAGCTAGTAAAAGTTGCTCTCCGTTACACTTTAATACAGGGGAACAACATGTACAATTGTGGGCTGATCCTCAATCAAAGGTTCATGTTGCAGTTGGATGTGATTCTTGTGGGGTAACTTTTTGTTCCTTAGTTATGTTTTATTGGTCCAGCTTGTATCTTATCATTTGGAGTTAATCATACCCTATGCACTTTTGAATACCATTCTGGCCATTGTTTATAGCTTGTTACATTTTCTGCTATATGTCAACAGATGTACCCTATTGTTGGTGATAGATACCAATGTAAAGATTGTGTGGAGAAAATGGGTTTTGACCTTTGTGGAGACTGCTACAATACTCAGTCCAAACGTCCAGGTCGGTTCAATCAGCAGCATACTCCAGAACACAAATTTGAGCTTGTGGAACAAAACTGATCTCATAATATTTTGCTTGCACTGGCAACTGGGCACTTCCATGATTTTACTACTTTAACCAATTTTGATGATGATTCAGAAATTTCAGAAAATGAATTCCTTGCTCCAATCATATCTGGTGATCCCAGTGAGGGTACTGAAAACAGTTCGCCTAGAGGTACCAACCCTGAGGTTGCAGACGATCAAAATGGGAGTGAATCTATGTATTAAATATTTCTTCTTGTGCATCTTTAACAGGGATTTTGGGTTTGCAAAGGTTTGGCCGTGTCAGATCCCAAAAAGAAAAGTGGAATTTCCACTCGGAATTCCTTCCTGGTTGCTACACCTGTGGATGTATGTTCTGGTAGGACTTTGTCATTATTTTCTTTTAAATGCACTGCTGGGGGTTGCTGTTATCAGGCTCTTAACTGGAATATGACGACAAATATCCAGTTTGACCACGTTATTAATTTTAAGGGGAGATACCTTGGCTCCATTAGGGTGCTAAAAGTAAAAGTCAGCTGCATTCAGAGTTTAGACGTTGCTTAACTTCGTCAGGCGTTGAACCGGTTGCATTTAGTGGTAACTTACATTACTATTATGTATTATTGTGCTCTTGTGAAGCCACTATCATGGGAGGATCTCGCATCTTAAGTATGGTTTTCTCATCTCTGTAGTCATCATGTAATCAGTTCATTTTGTGCCTCATCATTTGGTTCATCCAATTTGTTTATCCCTCATTAGTCATTAATTGGATCATCCATTTGCGCTCTGGTTAGGCTAAGTAACTATATTGTGAACTCTTGCGCATATTCCAGAATGCCAGATGGAACAACTTCCTTGTCTTAAACTGTATGAATAGATAGAAGGAATCTGTAAACCAGATTGGTCACTTCTCCAATATTCCATTTCTTTGACCAGCAAATTCTCCGACTTCTTCCTCCTTTTCGGTAATTCTAACACTTTGGATGTAACTTTCTTATTTTTTGTGCTTTGTCATCTATCTTCGTGATGTGCTATGTTGTGCTTCTTAGGTTGAATTTTCTTTATCTTTCTTTCTTTTCTTAAATTAAGAAAGGTATATCTATTGAGCAAGATCCGAAAAGCAAGTTGGTGTATCCAATAAAAGGTCATGAAATCATAATTCACTAACAGAACTATTATGACAAAGCGAAAGTGGGAGAGTGTGCTATACTGTTTCCAATCCATCCCTCTTGATATGTCCAACTACAATGTTCAGAATTCCTCCACTTCACATTTGATATAATTAGCAATGCCTTCAAAATTTGCATAAGATATCAAACATTTATTGATAGCGGATATTACTACTGAAGAGTACTTTCCACAATTTTCTTTTGGATTCAAAGCTGTTTTTAGCAGTTTTACCTTCAAATACTCCTGATGTCTCAACCATGTTTGGGGAGAGAAGGAAAGGGAGAGGGATGCAAGTTTTAGCCATTAGACTGCCCTTTGAATCCCAAAGAATCACTCCACAGCTCGTTGATTTATATTTTTTGTTCCACATGTTGTCAAACATTCAGTTTTTAAGTAATCACTTATTGGAAGGCTTAATCCATTTGAGGTGCTCGGATCTACAATCCTTCACTTCCTGCTCTTTTTCACTATTTCAATGAAGAGTATAGTTCCTTTTTTCAAGAAAGGGAAAGTAATGAATTAATAGGAAAAGGTACAAACGGTAAGTTACAAGGCATAAGAAAAAACAAGAACCAGGCTGAAACTATGCAAAGCCAGGACAGCAAACGAAGGCTAAAAGGATATGTCTCACTATCTCACGTGTTGTATGCTGATTTGACCTGTACTAGTTTAAATTACCTCAAATTCTTGCCGGCTCGAGCTCGAGGTCGATTCAAAGGCAGTATTCGATCTTTTGTTCTTTGCTGACAGCCGTTTCAGGACATCCAACTCAATCATCCGGGGTATTCATGAGCTGTTCACTAGAAATTGGACTATTGCTCATCGACACATCTACCGAGAGAGTAACAGATGCGCCGACTGGTTAGCTAAATATGCAGGCAATTTTGACATTGGTGTCTATTTTATCACAACACCCGTTGGGTGCCACTTGATCCTTTTACAAGATCTATCGAAAATTTGTTTCTCCAGATTTAACGTGTAACATTTTTCGTTTGCGTCCCTTTAAAAAAAAAAAACCTCAAATTCCTCTCTCGTCAAAGGAATTACCAATCTAACAATCTCAAGTGCATCCAACAGTCTCAGTCCAGTTGTTGAGTGAACAGGAAAGATTATTTTAGTCTTAGTCTACGTGAGACTGTAAGTATTGTCATGTAATACTCCCTTAACAGTAGCCTATTGAGGAATTATGTTACAAATAGCCGGAACTGTCCATCATTAACAAAAGGCGCCATAAAATTCTAATTGTCTGGCAAAAAGTCAGTAGAAGCGCCATTCTCTAAGTTCCCTTTAATCGACAATCTCCTCCGTTCCTTGAAAATAGTGAGCATGATCCAGGAGACGTTACCTGTGGCTTGTGGGAGTGACTTACAGTTTTTAAATAGTACTAATGCTAGTTAATTTATCCTTCGGTATTCTTCTTAGCTTTCTTCTCATGTGAACCTTGTTACTAATTTTGAAGGAGCGCATACCAATGCCGCCTCCTCTTCCTGGCAACCATACATTCTATTTGACCTTTGTTTACTAGACCATCTGAAAATCCTAAAGATCATTTCAGTTATTTTCACTAAGCTTTTACAAACATAATATGAGAGAACCAATACTAAATTCAATACAACATTGACCGGCTGAACTCTACTTATGTAGGAGAAACTCTTGTTACTTTAGTTTTTTATTAAGAACGTAAGTTCTTTAAGGGTACGTTTGGTTGAGAGTTTTTTACTGGAATAGAATAAAACGTAATATTATTATATTGTTTGTGGGAAAAGTTTATAATAGAATGATATAGAAGAGAAGAGTTTCATATTACATCTCATTCCATCATAAACAGTAAAAATAAAAAACTTCTAATTTTTTGAGTTTAAGATGGAATGTAAAATGATAAACAACTTTATACTATATTACATTATAAATCCTTCACCCAAATAACAGTTTACTATATTACATTATGAATCTTTTTATCCCTCTCAAATAACAATTTTCTAATATATATCTATTTACATTTCATTCTATTCTATTGAAAACTTTACATCCACTCAAATATAGCCTAAAATTTTGATGGGCTATATTTTCAGTTGATTTGATACCTGTTGATTTTGGTGATACCACAATCTTTAAGGCAAAAATTGAATTTTGACCATAATTTTTTAAATCAAAATACAAGTTAAATATTAAAATTTAGGAACTTGTAAAATAAATCTTAACATTTACAAAAAGTTCCAATTAAATCTTAATTATATGACAATTTTGACGGAGTTATGTACTTGTCCGTTATGTGACACGTTATTGCTAACGCGGCATAAGTTAAACATTTTCATTAACAATGTGAGTTCCACTTTATTACTTGTATGTCATATAACACAACGAGACTCAGCTTTAAAAATGATATTAAAATAATCTAATTTTTATATAATTAAAAATAAATAAATTTTAATTAATTAAATAATATTATTTACTCATAATAATCTTAAGTTTAATTAGAAAATTAAACTCTAATTACAATTCCAAGATAAGAAAAAAAGATCTAAACTCTCTTGCTCAGTTTCATTATTATTTTTAGATAATGTTAGGGTGAAGAAAAGGATATTAATTTTTTTAAATTTAAATTTAAATTATATTATCGTATTAAACGCTATTACATAACTTATTACAAAGAATCATATTAACTATACCAAAACTACGAAACTATTATACCATGGAACTGCAGATGAATTACAACATACAACATTACAACGACCATTGTCGTTTTACGTCATAAGTAACCAATCTTTGTTTGTCATTAGCAATGATGGCTAATCGCACCCAACTCACGATCTGTTTTGCAAGCTGCTAATGACTCGCTTCCACACTTTTATAAATTCTTCGATTTGATTCTCTCCATACAGAGTAAGTGAGAATATGAAAGGCAGTCCTAATAATCACACCATTATGTTAACCATTTTAATTTCATACACCTGATGATTAGATTCAAAGTTTCCATCCACCCAAAAGAGTATCGATGTAGTTGGAACATCACCATCAGCCTGCTCCATATTGCTTTACTATTGATTAATTGATGGGTCCATGAGGATTTAGTGGAGTTAACGACCAATAAGATCACAAAATAAGAAATCACGAAGAAGAACACCAACGAATTTTATGGCAAGAAATATGGGTTTTTTTATAAAATTTTTTGACTATAGAGGATATCTTAATGCCATTTAAAAGATTGGGAACCTTCACGAGCTAAAAACTGCATAGGGAGGGGAAAAGAATATAGAGGAAGTTACGGAAAAAGATCATCAAGGAAAATTGTGGCAAAAAGTTCAAAAGCATGGGCTTTATTATGCTTACGTGCCAAATGGCAATGACGAGAGAGAGAAGAATCAAGAAAAGCAAATGAGAGAATTAGAAGAGAATGAGAGGGAGAAACCTAAGGATGATTTGTTATTGAATCGTTAGCTGTTACATGATATTACACATGTGAGCCTCTCATTGAAGGTCACGTATCATGCTATCAACATTTTGTAAAAAAAGAACAACACTACACCATTTTAAAGGACATTGTCCTAAACACTTATTTTTTAGAAAACTACGACTTGTTGGTTCTCGCCCTCTATATGGCACCTTTTCTTATAACAATGCCTTCCTCTTCAAAAACCGTATCCATAAGGTTGGCTTCTAGGTAGCCTTGTTGCAGTTTAAATAAGGGCTTCAACATAGCTTCATCTAATGGGTGACTATCCCAACACCAATACTTACATTAATGGTCTATTGTGGTGTTTTACAATTTGATGATCCAGGATGGCCTTTGGATATTTATCATTGCGAGGAGCTTGGATTGGTAACTCAATGGATCTAAGCACCCCTTTTGTGACCTACTTCTTCAATTAAGATACATGGAACTTGGGATGGAAGGTTAGTCCTTATGGTAGTGCTAACTTGTAGGCAACATGTCTAATTCTTTCCTCGACAAGGTACATACCATAGGAAATAGGTGATAACTTTTGAGAACTTCTTCTCTACAACAACTGTTGCTGTTAGGTTTGGAGTTTAAAAAACTCCAGATCTCCCTCATTGAACTCCCGATATGTCCTTTTATGATCTATATTTTATCTATACAATTTTGAGCCCCTTGGAGATGGAACCTTGTAGATGCCAATGTCATCTCCCTATCCTTTATTATCTTATTGATAATCAAATTTCGAGAGTCCTCCTTAAAATAAGGTATGTAGGTGGGTAGAGGTCAGCTGTATAATAGCTCAAAATGAATGAAACCAATGATCGTGTGGTATGGTGTTACACCAACACTTGACCAAGGAAATCTATTCTACGAAACTAGTTAGTACGAACTTATAGAAGCATCGCCTATTTGACTGAGGATGGTAAGTTATGCAGAACTTGAGGCTTCCCTTGTAACTTAAAAATTTTCCTCCAGAACTTATTCAAGAAAAGGGGATTCCAATCACTTACAATGCTCTCGACATCTTGTACAATTTGAAAAAATGCATGAGAAATAATTGAGTTATATCTGTAGTTGATAAAGGATGTTTAATAGGCATGAAATGTCCATATTTGCCAAAACAATCCATGGTCACCATTACACCTATTCTTCCCTTCCAAAGGGGAATACCTTCTACGAAATCCATTCTTGTCTCCTCCCATTGTTCCTCAAGGATAGGTAGTAGCTGAAGCTTGCACAGATACGTCACATTCTCATACTCCTGTAAAAAAATTACACATCCCTTCGCATAGTTCTTTATGTCCTTACTCATCCCCTTCTAATGATATATAATTTGCAACCTCTTTATAGTCACAGTAACCAAAGAGATGAGTTTCATATACAAATCCTTGTCGAACCTAATGACTTCCTTTCCATCGTAATATTTCATTTTTCCGTTCGTAATTGCAGAAAGGAAGGTTCCTTCTTCCATGCATTTTATAATGTCTTCAATTGTTGCATCCTCCTTCCAATTGCTCCTAATTTCCTCTAATAATCTGATATGGATTTGAAATATGGTAGGTGTGAGAAGCTTCGTGCTTGTTATATAGGACAACACATCTGCCGCCTAATTCTCCTTCCCACGTTGATATATCACCTCGAAATGATACTTAAAAAACCTTAAAAGCCTTGTTTGTTGGAAAGGGTGAAGATTTGTTGCTTTAACAATTATGTTAGTCTTCGGTGATCAGTTTGTACTTAAAACCTTCTTCCAACTAAGGTAATAATGCCGCTAGCAGATCATTTTCATAATGGCTAGGAACTCCTTCTCATAAGTGTATAACCATTTATGCTTGTCTTCTAGCGTCTTACTTAAGGTGTTTTTCCTTCTATAACACTACTCTAATGCATGTACCACTAGTGTCATCCTCTAAAGCAAAATCAAGCATAATCAAGATTAGGGTTAACATGAGTGCCTCTTTCACTTCTTCGATGTCCTGTTGTTGTCATTCTCCCTAAGCCCGCTGGTTGGTCACCTAGCCTTAAGCAACTCATTCAAGGGTTGGGCCATTTGAGAATACTTCCACATGAATCTTCAATAGTAGCCCACAATCCAAGGAAGCCTATAAGCCCTTTGAGTGATCCAAGTGTTAGACAATTTCTTATTATGTCCAACTTTTTGTCATCTGTGGCAACTTTTCTTCGATATGAAGTGGCCAAGATTCTTTAGCTGTCGAGCTCTAGAAGTGCACTTGCTCCCATTAAGATATAGTTTGTGGTCTTGAAGAGTTTTGAGAACTACCCTAAGGTGTCATATGTGCTGCTCGAAACCTCGACTATAAATTCGTATATTGTTGAAATAGACAAATATGGACCAATAAAGGAAGGGCCTAAATGTCTCTTTAATTAAGCTCTAAAAGGTAAAAGGAATATTTGTCCACCCAAAAGGCATTATAAGGAACTCATAATGTCCCTCATGGGTTTGAAAAGCCATCTTCGTAACATCTTCATCGTACATTCAGAATTGTTAATGTCTAGACTTCCAACTTTGAGTACTAGCTTAATCCTTAAAGCTCATCAAATAAATCCTTAATTAGGGATATTGGGAACGTATCTTTCACTGGCCATTTTTTAGTTCTCAATAGTCAACACACATTCGCCATGAATTGTCCTTCTTTCTTACCACCACTACTGGAGATGCATATGGGCTTAAGCTACATCGTATGAACTCTTATTATAGCAACTTGAACATCACTCTTTCAATAATGTCTTTTTGCTTCCTAAAGTAGCGATACAGGTAGACATTGATCACGTCTGCTACCTCCTCAAGTTTGATCCTCTAATCCTAAGCTCTCCTTGGAGGGAACTGCTTAGGTTCTTGGAATAGTGATTTATACTTTACCAGTAATGATTGAAGCTCATCAATAGATGTGGTTTGATCTTCTAGATTCATTTGTTACAAAAGACGCTCAACCAGGTAGGTTAACTATATCATATACAATCGTCCTACATATTCCCCCATTAGCATTTTATTTAACCTCTTGTTTGACACCATCTTCATGCCTTGTTTCTTAGTACCTAACGTAGTTATCATTTTCCCTTCCTAGGTAAACTTCATAGTGCATGTCTTGAAGTTACATAGGACATTGTTAAGGTTGATTAGACATTGCAACCCCAAGATGACGTTGTAGCTTCCAAGGGGGATTACTAGGGCGTTTATTATAAAGGACTCCCCTTGCATTCTCCACATAAACCCTTTATATCATTGATGGAAACTCAGTCTAAGATCTCCCCCAACTATAGTTTAGATTCAAGAAATCTCATCCAGTTGGCTTTAGCTTCTTCTAGCTAAAGCTTTATCAAGGAAGATCAACACTTGGATATGTTTTCTCTAATGATAAACCCTCACTTGCATTTGTTTACATTCTTCTTCATTGATTCCCCCAATCATAGCCTAGAACAAGACATTAGTTTCATATTGCTCCCCTGCATTTCCTTCAATTGTTTTGTAGGATTTCTTTTTACGTTCTATGCCCCATTCAACCATGTATAGCTGCATTTGTTTCCTTCTACATTGATGGCTATGTATGAACCTCTCATATCACCAAAAACAAAGTCCTTTGGCTTGACATTCATTAAAGACCTGTTGACTACTTTGGTTAAAGCTAAACTCCTACTTGGGCCACTCTTTATAATGTTTCCTTAGGCTCTGAGTTGGTAAGACTCCCTTAACTGGTTGGATATTGAGGCTTATGTTTACCGAGGATCCTCCCTTGTGGTTTAGGATGTTGTTGATGCTGGGTGAAGCGTAGCTTTAGAAGTTCCCATTCATGTTGCTTGAACATTTAAGACCACTTCTTACAACCTTGCCAGTGAGTAGGTTTGTTGAATAATATGGGGTTCAAGGATTTTAACTATTAGTTCTAGCTTCAATTTAAGCCCCTGTAAGAAAAATACGATAAGATATTCCTCAAGTAACATTAGTATGTTATACTACTTGTTGAATCATGCAGACTATTCTTACACTGATTGCTTATGTTTGAATTGCTTAAAATCACCTACGGGGTCCTTAAAAACTTCTACATTGAATCTTTGCCTTATCAAGTCAACTACCTCTTCCCACTTTATTGGTTCCTTCTGTTGTAGTTTCCTTGTGGTTAGTTAATACCATTCTTCATTTCCCCCTCTAAATGTAGTATTGCAATCCCTAGTTTCTTCTCATTTGAAATGTTCTCAAGCATGATTTTTTTTTGCACTTGTACACCTTAACTCTTTACTCCACTTCCTTTAAAAATTGTCTTGAGTTGGCCCAACTCTTTTATCTACCTCTCTGTCGTACCTTGATTTTCCACTAGGAGCTTCTCACTTTTGGTTTCATTTTCGAGAACTATTTTTAGGTTTTCTTAATCCTTCTGAGCTATACAAGTTCTTTCTACCATAGTGATATTTCAAGGTTCACCACTTTGACAATAGTTTGTTATATGCCAAATTTCAACGAAAAGAGAGAGAAGAGTCAAGAGAAGTAAATAAGAGAATCAAAGGAGAATAAGAGAGAAAGAGAAACCTTAAGTGATTTGTTATTGAATTCTGAAAAGGTTGTTAAGTTGTTGATAGGTATGCATTAGTATATGTTTTGATAGGTATATGACATGTGTTTTTGTAACAGCCTAGACCATCCGCTTGCAGACGCGTTTTCCATGGCCTAATGCACCGGATTTCATCGGAACTCTGAGGTTAAACGTGCTTAGGTGAGAGCAGTACCAGGATGGGTGACCTCCTGGGAAAACCCATGGAAAAACGTGAGGGCGCGAGGCCCGAGAGGCCAAGGCCCAAAGCGGACAATATCTGCAAGTGGGTGATCTGGGCTGTTACAATTGGTATCAGAGCCGGTACCCGAGTGGTATGCCAGCGTGGACGCTGGGCCTCCCGAGGGGGGGTGGATACTTAGGGGTATCCCATATCGGCTGGAGAGGAGAACGAAGCATGCCT
>JAOSBN010000004.1:22091714-22108271 GCA_027563595.1 Erythroxylum suave | reverse complement strand
TCAAGAATTTTTAAATTTAACAACTCCTTTTTAAACTTATGTGAGTAAAATAGGAATCGAACTTAATTATAAGGACATGACCTCATTAATTCATTTTTAATTTTTAATTTTTCTTTAATAAAATACAACGTCAATTTCATTGAATATATTTTTTGATATTTTATCTCACCTTAATTTAAAGCATCCGAGAGAAAAAGTTAATCACATTACCTTTGGGTGATATTTTCAAATTGCATAAAGGCTTTCGACTTTCCTCCTCTTTATTTGCCTTAAAAGGGTAGCATTTGGAGAGTGGTTAGTGATTTATAATTTGGCTTGATAATTGGATTCCTTATTTCTTAAGATTTAAAAGAGTAAATTATGTTTAAAAGCTCAAACTTTACTTTTTTTTATAATACTAGTAAGGAGTTTAAAAAGTGACAATAAAATGTTCCAACTTTTAAATTATCTAAAATGAATCCACCATTAACCCCTAGTTAATGACATGATAAGCTACATTAACAAACATATATGACATGTGGCTAACAAAGTGTTCTTTTATTGCCATGTCATATTAAATATTAAGAATAAAAAATAGAAAAATATTAAATCATCGTTAGCTATAATTTATTCTTGTAATAAATGAAACAATTGTTCAACAATTTATTGTCATAGAAACAACCCCAACTACTATCTGGAATAAATGTTATAGCCTTTCAAGATCAATGTTTTATATCAAAAACACCATATTACTAATATAATAAAAATCATTTGCCTAAGGGTTATAAGAACTCACCTAATTCGTTATCTACCTGTATAAAAATTTAGAGTTAGTGAAAAAGTATAAATGCTACTAATATTGTTCTATATAGCCTAAACCCAACCATCCATTAGTGCCAAATAGTCTGTAACACATTATATCATACAAAAATTCATGCTTTTTCTTTACACCTAAATGATCAGAAGATATTTCTTTCTCTCCATTACCATAACAACTATAAAGAACCCATAATTTATTTTCCTGGGGCTCTGATACTAACATGCATATGCCCTTAAAAATTCATCATGTCCTTCCACACATCTTCATCTTCATAGTAGTTGCAAAAATCTTCTTATCTTCTTCCAACTTCATTTATCCTACTAAATTCATTGACAATTTGTCACCAATTTCACTTTACACTCCATCTTCAACATTAATGTTACACCGAATCCTAAAATAGTTTAGGATGTGTACTTACATAAATCTAACGATAACCTAATAAAAATTTAATTAAGAATTTCCCACCTTTTGCATTTGTATCTACTTAAGTAAGTACAAAAGGAAGCAATAATTGATTTCCAAATCCAATTCTCCTCACCATATTGACGGCTAGATTTCCATGTTTTCAAACAATAAAAAGGAATATGACTTATTTTTTCTTCATCAAGTGGTGAAACTAAATAAAAATAGGTTTATTTTCAAGACTAAGGGTTTAAAGGTTTATTTTGAGAAAGATGGAAACAATAAGTTCTTTCTATAAGAAAATTGAAGGTTCGCAATCCTCAAGAGATGGAGGATCTTTTCAATTCAAATTAATTTCGATCAACCTCCCTTCTTTAGAACATTAGTCTTGTATCTTTTTTCTTTCATTCACTCAATCTCTTTCTTTTATTCTCCCCTTTTATGCTATATGCTCTCTCTTTCTCTCTCTTAAATTTTTATATTTTCAATGTTTAATGTAATGTAGCAATAAAAGGATAAATTTCAACCACAAAGTCATATAGGTTTGTTGATGTGGTTTGCCATATTAACATTGTTATTAATTGAGAGGTTAATAGTGATTTTTTTTAGAAAAATTATAAGTTGGAGTATTTTATTGTCACTTTTTTCAAATTTGGACTAATGTTTCAAAAATTGAGTAAAATTGAAAATTTTGTAAATAATTTACCCAATTTAAAAATCACATCCCATGTCTAAACACTTTCATAAATTACGAAAAGATGAAATTAGACCTTAAAGTTTTCACCAAAATTTAGTTTAAACCCTAACATTTTAATTAAAATGTAGAGAAAGAACTCTAATATTTCACAAAAGATTTAAAAGGACCTTGACTTAACATCATCATTAGTAATCCTTTAAAAAACTATAGGTGACGTTATTTATTAATCTTTTATAGGTCTTATGCCAAATGTAACATTAAACAATAAACATTGCATGCTTATTTTTATAGATAATAACTTATGGGTTATCATCTAGCTTAAGATTATTTCTTAAAGCCCGAAAACAACATTTAGAGAAAACTCAAATATTATTGTTTGGGTCTTTGTCCATCTGAAACTAAAGGAGCGCCTCTCCTTCTCTATCTTTTGTAGAATTACAGTTAAATATTAATTTTATTTTAAGTTTCAAGTGAAATAATAAGTTCATAGACTTTCGTTCATATGATTTCAATTTCATTTTAATTTTCAAGGAATTGAAGAGGACAGGGAAGAAATTGTTGCAGAGATGATGACGTAAACAACGGGAATTTTAAGGAAGGAAAAACAAGAGAAGAGGGACATTATTTAAGAACAACTGACCATTACCAGATGCATCGTTTCACGCTATAACTGCCAAAACTAACGTCTAGTTTAGTATTCCTCTTATGTATATTTAAATGTTGTAATAGAAAGTTGTTACTCTCTTTTACAATCCTCTCATGACTTTTCTAGAATCTCTCTTATTCCCTTTCTCTCTCTTGTTCGCACAATCACACATACAAATACAATACAAAATCATATAACAGTGGCTCTGAGGAAACGATTTGTTTGGTGAAAAATGGGAAACAGATGACTTGATATTGTTGGTTTCTTTTGGAGACAACTATTTAGACTATGAAGCAAGGGAGAGGTATATTTGTCTCTTTTCTCATAATTGTTCATCATACCAAAAGAAATTTTCATCTTTTGTTTTTCATTTATCGTAAAGATGTCAACTTTGGAAAGATTTTATCTAACAGGTGTTTTGTTTAATCACGTTAAGGGGTTTTTGAAGTTTGGTACGTGAAAGGTTTTTTTTAATTTGTAAGTTTTCATTCTTGATTTATTTTGTGTACTTGTTTTTGTTTTTGTTTTTGATTTTTGGCTTGATGGTTATCGTTAGTATTAGCATCTTCAGATTTCTTGGTAGAATATGTTAGGCAATTTTAAGCTGTTAACATTCCTATTTTGTTTTCTTTTGTTTCCCTCAAGAAGTAAAGTGTTGAATTTCTTTATTTGATAGGTGTCTCGAAGTTCTTTTATGAGTGATTTGGGGTCTATTAAATATTAGTGGTGATCTTTTCTCACTGAGAGTTTTTTTTTTTTTTTTTTTTGGCTTAGGAATTAGGTTACTACTGGCATATGATTTGTAAGTTGGTTAAGGCTAATGTGGAATCCCAATAATTAAAATGAAACATGCACATCACTAATCTGGTTTACTTATTTTCTGTGGTTTTTATTTATGTGGTTATTATGATTCCATTTTCATATGACGCATTCACATTACTGCTATTATGAATTTGCCTTTGCAATAGGCTAGTGATGTTGAGACTTTGTGACTTTACGACTTGTTATTGAGCTTCTTTAATGTGTAACATGGACTTCTATCTTTTTAAGACTAGGAACTATTAGCAGAGTTATCTATATTGCTTGATGCTTTTCCCTATATCATGGAAACTGATTATGGCTTTCATTATTTTTCAATATTTGCCGGACAATATAAATTTGTTGATATATCCTCTTAAATGTTCTTAAATATCATTAAAATATTCACATCTTTGTATCATTTTATCATATTCCTTTTTAGAATATGATACTCTTATAGTTTCCAAGTTGTAATAGGTATATGGGTCTATAGAAGATATGCATATGCTTAGTACATGGTAAGAAAAGAAGGAAGTTTACTATGACCATGATTGAGCTATGGTTTGATAAAGCGATATTGAGCTTCCTTTTTATCTGAATAGAAACTGAAATTCTTCTCTACTTTCTCCATATACTAAATATACTAATATATACAGAGTCATTTGTCCTATTTGAGGAAACAAACTAATTCCTACACATTAGTAATTGACTAAGAAAATTATAATCAACCTAAATAATTGAAAGATTAAAATAAGCATAAATTAGTAAATCAGAATTATAGCTATTAATCAATTATTTACAAATATATCAAATCTTTTAGAAGATCAAATATTTTAATTTTCTGACACTCCTCCTCAAACTGGAGAATAAATGTTTTCCATTCCTAGCTTGCTAGTAAGGTTCTGTAAAGTTGAGTTACCCAGTCCTTTTGTGAGCATGTCTACCATTTGACCATTAGTGGGAATATAAGGTGTACAGATCAGTCCACTTTTAATCGTTTCTTTGATGAAGTGTTAGTCTATCTTAACATGTTTTGTTCTATCATGTTGAAATGGATTATATGCAATGCTCATAGCAAACTTGTTTTCGCAATACAACTTCATAGGTCCATGCCATTTAACTTGCAAGTCTTATAAAATTTTCTTCATCTATAAGAGTTCACAAATTCTTTGAGTCATTACACCAAATTCAGATTCCACACTTGATCTAGATACTATTGTTTGTTTTTTGCTTCTCCAAATCATTAATTTTCTTCCAATCAAAGTACAGTAGCCAATTGTTGAGCGTCGATTTGATAGTGAACCAACATAGTTTGCATGCTTTTATAGTTAATTCTTCTCCTTTTCTAAACATTATTCCTTTCCAGAATTAGCTTTTAGGTATCAAATTACTCTATAGGGAGCTTGTAAATGAACTTTCTTAGGATTATGCAAAAATTGACTCATCACGCTCGCAGCATACGCAATATTAGGACGTATATGAGACAAGTATATTAGTTTTCTAACCAACTTTTGATAACTTCATTTATTAACATCATCTCTTGCTTCACTTACTGATGATTCTTTTCGATTGTTGTATCAGTGGGCTTACATCCCGTCATTCTTGTCTTTCATAAAAGTTCTAAAATATACTTTTGTTGGGAAATAAATATGCCTTCTTTAGATCGAGCCACTTCAATTCCTAGAAAATATTTGAGTTTCCCAAGATCTTTAATCTTAAATTCTTTTGTAAGTCTTGCCTTAAGCTTTAGAATTTCCTCATCATCATCATCCTTCACACTGATATCATCAACATATATTAAAACTGTAACTTTCTCTACTGTTGAGTGTTTTAAGAAGAGAGTATGATCCCCTTGGTTTTGTTTGTGGCCAAAACGAGGCATTGCTTTTGCAAACTTTCAAAGCTAGGCTCATGGTGATTGCTTAAGCCTATAAAGTGTTTTTCTAAACTTGCACACATGGTTATCTTTAAAATATTTCTCAAAACTTGGTAGAGGCTCCATATATACGTCTTCTTTAAGATCACTATGTAAAAAGGCATTTTTGACATTAAATTGCTCCAAACACCAATGCAAATTAGCATATAAAGATAAAAGAATGTGGATTGTATTTGTCTTAGCTAACGGAGCAAATGTCTCTTGATAGTTTGTTTCATATGTTTGAGTGTACCTTTTAGCTACTAACCTAGCCTTATACCTCTCTAAGGATCCATCTGCTTTAAACTTGATTGCATAATCCCATTTAAATCCTATTAATTTCTTTTCTTTTGGATGATTAACAATTTCCCATGTATTATTTTTATTGAGTGCACTCATTTCCTCATTCATGGAAAGTTTCCAATTCTCACCTCTAGGTGCCTCATTGAAGCTTTGGGGAATAGGAATTGTATCTAAATTAATGAGAAAATGTGGTGTTTATGTGAGATTTTATTCAAAGAACTAAATTGAGAAATAGGATATTGAGTGTAATTTCTAATTCCTTTCCTAACAGCTATAGGAACATCTAAATCATCAATCAATGGAGAGGCTAATTCTTACAGTGTACTTGATTCTGAAGTCAAATATTGAACTTGTAAATGAGTGGAATTGGGCTCTTTTATGCTTGTATAGACTAGGATAGGTTTTTTGTTGTTGGATGTATAATTTGGGTTGATTCTAATGTGTAAAGAGGCTATTTATGTGGCTGATCAAGTTGCAGTGTAAGTGGTGAGTTTAAATTTTTAAGCTTAAATAGTTTCAGGTTGACCAATAACTTATAACTTAGGGAAATATAGCTCATGTTTATCTTCACTCGCACTCTCACCCTGATGATGAGAATCTGAATATAAAGGTTGTTTCTTAATAAAAGTAACATCTATTGAATTGAAAATTTTATTAAAAGTAGGATGATAGCAACTAAAGCCCTTTCTTATGGAAAAGTAACCAATAAAGATGCATTTTAATGCTCTTGGATTGAGTTTTCCTTGGTTAATGTCATATATGTGAACAAAAATCATACAACCAAATACTCTTGGAGGTAATTTGGAATCTATTTGTGAATTTGGATAATACCCATGAAATAGACTTATTGGACTCTTGAAACCAAAAACTTTAGACGACATCCTATTTATCAAGTGAGTTGCATTAAGGACAGATTCCCCTAAAGTAATCTCTTCCATTATCACTTCATAAATTTTTTATTCTTACTCCAAATAAATTTTTGATCATTTGGAAACATCATGGAAAATTTTCCCTAACTTTAGATTTGTTTTCATTAAATATAACCAATTACTCTTGTACAATCATTTATATAGGTAACAAACCACCTTGTCCTCGTAATTTTTAGAAATCTAGAAGGACCCTATATATCATATTGGATTAGTGAAAAAGGAACCATACTTCTAGTATCACTCAATAGATAAGAGACATGCTTGTGTTTAGCAAGGTCACACATATCACAATGCAAACTACTCATTTCAACATTTTTGAATAACAATGGGAAAATAGTTTTAAGCAAACTAAATGGTGGATGACTAAGAAGATAATGGTGAGGCCAAATGTCTTCTTTCTTTATCAAATAGCTAGATAGATCAGACTTTGAAAGGGAGAAGTTTTTTTCTTCCTTAGTATCAAGAATATATAGCCCACTCCTTTCCTTTGCAAGCCCAATCATCTTCCCCGAGATTAGATCCTTTAAAATACAATGTGTGGGATGGACAATCACTTTGCAATTCAGGTCACATGTAATTTGTTTTATGGACAAAAGATTGACATTTAATTTAGGAATATGTGGGACATCCTTTAACAAAATTATGGAACTAAGAGGAATAATTCCACGACCTGTAACAGTAGTATAATTTCCATCTATAATTTTGATTTTTTGCTGCAAGGATAAGGTTTATATGCGGTAAAAGACTGATGTGATAAAACCATATGGTTAGTAGCACCCGAATTTGTAATCTAAGTATTATTTTAGATAGGAAAAAAAGGCACTAAGAGCATAAGAATTAGAGGACTTACCTGCATAAGCCAAAGAGCAAGAGCTTTCATGTTTCTCAGCTGATTTTCACATGGATTTCAACTTTTCTATCTCTCCCAGGAGCTTGCAAATCCTCTTGATTTGGTTGTATACTAGGAACAACTTCAGCATTTGTTATCTCCCTTTCCACCAACATTGGAAGGCTTTCTATGGAGGTTGCAGCAAGTATCCTTGGTGTGATGCACCTTCTTGCAGTAAGTGCACCAGACCCCTTCTTGGTTAGGTTGTTTCTCTCTTTTATTGGCCTTAGTACTATAACCATCCTTTGTGGAATTTATTGGATTGTCAATCATCACTCCTTGATGACTCTCCTCAGCCCGTATTATAGAAAAAGCACCCTCAAGAGATGAGAGAACTTCTTTTCTGAGAACTTAAACTCAAACTTGATCAAAATCTAGGTTAAGGCCTGCAAGAAAGTCAAAGATTCTCTCTATTTCCATAAACTTTAGTAGCATTGCAACATTTTCTCCACACTCCATTTTAACATCTTGACAGCAATCCAATTCATGCCATAAGCTTTTCATAGGACTATAGAATTCAGTGACTGGAAGGTTACCTTGTTTTGTAGTGCTGATTTTGGTTCAGACTCATAAATTACTACATCTTGCAGTTGTTAAAAACATATAGGTTCGGCTCACTTCAGGTGTCATAGAGTTTGACAACCATTACATGATTATGAAATCTTCTTCATCCCATTTTGCAAACGTTCCATCTTCAGCAGAAGGTCCAGTTCCCAAAGGATGACTCAATTTACCCTTTCCTTGAAGATAATATTGGCCGTTGAACCTATAAGAAGATTGTATATGCTGCAATTCTTCTTTTGACTGAACTAATGTTTCTGCCCCATCATTAGTACTAATAATAGTAGATTGACTCTCATATGAATATGACATTATGAGAAGCTAAAAATAGAATTAAGTCAAGAATTGAAAGAAGTTCGACAACTAGTACCTAAGATTTAGAGGAGGGATTTTTTGATTTAAAAGTGGCACGAAGAGGCATTTGATCCCATGAACATAAACTAATATTCTTCACTACTTTCTCCATGCACTGAATGCACTAATATATACAGAGTCATTTATCCTATTTTAGAAAACAAACTAATTCCTACACATTAGTCGTTGACTAAGAAAATTTTAATCAACCTAAATAAATCAAAGATTAAAATAAGCCTAAATCAGTGAATCAGAATCATAGCTATTAATCAGTTATTTACAACTATATCAAATCTTTCAGAAGATCAAATATTATGATTTTCTAACATTATCCTTCTTTTTTGTTTCCTTTAGTTTGTAAAGAAACAATGGAGATCAATGCATTTATCTTTTCTGACGTTGGGATGAATAATGCTTCGGCCACAGTTGTTTTAGTATATTATTTTCAATGACATATCATGCAAGCAGGGCCTTATGCTAGACTGGTTTTTTGTGTATTTCCCCAATTTAGAATTATCTGTAGGTAATGAAAATTTTAATTCTCATGCTTTTATTATAAGTTCTCCTCCCTCCAAAATGGACATTTTCCTTGCATATATTTCAAGTTTCTTTTGAAAGCTTTCTTCTCGGCAATAAATCAAGGAGTTAGGAATGAAACACGAAGAAGAATTCCAACAAGGAGTTTTTTTTTGGCTTTGTAGAGCAACAGCAACAAAGGCTATTTTGTTGACAAGTATACCATTTGAAACTCTCTATTCATGCTTTTGATGCAGTTCATATATGCTTATTCAATATAGGCCTCAAAGCAAGTTTTACATAGCATTCATCTTTTGTTTCCCGGAAATTTGCAGGTGCAACTTTGATTTTGTGAATGATGTGCCCCTCCCAGGACGTTACGAGAGGCAAGAAATTCCAAGACCAGCTTAAGGACATACTGTATCTCGTTTCATCCCAAGGATTTTGAAGGGGATGACTGGTATAAATTGGGATCGGCTTGCAGCGTCATGTAATGGAAATTGTGGTCAGGAAATAAAACATCTTTAACTTAACAGTAACTGATACCTTGTGCACTAACCCAACATCAATAAAGAATCCTTACTTATTGGTGAGAAAGGCAAACAAAAATCATTAGAGAGAAGGATGCTAATTGAGTACTTTCATATTTGTAAGTTTTAATGGTATGTCTATTAGCCACATTCTCTTTTAACTGAAATTTTACATTTCCTTGTAACAAGATAAGAAGCATGAATTGGGAAATAAATATAACCGGATCGTATTTTGTGCTCGTCTTTACCTCCATCTTGTACCTGCATTCTTAGCAATGACACAAACATCAGATCTTTGGTTGAATTTTAGACATTGATGTTTCTAGGAATGTAATCCAAGATACGGGTGGGGTTCAAGGAAATGCGCGCGTGCACCCCATCCAGTGGTTATTTGCATTGCGAGGAACATTGTATGAATAAACAATTCTCTTATTAACATGGGGCATTGTACGGTTCAGCAAACTACGCATTTCACAGCTGCAATGCAACTTGTTCAACATAGATTTCATGTCGCCCTCTCTCTCTCTCTCACCATTCTACACTTGTCACTTCTCTTTCTGCTTTGCCCTTTATTTGCTTAGATCACGTTGAGTTTGTGGTCCAAAATCTTCCTACGACTTTGGACTCTCTTTACCTTTCTAAGTGTTCTTTAGACAGAATTTCCCTTTATATCTGATGACTGCATGTTTGCTAATTAACCTTTTTGTTTGTCTTCTGGAACTACAAACATAAATACCGACGGTCTGAAACTGCCACCTTTGTTCAAACAGAGAATGACCCTCGAGTCCGGATATCTTTCTTTGAACTGGCAAAAAAGTGCACTCCGTTAATTCAGATGAAATCTACAACCCATTATCTTGCTTCCACCTTTATCATGTGCTTTGCTTTGAGACTAATAAATATGTATTTCTATGTACCTGCGAAGCCAAGATTTCGAGATTTCTCTTACAAGTTTGAAAGATCTTCAAAGACAAAAATATCAAACAGGCCATGTTTCTTGTAAAACAAACTCTGGCCTTTTCTTGATGAATAAACATATCCGGCAGATCCTGTTGGTACGGAGCAATCAGATTATGCCCCACATCCTTTTCTTTTTAAGAACATGCTTTGTCCATAGACTTCAAAACAGACTTTGCCATCCTTGCGAGATTTATGTAAGAAGTTAGTTATACCTCAAGTTCTATATCCACCTTCCACCGTTGGATCTAAGACTGTCAAGCATATTTTACCAATCCAATGATCAAATAAGTTGCTGATTAACATTTTCCCGCAGAAAAAGGATCAATTTACAGGATGGATTCTGAATTCTACAAGGAACGATTGCATTAGCAATGATAAAAGGCTATGAGTCTCCACAACTCTTATCAGAGCAGGCATGGACATTGCATCACAGCACACCATTATCTTTTGATTACACCAATCGCAACGTTATATCCAAGGGTTTGCCGCGGTTCAGTTTATAAGCTTTGAGATGATATCACAATCCCATCAGAAGGATGAAGGTTAAGTTAGTTTCAAGCTAACTTACATTTAAGAAATTGGGCAGTATCAGACCAAACCATATATTATCAAAGGCTGCACCTATTAATCTATAAAAGGTGAAGCATTCAAGTAGTTAGTAATAATTCCCGGGACAACTGATGTTCAATATTTTCCTTTCACCTGTTCTCTAGTAAAATACACACAATTCAGATTCATGTTTCCAGTTTCCAGTTTCCACAAAACACATTTTAATAGTTAATTCAGGAAATGAGGTCTAATGAGATTCAGATATCAACCACACAAACCTAATGGAAGCTCACGTATTGTTCAACTAAAAGTAATCCCACAACTATTTTACAGACTTTACAACAGAGAAAACAGCCATGAGCAATGATAGAATTGCTGATGAAATTTATTAGAGTCTGTATTGCTCTGCAGGAGCACCAAAACTTGGAGGAAAATGTGGCGCCAAGCTGCTAGATGTCACTAAATTGAAGAAGTTAGAAATTTGATATCTTGACATCTTCAATAACATTTATCAAACCTGCCATTTTACAACAGCTATAATCACTTCTGTTGGATAGAGTTAATGAGTCCCTAATGATAAATTAATCCAACAAAAAGCAAAAATTACTTTCAAGTTATATTGTGGGAAAACATGATTATTTTAGCAATTTTGTATCTTTTTAAGATTTCTTATTTAGTTAGATATCCCATGATAATGGAGTATGATTATTTGTGTTTTCTAGTTAAGATATCCCATGATCATAGAATCTGATTATTTTTGTTTTCCTTTTAGTTATTAAGGTAACTTGAATATAATTGACCCTCTTGTACACTTGTAAACAATGTAATGCAGAAAATACTTTTTCGATCTCAAGTTTTATCATGGTGTAAAGGCTGTAAAGCTTTGAATTCTTGGAAAAAATTGAAGTGTCTAACTGTTATTGTCGATGGTCTTATGATTCTGACTAGTGTTTATTCCTGGTGGTTTTTTTTCTTTAAGCGATCAACCTTAATTGCCTAGAGATCATTTTTTTTACCTTGAAGATGTCATAGTAGAGACAACCACTACAGCACAATCGGAGTAGACTATTCAATATCAGCATCTCAATGAATTGCAAAATCCACGTTCTATACAAGTTGAGTGAATGAAATTACCTTAAATGGTCTCAACTTGTTCGCACCATACTACAAGGGAAAGGAAGATCAACAATCTCACAGGTATAAAGCCAAAATAAGAGGATCCTTGGTTTAAAGTATGTGATGAAGAAGATTGCATAATTATGGCATGGCTATGGAACTCTATGATGCCAGAAATTAGTGACACGTATGTTCTTGGAAACTGTTAAGGATACTTGGGATGGACTCCAATAAAGGTGTTTTAAGGCTTGAGACACAGCCCAAGTGTGCGAGGTCAAGATAATAGACTGTGGCTGTAAAAGAAGGTAATATGACACTTACAAAATATATTAATAAGTTGAATCCTTGTGGAAGGAACTTGACCACTACAGAGTTTTAAATACTAAATTTCCCGAAGATGCCACCATTTTGAAAAGCTTTATTAAGAAAGATATTATCTATGATTTTTTGGTTGGATTTAATTCATAATAAACCAAGTGAAAAATCTAAATCTTGGCAAGCAAGAAGTTCTATGTTTTAATGAGGTTATGGCCTTAATTTGTGGAGAAGAAAGTAGAAGAAACCTAATGCTTGAACCATAAAACATGAACATGTCTACTATGGTGGCTAAAGGTGGCAATCGTTTAGTCATAAATTCTGGAAAGCCCAAACCTGTGATAATCTATGGTGTATTTACTGTAAGAAGGCACGCCATACCAGTGAAAAAGTGTTGGAAGCTGTATGGAAAACCTCCAAGCTGAAAGTGGGGATAGAGAGGAGATCAACCAAGAAAGATGGTCAGGCCAATGTTGCTGAAATTCAACTAAATAAAGAAACACCTCAGGAATCTAGCAATCTTAACCAAGAAGAGGTCGGAAGGGTAAGATCTCTTATTGACAACCTCAACAAACCTTCAGGCACCTTTTTTGGCATATTAAAGTGAGTTTCCACACTTTACTGGATTAAATGTCCCAGGAACAACTTTCGTCAACTCTTGGATTGTGGATTCAGGAGCTATTGACCATATAACCCACTCACCAAACCCCTTTTGTTAAAATATTCATCATGTCCAAACAGTAGGAAAATAACCACAACTAATGGTTCATTTACCAACGTAGTAGGCATAAGGGATGTAAAGATCAATCCATCACCAACATTAAAAAAAGCAGAATGTGCTAATATGATCTAATGCAGAGGTAAAATTTCGAGCAATAGCTCAAAGCATGTGTGAACTACTTTAATTGAAAATTATCCTAAAAGACTTGAAGATTAACTAGGATGACCCAATGAGACTCTATTGTGATAATAAATCTATGATCAGTATATCATATATCAGTACAACATGAGAATAGTTTGATTTGCACAAATTGGAGAGTAGTTTGATTTGCAAACCTTATGTAGCTACAAAAAACGAACTTGCTCATCTACTTACGAAGGGATTAAATAGTTCAAGTTTTGAGAATATCCAAGCTGGGACTGGAGATCACCTACTCACCAACTTGAGGAGGAGTGTGGAAAAAATATAATTATTATAAAATTTTTTCTTTTTAAGATTTCTTATTTATTTAGGATATCCAATAATCATCGAATCTGATATATTTTTGTTTTCCTATTAGGATATCTCATGATCATGAGATCTGATTATTTTTGTTTTCTTTTTAGTTGTTAGGGTAACTTGTATATAATTGAGCCTCTTGTACACTTGCAAACAAAGTAATGCAGAAAATATTTTCTCAATCTTGAATTTTGTCAATATTAGATGATGAAATTAGGCCTCACTCCAACCCATAAGACAACTTAAGGGCAATAGGATTCATCAAGCCTTATAAGCTTATTAGACTCTTGCTCCTGGTCAATCTCCAGAAGTGGAGACTAGTGCATGAAATTTGTAAGACTAAACACCTACGGAAGCCCCATTATAGAACTAGGAGAGGCTTCAATACCATCATAAAACTAAGTCTAACTTCTCAAAAGATGCCTCAAAGGCATGAGTATTGCTCAAGCTTTATAAGGCTTATTAGGCTCTTTCTCCTAGTCAATATGGGCATCAACATGCTTAACTTTAATAGAGTTTCCAAAAACAACTTCCTAAATAGGTGTCAATTCATGAGAAAGTGCAGACTTACAATACTAATCTATTTCTATCCGAGTAAAGTTAGTTACCTGCTCTTTTTCTCCACTTTTATGTTTTTGAGGAGGCCAAGTTTGTTATCTCATGGAGTAGGAGGTGCTAAACTTGCTTCATTCTTTGTTTCTGCCATTTCAACTTCTATTGCACTGAAATTTGAAGAGCTTTCTTTCTTGATTGCCATACTTTCTAGTTTAGCAAGCCGTATGGCCTGCAGCTCGTATCTGTAAATAAAACCAAGAGTCAGGCATATTCATATTATTCTATCATGATTGTGGATTGGGGATTTAGGGGATGGGGAGAAGGGATTGAAACAGAAAGGCAAAATCCCATAAATCTTAAGCAGTTCAAAAGGTAGGAAATTATTATTGATGTCCTTCCTAAGATCTTTGGTTCAATTGAATCAATTCCACACCCTAGTGGATGAGGTTGGGAACACAAAAGGGAGGGTTAACATCCATTTTGTAATGCAAATTAGTTTCCAATAAACCAAAAAGATAATAGAAACAATGCACGCATTAAACTTATGGATGAAGTAAGAGTTCCGATATGATGTTAAATATTTACATCAGTTACACAAATAGAAATTGTTGATTCCAAACATAAATATAATCAGACTAGAAAAAAAAAACGTTTTGTAATTGTAGGTAAGCAAACACGTATATCAGAACATGTAATACATGCTCTCTGTAGTTAAACATAAAGGGTTTGGTTACAGAAGACACTCTCTAATTCACAGATTCAAAATGATTCTCGACTAATTTCCAGAGCAGACCTTTAAAAACATGAATTGCTTCTACTCAAAAGGTTAAGCTGTCTTCACTCTGATGGAATACTCATCAATCGTTAATTGTAAATTCATCCACAATATCAAAAGTCACTAACAGATAAACTTACTCAGCTATGTCGCTCTTGACAAGTATAAAGTAAATCCTCCAAAATTGTCGCTCCTTCAAGTAACGTGGGCAAAGCATAAACCTAAGTTGTGACAGCTCCTGGAAATAAATAAAGAAGTAACTAACAACTAAATGAAAGTTGTTAAAGCCTTTTAGGCAGTTATAACTGCTTTATGGCCAAGTCAAACAACAACATGAAGTCAAGATAGCAGTTAAAAGCTCAAGGGAATTCAGTTATCAACACTATAAAAGCACCAGTCCAACTTCAGCAAATATTAACAGATAAATGTTCCCTGTTTGTAGCCACAAGTAATAAGTTCCTAGAAATTGGACCTGAAACTCCAGTCTTTGTTAATCAATTGTGGTAAATATGCGTTCCAGAAGACAGCACATAATTGCCACAAACAGTAATGAAAATTAACCCAAAAATTGAGACCTGTTAGCCCCAAGTAATTGCCGAATCACGAACTTAGCATACAACATTACATTTTATATTACTCACAGTCATTACATGATCCACACCACAATTTCATTCCTCGAAGCCAATCCATTTAAAGCAGTACACGTAAAACAAATGAATAAAAATTTGGAAACAGAAAACCTTGACTCTGGATAGAACAAGAAGAGCATGTTGCTCTTGCCACTGGGACAGATCATTTTGAACATTGGCCGACGCTGGTACCTGAGTTGCGTGATCAAAAGTGACTGCCGCTGGTCCTTCATCTTCTGCACCACAATTCAATTCGTAGCTCGTGAGCAATTATATCGGACCAACAGCTCAAAACGCTGCGACTTGGGTAAAACAGAAGAAGACAACAAAACCTTTGATTAACACATTTCAACGAAATTGTATTTTTGTTTCTCACCAGGAAGAGCGAAATTCTTGAAGGTGTCAAGTGTGAAGGACTTAATGTGGTCGATTAATTGCTGAGTGATTCCGTATAGCTCTTGTTCGCTTTCTTCTCCTTGTAGATGCCGATTTGATTGTTGATGTTTCAGTGGGACTTGGGTGCTTGTGCTATTACTCTTTAGAAGACTGCGTCGAAACCATGAAGGCCAGTCCATGACTGGCTTGGATTGCTTCAACCTAGAAAAACGATCAGACCAAGAAATGGTTGTCCTCGTCTTATGTTATGTTTTCACTATTTCTCCGGTTGTTACTGCTGTTAAACATCGCGAATGATTACTTGTATGTTTAATTTTATCCATAGTTACTTGTAAAATGCAACGACCAAATAACAATTTTTGGTTAGGATGCGATGCATTCACCAATCACCCGTGGACGGAGCTAGAACCAAAAGTTAATAAGGGCCAAATATAAACGGCCACAACAATATTTGCGAACTTTACCTTAAAGCATCATAACTATAAATGGAATTAAACTATATGAAATCAAAAGCTTTTCAATTACATAAAAAAATATTCTTAACGAAAAACTATAAAAAAATATTCATAAATGATAATTGAGAAGACATACAGAGAACATAGTCAAAGTAGAATTCGCCGGTCTTTTAAGTCTCTGAACACGTCAACAATTGAGTCACTACTGAAGCTCTGTGCAATTTCCCTCTCGGTGTAGATTACCATACA
>JAOSBN010000004.1:22074548-22086058 GCA_027563595.1 Erythroxylum suave | reverse complement strand
ATAAGAAGACAAAAACGTGAAGGAGGGAGAGAAAATCAAAAAGTAAAAGAGAGAGAAAGAAGAAGAGAGGTTTCAGTGGAGTTGAAAAAGAACAGAGCTTTGAACTAGGTCACGACTTTTCCTAGTCTTAAAGGGAGAGTTTGAGGTTATTCAAGAAGGGAAAAAGGAAGAGGAAGGGAAGGGTTTTCTTGAGAGCCAAAAATCTCATTAGTTGGTTAAGATTCAAGGTAAGATGATTTTAATCTCTTGGAGTTTTGAAGGGGTTTTGGTTCATAAAGCTTAAGAAATGTATAGGTTTAAGAATTCTAGTATCCATATTAGTGAATGTGCTTTATGGGTTCTCAAATCTGAATTTTCTTTTGAATGGGAATTTTGTCCTTTATGAAGGAAATTAAAGAGGGGTTCAGGAGAGGTAAGGGGAGCAAGAGGAAAGACATCTTTAGATCCAATACCTAAATAAGGAAGGATTTCAAGATGGGTACAGTTTTATAATAGAGTAAATAAGCCACTCATTGTCTTTCTTTGAATCAAGAAAGCCAAAGGTTTTCAATTGCATCATGAATGTTGCATTTATTTGCTCTTGGCTACATGTGAGATTGTCACATGTTACTATATGATTTGTGTGGATGATTTATGAAAATGATTCTTTTTGAAAAGATGCAAGATTATGAAATCAAGTTTTCATAAATGTTTCTTTGAAATATTTCATGTACGTGAAAAACAAGTTTCCAACAAGATGCCCTTTAGGGCAAACTGTTTTAAATTCTTGAATTACATGTTATGTGGGTTTGTGGTAGTCCCTCAAGAACTGTCACGTGCACATTGACCCAAGTATAGGCTTCTCCCGCCTGCCCACTAATGGCACGGAGCTCCTTCAAGGACTCCCTCAAGTTTACGACTACACAGGACCATTATATAGAAATGTGTAGTGCCTTATGAATTGGACTCACCCGAACCATTTCTGATGTGTTTATGTGTTTATGATTGTGTCAAGTTGGATGCATGCATAATTTACAAGTGCCCATGAACTGTTTGATTGAGTGAAGATTTTTTAGAATTAACTGTTTACTGTTTTTCTATGAAAAACTATTACAGTTTCTAAGTATATATAAGGACAAAATACTTTGAAAATGGTTTTGCTTGTTTCTCACCTATAAAATTGTCACCCACAAGCTTTAAGCTCACCCCCTCCCAATTCTGTCCCATTCAGGTGATGAGCAAGAGAATTGAATAAGTCAAGAGTCATGGCAGCACACCTTTCTACATGCTTTCTTTTGTATCTTTAAGTTAGAATTTTTGAGAATTCAAGGCTTTAGCCACATTTCAAATTTTACTAATTCAAGTGTATTATGTATTGTGGCTTGAAATGTTCAATAAAGCTTTGTAAAGACTTTTTCCAATTAATATAAATGAAATGTATTTTGGGTCTATTATGACCACTGTTAAGTTTTTCATATTGCATTTGAAGTTCAGATGAGTTTGATGCTTTGGGAAGTAGTTGGTGTTTATGTGTTTGGTGAAATTTGTCCTTGGAATTGAATGAATGAGGGTGGTTGGAAAGATTTATGTTTGTATTAAGTAAGGTAGGTTGCAAGAAGAAAACATAGACTCAATGAATCGTCAGTGATGACGTCAGAACACAGACGCAAGGAAAAACACAGACTTAAGGAATTGTCTGTGATGATGTCAGAACACAGACGCGAGGAAAACACAGATGAAAGGAATCGTTTGTGATGATGTTAGAAGATAGACTCAAGGAAACACAGATGCAAGGAAAACACAGATGAAAGGAATTGTCTGTGATGACGTCAAAAGACAGACGATAGAATACAGACGATAGGAAGTCAAACACAGACGATAAGAAAGTCAACCACAGATGATAGAACACAGACAATAGGTAGTCAAACACGAATGGTAAGAAAGTCAAAGATAGACGATAGGCAAGGCAGATGAAAGGAAACACAGACCATAGGCAAACACAGACCATAAGCCAAACACAGACCATAGGCAAATACAGACCATAAGCCAAACATAGACTATAAGCAAACACAGATGATAGGCCAACCACAAACGATACAAAGAAGAAGTTAAGTCAGGACGTTGGACAGTTATTTAGTTGAAATTAATCACAGAATTCACAAAATAATGGTTGTTAACAAGAAGTGGTTATCAGGGATTAAGAAGCAGTTAAGGACTTAGGCTCTAAGTACAAGTCAAGGAACAAAATGTGTTGAAGAGGTCAAGATGAAATTTCAAGTTGAGGATTGTCCTGCTGAGGGCGCTCCACCTTTGTGGGATGTGCATCTAGATGTCACTTAGGACGTCAAATAGGTGTCTTGCAAGGGCAGGGTCCCAACAGTTTGATTTTGTATTCGATCATGTGTAATTAAACATCCAGTTACTATTTACGTTAGATGAACCTTATGTTAATCCTTTGATATGATTTGATTCTTTTATTAATTCTATTGGTTGTTTGATATATTGCGATTTTACTACGTTTTTTATTTATGTTCTAATAACCCAAAAATGTTAGATCATAATCTAATTTCATACGTAAATATTAAGAAATCCTAGCATGAATAAATTTTTCGCAATTAGAAGGAGGTGATTGCAACCCTGGAGATAGGATGACAAAAATATTCTGGATTAGGGTCAAACCTAATAAAGGCTCTTATAAATTGGTAATATAATCCTATAAAATTTAAACTGAGTGATTCCATTAGAGACCTTAGGATTAGTTTTAGTAAACTTAAGGTTAGCTATTAGCATACCATAGGAGTCTTCACAATCCAATACATCAACAAAATGATTGTATGATAAAAGATCAATCTGTTAAGGGTTTAATGGGATTTGAACCTAGATATTAACTTTTGATAACGATAGTTTTCTATGTGAATTCCACTATCTTTACATTCATTATCATTTCCTATTTCTTTAATTGTTTTAGTTTTATTTTCTTCTTTTAAAAAAATATAAAATCAATCCTTAGGCTAGATAATAGAGGAAGGGTAAGTACTAGTATTCATAGTCTTTATGAGATCAACCCATACTTATCAGTACTAGCTATAGCTACCAATTGCACTTGTAGTTTATTACATTATTGACCAACTCACAAGATAGTTAATCAATAATGATGGCTATGAATTTCAATTGTGGTCACTTATTTGATGCTTAAAAATTATACAAAAACAAAGAGCCATATATCTCCTTTAAATATTTGTCTTCATATATTTTATCAGTTACATTGGTAAAATATTAATCGAGACAATATTTTGAATTAAGCTATTAAATTTTTAAAATTTTGGGAACTTGCTTAAACAATTTAAAAGTTTGGTGATGATCATTTTTATAATCAACTTATAACTCGAATATATTAGGAAGTCTCCCAAAATTGCACCTAACTTTTAGATTTGAGAAAATTAGAGAATAGAATTATAAGTTACCAATTTGTTGAATAGTAAAGAGTGTTGAGACTTAAAATTTAAATTAAAAGGATATTTATTTAAGTAAATGAGGAGTACATAATATAGATTAAGATTAAGTTCGAATAATGAAAAGGTTTAAGTTTTGATGTGACTGAGTCTACGAGCTTGTGTTATGATGCTTGTATGTTTATATAACCTTCCAAAATTCAACCATCTAAAACAGTTTCTCATGTAACTGTTTAACCTCTAATTATCCTCTAACCATGTCCATGTCGTAACTAACCACCCACTAACATATAATTGTTTTTATAGCATAAGTTAAACACATGTGAACCATCTTAACTCCTAAATGCTGGGCTTCCTTACTAATTCTGATGCTCAAGAATTCTCCAAACAATTTATTTATCTTTTGGAAAATTTAACAATTAGGCCCTTTTCATCTTTAGGCCAAATGGACCAAAATTACTTAAAGCCATGAGGTCCTATTTGTACTTTGCATGGAGGCTTTGTCAACTCTTCTCGAAAATAACGTACGAAGGCACCCAAAATTCCAAATTTATGGCAAATGTAAAGATATGAAGCTCAAACACCTAGCTTTTGCAAATGACATTCTCTTATTTTGCAAAGATGATAAAAACTCAATATATCTACTCCTACAAGCAATGAAGGAGTTCTAGGAGATCTCATGCCTAAGATGCAACCCTCTAATGAGTTGTTTCTACTTATCTTACAACTTAAGTAGGGAGGTAACTTCTACAATTATCGAGATGGGATTAGCACGAGGGAATCTACCCTTGAAATAAGTAGGGATAGTAGTTTCTTAAAGAAGAATCGGTTCTATGGATTGCAAACTTTTGTTGGACTTAAGTCATGGAAGAATTAACTAATGGAGCAATCAATTCCTTAGTTATAGAGGCAAGCTACAACTAATTTAGACAATACTGAGCAATCTCACAACTTATTGGATCAACCATGTGTCCATCCCAAAAAATATCCTCAAGGAAATAAACAAAAGGCTTAGAGAATTCTTATGGAATGGCTAAAACTAAGGCAAAAACAAAACAAAGATTAGTTGGGAAAAAAATTTGTAGATTTAAGTAACAAAGGGGTCTGGTGTAAGGATGATACAGACGGTGAGTGGGGGGTTAAATTTGTAGTGGTTGTGCTAGGAAAAGGAGGATTTATAGGTGAAATGGATACATAACGTATTCATAAAGCATAAGAGCATTTGGAGCTTAAAGTCAAGGTAGGACATATTAGAAACTCTAAAGGAAAATCAAGAGACAAGACAATGGATGCAAAATTAGGTGTGGGAATAATGAAGGAACATCTTTTTGGTATGATAATTAGCACTATAAAGATCACCTATATAAGATAGAGGAGGTAAAACCCTTGAAATTGGTATTGAATCTATAAACTAAAGTAAGTATTAGTAATAATCAGTAGATATGGCCCTTCTATAATAATAAAAGTGCTAGCCTCATAATGGAAGAGTTGCCTAGATGTCAAAAAGGAGAGATAGATGAAATTCAGTGGCTAGTCGAAAAATCAAGGAAGTTTAGTACAAAAGCCTGCAAAACACTTTTACAAACTAAACAAAGCATAAGGTAGGAATGGGCAACCTTAGTTTGGGATAGTGACATCAATCCAACTCATTCATTCATCTTATGGATGGGAATCAATGGAGGGTTTCTTATCAGAGATAAGATCAAGTTCTCCATTAACACTTTGAACTGTGAGTTAGTAATACTAAACTGGAGAATCTAAAACACCTGATGATTAGATTCAGATTTGTCAGACAAGTCTAGGGCTGGATGCAACTTATTCTTGCTATGGATACACTAAAGGATTCTTAGAGTGAAACTATTACTTGACTGTGGAAACTTGGAGAGCATAGTTGATAGTTATAGTTTACATTATGTTTTAATGGGTATTTTAGTTTGTTTTTAGTTGTTGATTAAATGATATATGCACGTTTAGGTTTAGAATTATACCAATGTGATTTTATGTTTGTGTTTTTGGGTGTTATCTAGTTTAGAACATATTATTGGACTTTAATTTTGTTCATTTGAGGTCTTTTGATGTGTTTGTTAGTTTATGAACTCAGATAAAGAAGATTGAAGGGAGTTGGAGAAAGCTTAGACAAAGGAATAAGGTCATGATCATGACATGCCTGTCATGGTCATGACTGTCACGACACCCTTGCCACGATTATGAAAGAAGCCAAATTTCAATGGTCATAATCATAACATCCCTTACCACGATTGTGATAGGCACACGCAAATGCGGGATCTCTTTTTATTTTCATTTTTGAAGGGTCTCTTTGGACCTTTTGTCTTGGGTAAACCTAGTTTTTACCCTAAATGGCCCTAGGACTATATAATATAAAAAGAATGAACTAATCTAAGAAGGCCTCCATTTTGCTACATTGGAAAAAAAGCTAAGGAAGAAGGGGGAAAAAGATAGAAGAGGAGAAAGGAAGAAGGAGTTATTGCTGCTACTACCATTCCAGTCCACTCTAAGCTATATTTCCCTTCCATCTTGTTATTTTTTTCATTTTTGATGTATAAGATGGATGTGATGATGATTAATTTGGGTTTAAGGATGTTCTAAACTCCTTTAAGGATTATTCTTGAATCAATGTTGATTTGATTGCTTCTAATGTTAATAAGATGGGTATTGTGATTCTTTTGTATTTGTATGCTTCTGTAATAAATTGAGAGAGTGAACTGATAGCAAAATGATTAGATTGTGTAATCAAAGTTAAAAGATCTATTAGATCACGCAAATAACGAAATCGGTAATTTATACTAAGAGAGATCTTGTCTAAGGACCCAATTGAGAGATTGCAAATTCCATAATTCAATTCAATTAGGGTTTATGATTTAGGGCTAAATGATTATAACTTTGAAGTAAATCACTTGTTAATATAGAAATCACATATAATATGTAAAATATATAAGAAGGGGGTTGAATTGTGTTAAATTGTCTAAGATAGTAATCTTTAGAATCTTTTTGATTTTCTTGAAAAACTCAAACGATTACAAAACAATGCACTTAATTTGTTTAAGTAATGCAACAGTGGAAATAGTACCTATTCGTCTAACAATGAGAAATTAAAGAGATAAGGGTTAGAGAATATGACACCACAATTTATATTGATTCACCCATAACCTTTGGATTATGCATAATCCTCAGAGTTTATATGAGATTTCACTATCTCTTGTAACTTTACCACTATTATTTCTACTCTTTGAGAGCCTCTTCAGGTCTCTTTCATATAGTATTCTTTATCTGCTATATTAACCTCTTTAGGCTCTAGCCTTCCTTTCACTTGAAAAGATCTTGTTTGAGCTTTCTACACTCATGCTATAGGTGTTCTTGATTGGTTTTCTTCCTTCTTTTCACTCAGGATATTTTTACAGTGTACTCACTTGATCACATAATTATTTCATGTAAGTAAAGTAAGTGTAAGAAAAAGTTGTTTTATCTACGACTACACTGATATTTATAGTCTAATTCTCCAACGGTCTTCTTGAGAAAACTACTTGTAGAATCTTCAGAGATCTGTTATTAGTTGAGTCCTGTAACTAACTCCAACTAACTAGTAGATGTTGTAGATTATTCTTCAATGATATTGTCTTAATTTAATTTGTATTCTTTGTCTTATGTCTTTGCTTCGTCTTATGTCTTCGCTTCGTCTTATGTCTTCGTCTTAGTCTTGTGACTTCGTTTCGTCTTATGGCTTTGTCTTAGTCTTATCACTTCGTCTTCTTCATTTCATCTTAGTCAGCTCTTTAATATCGTTTTGATTTGATGATTTGTGCTACTTACATTTATCTGCGCACTTAATAAAGTCATCAAAACAGTTCTCACACTTCTTTTATTATTATTATTTGACTTTCATCAAAATCAAGAGAAGAAGTGAAGTCTTCTTGACTTAACAATCTCCCCCTTTTTTATGACAACAAATAATCATAATATTAGAAGATAAAAATGATATTCAAATGAATAATGATAATATTTAGATGAATAATTTTTAGACAAAATATATATTTATTTAGATGAATAATGCAAGATATACAATGTGTATAAAAAAATTCTAATACTAATTCTCCTCTCCTTTTTACTATTCTCCCCCTATTTGTTATTAATAAAAAATATGTCATTTTAGATGCTTGAAAATTTCAAAGAACATATGTTGAATATCAGTGCGGATCATCTTAAGGTCTTCTTCTATAGTCACACGTAGAAGTGTTACTTCCTCATTAAGATCACCCACTGAGTCACTTAGTTCATCAACCTTAGTATCAATTTCTTCAACATGTTTAGCTAAGGCTTCTTGAACTTCCTTCTACTTTTGACTAGCTTCAGTCCATTCGATGAAATTCTTTAAGAGCTCTGAATTAACGGTAGAATCTTGTAGCTTTTCTCTTAGTGGATGAAGATACATAGAGACAGATAGTTTTTAAATTGAATCGTCTAACTCAATTATTTTAATAGAGGGTAATTAGAAAGGTTTTGTTTGGTGAGGGATGTCAAGATCATCAGGTTTGGGTAGTTTAAAAATTGATTTTCCTAGAAGGTGTAGCATATTTTTGACTGAAGGAATGAAACCTAAGGGTTTAAAATAAATAAGTAAATGCAAAAAGGTTTCAAAGTGGAAATTGATACCTTTAATTGTAATACTTTTGTACCTTTCTTCCAATATTGTCCCAACGACCTAGAAACTTTCATCTGTGGTTTATGCGCTAAAGTTACTTCCTGATGGCCTTAATATGTGATGTGAAATATAGACACCTGCTACACGACATACATCATCTATATTCTTTATTGCTACTTAAATTTCTTCTTCCATGAGATCCTCTTTTTGTTTCTCAGGAAATTTCTTTTTCTTTCCTTTGTCTTTTCTATTTACAAGTGTTGGACATCTAGGTTGTAGATCTGGTACAATCTTTATCGTTGTTCTACTTATCACTGGATAGATGATGTAAGGATTTTTTGTCATCTTTAATGGATATGGTTTCGTCTTTTTACCTTACAGAATACCATACAATCTTCTTTCTTCAGGGCTTAGAAAATGTATCGTCTGATCGTTTACTGTTATCTGTTCAGCTTGAACCTTAACTTTCTATTTAGGAAGTTCTCTGATGATAACTGAACGTCTATTGCGATCAGGTATTGATTCTTCTATGATCTTCTTCTTTAGATCTTCTTTCTTCATTGGTTGAGGCAGATTGTAAGTTACTTGCTGCTTTCCAACAGTCTGTGTCTTTTGTTGAATATTGGACAATGAAACCTTCTTTTTCTTAATTAGTTTCATTTTCTTTTGTTCTTCTACTGACTTGGAAGAGAGTTGTTGTTCAGACTTCTTTTGCTTAAACACTAACTTCCTTTTTATCTCTAGACAGTTGTTCTGATTGAGTAAGAGAATAGAGACGATTGTTTTGGTAGGCTACTGTTGTTGTTGTTGTTGCTCCTTTGCACTTTTAGAAACTTGACTAAAAACCAAAGTTTTTTGCCTTTTCTATTCTTGTTGTTGTAAGGTCATTAATCTTGGTGACCTTCTTGACTTCTCGGGTCTTTCTAATTAGAGCGTCTCAGCCTTCCTCTTTAAAGACACTCTGAGAGTTGGTTGTTGAACCTTTGCACTTTCCTTCTTTCTAGGAATCGTCTTATCTTGTATTGGTTTATAAGACGATTGTTCAACTTTTACCTCTGCTGAGATTCTTCCGAACGATTGAGGTTTTGCTTGTATCCTAGATGAATCATCTTCTTTCCTGCCTTGTCTGACAATAAGCTCTCCCTTAGATTGTGCTTTGGGTGTGAAATCTCTATCCACTTCAACTTCAGTCTTGATCCCCATTTTATGAATAGTAGAGGCATTGATAACACTCTTAATATTTGGCTTTACTCTGTTTCCTTTATCAAGTAGGATTCCAGATTCTTTGAAGAATCTTGTCAACAGCATACCGTAAGGTAATGAACCGCTCTTCAGATGATAATCCTCCCTAGCCTTTATCATGTAGTTTAGAATCAAGAACGGAAGATTAATAGATTGGTGTGTGAGTAGATGAAATAGACAATGTTCATCATTCCTTGTCACCAAATCCTTTAATCTTACTCTTGGTAGAATACAGTGAAGAAGAATTGAATGAAGAACCCTAGCCTTTGAAATTAGGTTTGAGGACTTCTTAACTCCTGGATTACTCGATCAATATGGTCGTCGATTGATGTTGTCTTCATTTATGTGACTTTGAGCAATCCACTTTGCATTGTTAAATAGTTTTTCCCCTTCATTTGGACACTCAATAGCCCTTACAATAGAATCTTGTGTGACAATCACCAATAACCTATCTACCATTGATACCAAGGTGTTATCTACCACCTTTGCATTCTTCTATAACTCATATGCTTCATTTGGATACACTGGTTCTCGGACATTGAAGAAATTTTCCCATCCAGCTGCTTTTATATTAAATTCGATATCCATTTGATCTTCCTTCTGAGAAGTGAAATTGACGAATCTCCCATAGATAAGAGATTTCAACATTTTTCTAATTTTTAATTAAAAAACTCTAAACATAGAAATGTATTTCTCTTAAAGAAGCGAGGTTAGTATATAGAAATAATTGAGAGAAAGATATGAAATGAAAATGAGATAGATTTGATGTAGAGAAGAGAGGATTGAATAGTCTTTGATGAGAGCACTTTGAAGCAAGTCGGTTAGCAAGAAAATTCTAAAATGTAGAATGTTGCAGATTTTGGGATGATTTCTTTTTATAAACACTCTTGAAAAGTTAATGATTGTAACGTCTATGACTAATCCACAGGTAATCATAAAATTGATACTACCGAGTGAACATTACCTTTACTGTTCCTTCTGAAAACTTATAACTTTTCTGTTTCACTAGGACGAATCATCTGGATCATGGAGTTTCAGACGAATGGTCATCTAACATTACCATGTTCAGATTTCATTTGATTTACTTGAATCTATCTTGACTTAAGGGTTTGGTGAAGATATCTGCCCATTGTTGATTCATCTCAACAAATTGTAGATTAATGATCCCTCCCTATACGTAGTCTCTTATAAAATGATGTCTAACTTCAATATGCTCTGCCTTTGAGTGTTGCATTAGATTCTTTGAGAGATTGGTAGCACTTGTGTCATCATAAAAGATTGGAATTTGATCTTCTTGGATAGAATAATCTTCTAACTGATACTTTATCCCTAACATTTATGAACGACAGCTTGCAACTGACATGTATTTAGCCTCTACAGTAGATAGAGCAATTGAACTTTGCCTTTTGCTTGACTAAGAAATTTGACCATGACCAAGAAAGTGACAACCTCCAATTGTACTCTTTTTATCAATCCTATCTCCAGTATAATCAGCATCACAGTAGCCAATTAACCTGAAATCTTTACCTTTCTTATACATTAAGCAAAGATTAGTAGACCCTGCCAAGTATCTCAATATTCTTTTAACAACAATATAATGAGATTCTCTAGGATCTACTTGAAATCTTACACACAAACAAACATTAAACATTATATCAGGTATGCTTGCAGTTAGGTAAAGTAAAGAACTAATAATTCCTCTAATGAGAGTTTGATCAATCTTCTTACCAACTTCATCCTTAGATAAGACGATTAAAGGATGCATAGGAGTTGACATTGTTTTAACATTTTCCATTTTATATTTGACTAAAAGTTCTTTAATATACTTTTTTTATGAATAAAAATCTTTTCATCAATTTGTTTAATATGTAAACCAAGAAAGAAATTTAATTCACCCATCATACTCATTTCGAATTCACTTTTCATAAGAATCTCGAAACTTGAACATAACCTTTTAGAATTTGTGTAAAAAATGATATCGTCTACATATATTTTCACAACAATAAAATCATTTTTAATACTTTTCCTAAATAAAGTTTTATCAACTTGATCTTTAACAAAGTCATTTTTAATCAAAAATGAACAAAGACGATCATACCATGTACGAGGTGCTTGTTTCAATCCATACAAAGCTTTATGAAGTTTATACACATAATCTGGTTTATCAATGTCTTCAAAAC
>JAOSBN010000004.1:22030628-22074448 GCA_027563595.1 Erythroxylum suave | reverse complement strand
AAGACGCCGGACATCACCTAGGAAGCCATAATGAAGAGTCCAAATTGAAGACTAACTAGGAAACTTCTACCAATGGTAGCTAGGGTTACAAATTGGAGACTATAAAATCCTTATGGCATAAGGAAATCACAACCTTTTTACACATCCTTCAACCTTTTTACCCTCTTTTGACCTTTGACAACTTTAGCTTTAACTTTTGAACGTCCTTCCTCTGTTTTTCGGTTGTTAGCAGCCAACCACTATTATGATTTCAATTTTCATGTTATTTTCTTGTGTCCTTAGATTAGATATGAACAACTAAACCCTTTTCTAGTCAGGGTACTAGGATATTCAGCCATGGATGATTTGTGAGACTATGTTTTTATTTGTTTATGCAATTTAGATTTTTATTTAATTCCTATGCTTGAATCAGATTTATTATTGCTTAGTTAATTGTGCAATTTCATGAGTTGTGTGATTGATTAAGTAATAAACTGCTGAATAGGATAGTATTGTAATGGATATTATTATACCAAAGTAGCGAATTGGTTTTATCTGGCGAACGATGTATGTTGGTGGTAAAATCAATGGAGTTAAATAATCTAACTTAATAGATTACGACGTTTCCAAATTTATTGGTTAGGATAAGGCTCTTTTTCGTTCTTAATGCAACTAGAGATTAATCTTGTTAGGGCATTTCCCGAGGGTTGTCTGTAAATTGCGGAAGTAACTTGTCAAGGCGTTGCCTGGGGTTACCAACGAAGTAAGAAAAGATAGGTCAATGAGTGCATCACCTTTGGCTATTACTTTGTCTATCTGAATTGTCTAATTTATCTTATGATGTCAATGATCGAATTCCAGGCTGAATTGAAGAGTATCTTGGCTAGGTCTTCATACATTGTGTTTTAATCTCGTTTTAATTTGTTATTTACTGTCCAGATCTGTTTCGTGCCAATACCACATTCTCTCGTCGTATCTATCACTATAGCTTTCCTTTAATTTTCTGCATTTCTTTTATTTTTAGTTACATCTCCCACAATTTCAATCTTTTAATTTGTTTTTTTGAGCATTTGACTAACTCTGCACTAATTCCCTGTGGATTCGACCCGATTCACCACTAGCTACCTAGTTTTTGGAGAATTGGAAATATATTTTTATTTTTGGTAGTTTGACAACCTATCATAAATAAACAACTTACAGTTCACGAATTTATCAAAAACAACAAGTTAGATTTTGTTGGCTTATTGTAAACTAAAATAAAGAGGGATCATTTGGTGAAGAGTTTATGGTTCCTAGACAAAGGATGGAGAGTAATGAGTAACCATGATCATCATTTTAATGGGAGAGTGGTAATAAGCTTCAATTCTTAGAATGTGGATGTAGTGCAATATATTGAAACTGATCAGTTGATCCATTGTGATGTCTTGATTAAAGCTCCTGGGACTATAATTTCAATTATGGAGCTAATCACAGGTTCCAGAGATTACATTCTTGGAATGAACTAGAGAAAACTAGCCATATCATGAGTTGGTCATGGATGGTTATAGGAGACTATAACTATATTCTCAAGTCCAAAGAATCGAGGGGTGGGAGGAATTGGATCTAAGTGGATTGTAAAGAGCTTCAGAAGATGGTAGAGAGAATGGGCTTGGATGACCTGAAATGGTGTGGAAATTCTTATACCTAGAACAATAAGCAATCGTGGGATTGGTTTTGCTGAGAAAATTAGATAGATGTATGGTTAAGGATAAGTGGATAAAGATCTACCCATTAAGCATTGCTTTGTTTAATGATCCAACTGTATCAGATCATCGTCCAATAGTAAGGGAATTGCTAACAGGTGATAAGGAGAGGAAGGCTCCATTTAGGATATTCAATCACTTGATGGACATGCAATCCTAAATTCAGAAACATACTTATAGAGGAAATGCAAGGGGCAATTCTAGGTTTAAAGGGGTATCAAATCACCATAAAGCTGAAAGCCTTAAAAAACAAACTGAAATTGTTCAATAGAAAAATGGTACAATTGGATTTAAAATCTAAAAGTGATGCTTTGGAGAAGCTAAAGGAATGTCTGAAGAGAATATTGGACAAACCAAAAGCTTTGTAACTAAGGAAATAGGAATTTGCACTAGTGGAAAAGTGTAATCAACTACAAAATAGTAAAAATACTCTATTAAGGTAGAAATCTCGGATGCTCTAAATGAAGGAGGGTGAAAGATGTACTAAGTATTTCACGAGTTCAATTTCAGCTTGGTGGAATAAGAATTCTATCCAAATGTTGGAAGATGAAACAAGGCAGATCTTTGAGGACTTAGAAGGTAAAAAGAGAGTTGCCTTAGAGTACTTTACTCAATAGTATGGGGTTGAAATGCCAACAAGAGCTATACTTGCAAAGGTTATAACAGGGCTTAAAAAGCTTGATTAAGAAGACAAGGTGGTGTTGGTTAGAGAAATAACAAGGGAAGAAATAAAAAATGCTACTTTTTCAATGGTGACAAAGCCCCTGGACTATATGGATGCAACGGGAGATTCTTTAAAAAACATTGAGATATTTTAGGAGAAAAAGTGGCAGTAGCAGTAGCAGATGTGTTGTATAAGAGAGGAAGAATCCTCAAAGAATAGAATAGGATGCTTATTTTCCTTATCCCCAAACAGAGTAATGCATAGCGGCTTAAACAATTCAGACCAATAGTTTGTTGTAACTTTCTATACAAAACCATCGCAAAGATCCTGGCAAATAGACTAAGAGTGAGCCTGGGAAAGTTAATCAGCCCAGAATATAATGCATTCATCAAGGGGAGATCGGTAGGAACAAATATCCTTCTATGTCAAGAATTGTTAAAGGGATATAATTCTAAAAGGAGAATGCAGAATTGCATCATAAAGATGGACCTTGCAAAAGCCTATGACTTAATCAATTGGAGCTCACTCTTTACTATATTGGAAGCAATAGATTACCCTCCCATGTTTAGAAAATAGGCAGAGGAATGTGTCACCACTGCTTCTATGGTAATCTTGGTGGATGGGAAACCTATAAAATTTATCAAAGAAGGAAGGGCTTGAGGCAAGGTGATCTATCATCCCTTTACCTGTTTGTACTTTGCATGGACATGTTGTCAACTCTACTTGCGAATAACATCCGGAGGCACCCAAAATTCTAGTTTTATAATAGACGTAAATGTATGAAACTCACACATCTAGCTTTTACAAATGACCTTCTCTTGTTTTACAAAGCTGAGAAAAATTCAATAAATCTACTCTTACAAGCAATGAAGGAGTTCCAAGGGATCTTAAGCCTAAGATGCAACCCTCAAAAGAGTTGTTTCTATTTATTGTAAAACTCAAGTAAAGAGGTAGCTTCTATAGTTATCGAGATGTGATTAACACAAGGGAGTCCTTTAAATACTTAGGGTACCAATTTCTTAAAGAAGAATTGGTGATGTGGATTACAAATCTTTGTTGGAATTAATTCATGAAAGAATCTTTGTTGTAAGCTAGATCTTTTGGATTATTCTATACTTTTTGTACTCTAGACTGTATGTGTGTGTGTGTGTGTGTGTGTGTGTGATGAAATATGTTAATTTTTTAAAAAAAGAGGTTAAAAAAGTTTTGTTTCTATCACTATTGAATGCCACTTATAGAATGTTTGGCCTTAACAAAACAATATTGTGAGCTAGCATTGCATTGACCGGAGCCCAACTTTATTGACATACAAGTTTAGGGTAAGTTTAGGGTTTGGAGTTTGGGCAAGACTCCAACGTGGTCCTATTTGGAAAGCCTTATAACAATCTAGTCAATTCACCTTTGTATTCTCTATTTCACTAAGTTTTGCGTCATTCGACAAGTTTGATACAAACATTCCAAAGTGAATAATTCTAACCTAAAATTTGAAAAATATTAAAGTGTAACCCTACCCTAATGAAAAATTCAAATGCCTCTATTAAGTGTCAGGCTAGCATTTGTAAAATAATTTTTTTATAAAACTAAGTGGGTCCTTGTGCCACATTAGCACTGAGGTAGTAAGGTGGGACCCATTTCTTTAAAAAATATATTTAAAATTAATTTTTAATAAATGTGGGACCTTTTTTTAATTTAATTTATTTATAATTTTCTCTCTTGGTTTCAAATTTCTCCTCATTGATTTTCGCGTCTTCTTACTAACTGTGTTATAGAGAATTGTGAATGTTGTAATGGAGACCAAAGGTGGGAAGAAGAAGTGTAGCTGGAGTAGTAATTGCCATCAGTGCAAAGTCCCTCTCAGCTGTAGCATTAAAGACATTCGACCAAACGGTGGCATCGAGAAGTTTCGATTTGCTGCCTACTCCAATGTAAATATCATCTTTTGATGGTTGGTTTCTTTCAGTTTAGTTTTGTTTTCCTTGTAATGATTTTTGGCATTTGGTTAATGTTGTTGCAGCGCATGAGGAAACCATCCTGATATTTATCTCAGAAGAAAATGACTGTATCAGTATAATAGGATTTCTTGATCCATTTTCCTTATTTCTGCTTCTCATTTCCTACCTTTGGATAAACCAAAAGAAAAACTCAAAATTTAATGCTCAAGAGGCCAACCTAAAACCAAAAAGCAAACATTTTCAGTGAGTAGTAGTTTAAACCTGAAGCTTTCATAAATTTTGAACAATGATGATCAACACTACATCACTTTTTCCCCAATCAGCTTTGAAGGCTTTGAAAAGCACCTCGAAATCACTTTCTCTTAGCCATCATTTTCAAACCCTAACAATGTGCTTGGCCTCTGAGGCTTAACTCGATCCTAGATCAACTTAATCCTCGAACCTGCTTTTTGCATCAAAGATGATCAACTTTTCTAGACACCGAGTTTGACTCTTATGTCTTGTCTGAGTCAAGCCTCTTCATCTACCCATTAAAAATAATCCTCAAAACTTGTGGTACTACCAAACTGATTTGCTCCCTTGTGCCACTTCTCAAACCAGCTGATTCCCTTTCCCCCTATGTCATAGAAGTTAAGTACTCTCGAGGCAGCTTCATTTTTCCCGATCATCAACTTACACCTCACTAAAACTTCGCTAAAAAAGTTATCATCTTAAACAAATTCTTTGGCATTTTGAATACTGCTACATATGTCCTCAGCAATCCTAATCATTGCTGGCACATATATTCGACATCGAAAGAACCAAAATTGAAAATAGGAAATGACTAGATCGACTTCGTCGCGTTTGAGATGTGCATGATCAGTCTAGACAGGCAAAAAGTTGCCACCATCTTTTACAAGAAATTAGAGAAAATTCAGCTTTCTGGGATATTTAAGATTATCCCAACGCATATGATTTACGAACACAATTTTGACCCATATAGGTACTCGATGAATGGGATTGAAGGTGCATCATTGTCCACTATGCACGTGATATGAGGTTCAACTTCACATGTAAAAGTGTGGTGTAGCAGGAGCTGCCAAGTGGAAAGTGTCTGATGTACAAGACATAACCTTAATTGGAAAACAAGAGTTCGAATAATACGGAGATAGGTACGAGAATTCAACAATTCTTGAAGGTGGTGAAAAAGAAGGAAGATTAGGCAAGTAGGTAGTGGTGGAAGTGGTGGTTGATGGCTATGGTGGTGTCATGATGATTCATTATTGTTTTCTTTTTGTTCAACGATGACAATTGTAGGGACGCATCCGGACAAAAAACAACATGCTTCTTATGGTAATATTTGAAATTTTATCTCATTATTTTGAAGCTATATTAAGTCCCTGGTATGGAAGCCTAATCTTTAGAGGAATCTATCATAGAAGGAGGAGGAGGAGGAGGAAGGAGAGGAAAAATTATAAATAAATTAAATAAAAAAGTGAGTCTTTTATTTATAAAAAAATAATTTTTTAATTTTTTAAAAAGTGAGTCCCACCGTAACAGGTGACATGATACAGGGCACAAAAATGATAAAAATATTTAAAAATGTCAAAAAATTTTAAATTTTCCATTAGAATGAAGTTACTGACCTAATGCAAGTTTAAATTTTACATTAGAACGAAAGGTTATACTTTAAGGCTACGTTTGGTTGAGGGGTTGAGGATGGAATGGAATTGAACGTAACATATTTCCTTCGTTTGGAAGGAAGTTTTATAATGCAATGGAATGGGATGAGATGGAAGCGGAGGGTTTCATTCCATCCTAAACAGTGAAAATAAGAAACCTCTGATTTGAGGGGTTTAGTAAGGAACGTAAATTAATAAATACAAATTACCTAATATACCCTCAGTAATTTTTCGTAATATCAACTGTGACCAAATTATAATATTATATTAAATAGAATTAATATATTAAATAAAATAAAATAAAATTTAAAATAATAAATTTTATTAAATAATTAATAATATTATTTTTATATCATTAATAATAAATTGTATATAATTAATAATAAAATAAAAATTTTAATTAATAAAAATAGAAAATATAAAAAATTATTCTTTAATTGTTTGCAAACATTTTTATATAAATAAAAATAAAAATTAAATATAAATAACATATAATATAATTTATTAAATAATTAATAATAATATTTTTATATAATTAATAATAAATTGTATATAATTCATAATAAAATAAATAAAATAAAATTACTATTAATAAAATAGAAAATATATTTAAAATTATTCTTTAATTGTTTGTATATATTTCTATATAAATAAAAAATAAATAATTTATTTTTATAAATAAAATATATAGAATAGAATAAACGAAAATTTATTAAATAATTAATAATACTATTTTTATATAATTAATAACAAATTTTATATAACTAAGAAAATAAAATAAATAAAATTTTTATTAATGAAAAATAAAAATATATAAAAATTATTCTTTAATTATTTGTATATATTTCTATATAAATAAATTATTTTATATATAAATCACATAGGATAGAATAAAATAAAATAAAATAAATAATTAATAATAATCTTTTTATATAATTAATAATAAATTGTATATAATTAATAATAAATTAATAAAATTTAATAAAATTTTTATTAATAAAAATAAAAAATATATAAACAATTATTCTTTAATTGTTTGTATATATTTCTATATAAATAAAAACATAAATAAATTATTTTTAAATGTAAATCATAGAATAGAATAAAAAATTAATATAATTTATTAAATAATTAATAATAATATTTTTATATAATTAATAATAAAATAATAAACCTCCTCTAATAATTATTTTAATATAAAGGGTAAAATAGTAATTTATTATACATTACATTCTATTCCATCCATCTTCCAAACAACATTTCCCAACGTACATTATGAACCCTTCCATTTCCCAAATAATATTTCATTGTATTACATTCCATTCCATTATAAATCATTCTATTCTGTTCCGTTATTTTTCATTTCATTCCATTAATTAACATTCAACCAAACAGTTTGGATCAAATGTTAGGTTGGAATTGTTCGTCTCGAAAAGTTTGGATCAAACTTGTAATTTGGTTGTCCGTCTCCGTCTTCCTTTCATCGCTACTTCACATATTTCACTATTCCATTCCATAGCAGAAAGGAAACCACAAAAAGCCAAGCTGTAATACCTGGCATAGATTCACACGTCTTGTTGTTGCTGTTTTTTTATTTTCTATGATAATGGAAGCAAAAAAAGGAGCCAGAGATAATTACAGACAAAGACCAGATGAGGAACTGGTCAAGAGCCATGAGGTGCAAAGGAAAGTCCATAGCATTAGTACCCACAATGGGATATCTTCATCAAGGTCACTTATCGCTCGTCAAAGAAGCTCGTAAGCACGCCAATCTCACTGTGGTCTCAATTTATGTGAATCCGGGTCAGTTCTCTCCTTCTGTGGATCTCTCTACATATCCTTGTGATTTTAATGGTGATATACTCAAGCTCATGTCTGTTCCTGGTGGTGTGGACATTGTTTTCCACCCTTATAGTCTATATGACTACAAAAATAACAGCAGAAGTAGTAAGGATGATGATGATGTTATTGCTATGATTGATGGTTCCAAGACTTCGGAGGGTAAAGGGGCGGTCTCATGTGTGCAGGAGAAGGATCTGGGGCATGAGACTTGGGTTAGAGTGGAGAGATTGGAGAAGGGTTTAGGTGGGAACAGTAGGCCTTTGTTCTTTAGAGGGGTTGCTACAGTTGTCACCAAGTTTTTTAATATTGTGGAACCTGATGTTGCTGTTTTTGGGAAGAAGGATTATCAGCAGTGGAGAATTATTCAGAGAACGGTGAGTTTAGAATGAGACGATGGGTCTTTGTTTAGAATGAGACATGCAAATTGCTTCATTTTGGTGGCAAAAAGAGCATTGATAATTTTACGCAATGTTCCATTTTGTGCACCACTCTTCGTCGGTTTTTAGAAGGCGATCTAACCCTTACATTCTCATTGTGAGGGACCTTGAGCCTCAGTATTTAATAAATTTCGGTTGAATGAACTCAGAAAGTGACTGTTATTTGTTCCTTTTTCTTTTATCCAAAACCCTACCAAGCCTTGATATTGAAGCTATTCAATTCCGACAATGCATGCCTTTTACTGCATATAACATGGAGCTTTAATTGCTCTTTTATTTACTCGGATTGGATGCAAGTCAAAAGAAATTGTAGATTAGTGAAGGACTCCAGTTTTCACTGTTTTGGGGTGAAAGGCAGAGATAGCTATATCTTGTAAACTTTTATTATATGTTTGTGCAATTTATCATTGATCTTTAATGTATAGCATTAGCATCTTTGTCTTCTGACAATATATTTATCTACCTAATTTGATGGCATATAGTACTCTTGTCAACGATGAAGAACAAAATTTGCCAACTTGGTTCAAGCTTACTTTGACTTTTCATTCAGAGCTTAGCACCAACAATCTTGTTTTGGACTTTGCTGTCAACAGTTATGGACCCATTTTTTTGGTTCGCTTGTTCACTTAGGTCAATGCAGCGCACCCATGTTCCTTGTATGGGTTGTTAACTGTGAAGGATGATTAAGTTGTCCATTTACTAGCTCATCTCCTGCAGGTTCAAGATCTTGATTTTCAATTAGAATAATAGCTTCTGAATTTGTCCGTGATAATGATGGCCTAGCTATGAGTTCACACAATGTGCACCTCTCTGTCGAGGAGAGGAAAAAGGTACTCAATACTCCATTTCCTCTCCACAGTGATAACTCTTGTGGTCTCTGTTTCACTTTGTTGCTTTTAGATGAACATTTCTTATTGTACATGTCCTAAAACAGTAGTTTGATCAGATTAAGAATATCTAAGCTTTTCTAGTTGAGCTTTGCTATGAACTTTATGTGCCAAATTCTTTTTCCTGTTATAACTCTTTCTACTTAGTTCACTATCTTCTTTCTTATGCTTTTCCAGGCTTTGTCCATAAGTAGAGCATTATCAAAAGCCAAACTATCTGCAAAAAAGGGCCAGAAAAACTCTAAACAGTTGGAAGAATTGGTCATCCAATCAATAGAGAAAGCTGGTGGCAAAGTTGATTATGCTGAGGTGAGACAGCAATGATTTCTTTTGCTAACTTTGATCTTATTATTTTTATTTTATCTGCATTCATCTGTTTGAGAATGTTTCTTCTCCTTTCCATCAAAAGGCAAGTTCTGGTTCAGTTTTATGAAGGTGTTCAGAAATTAATCCTGTTAACATGGAAGAAAATAAAAACATAAATTTCTGGTTATTTAACAGTTGCTCCTTTCTTTGAAAATGAAACTAAAATTTACTCACTTATGTAGAAAATTAAAAAATGAAAAGAAATCAAATCTCAAAGACAAATCTGAAGAGCACTTTGTTAGTAGAGTGAACTATAAGTGGACCACATGTTAGTCATCCTCGAAATATCCTTAGCCTGTTCAAGTCACTATACCCAAAAATCTTCCTTTTAGAACATTTTTCTGTTTCAGAGTAATTCCATCTACAAATTCTTATATTTACTAATATCTTAAATGAAAAAAGAGGCAACAATATGCAAGGGGTTCACTTCAGTTTATTTGTTAATTTAAGATGTAACTGATAAGTAATGTTTAATTTATTTAATGAGTATGATTAGCAATTTAGTCTTAGTGATGTGAAATGTTGAGTAAGAAACTTATTGAACCAAAGCTGACAATTTATCTAAATACATCAAAGAAGTCATATTTGTTGACAGGTTGAGTTAGTTGCCTGCAACTTTTTATTGACAGCAGGAATGACCCATAAAAAATTAATTAATGAGAAAAAGAGCAAACCAGAGCATCAGTTGTTTACTTAAATTCATCTTAAGTTTGTATTTGAACCATGACTCCCACAACCACCAGGTTCATTGCTCCAATCCGTCTTTCTTTAGAGTGCATTTCCATTTGGACTTGGGTCGTTTGAAGTTTCTTGCGTTGCGGAAAATTCCTAGTGAAAAACACTTTTAGTTGCTGCCATTGTAACCAAAAGAAAAAATAAAACTCTTTTAGTTACTCAACTTTGTTAATTCTTTATCCAAAAAAAAAAAGAGGAACTTTGTTAATTATTTTCACATAGATGTCTTCTATTATTATTTAGGTTTCAGCTGCCGCCACATTGCTATAGAAGTAAAAATTGTGAGCGGCTCCTATTTGTTAAAAATGACATGGAATTAGTAGTACTGAAAAACCTGGTCTTCTATGGAAGACTAGAAACATTGTTATAACCAGATAAGGATAAATCTCAGGATTTGGAATATCATACGTTGGAATGTTTTGAATGGTTAACTCCTGCAAGTTATATATTTTAGAATGATCGTCTTTATGTCCCTTGTTTGGTGATTGTTGTTGGATATATGGGTGGTTTTCATTTTGGACCAAGTTGGTGTTGCCTATTTGTACAAGGTGAAACTGCGTGCATAGTTGTTTGGATTCCTTTCTGATGCAATAAACTAACATCGAATTTTATGGATGCCTATCTGAACTTCTTGGGATCTTAGCATTTATATATGAGAATTGTATCATTCTTAATGCATTTTCCCATCAGATTGTTGACCAAGAAAGTCTGGAAGCAGTAGAAGAGATCAAGAGGCCAGTTGTGGTCTGCATAGCTGCCTGGTTTGGAAAAATCAGGCTTGTAGATAACATTGAAATTGGCACATGAAAGCTTCAAAAAAACTGGTAATTAACTCGTTCTGAATGAATTTTGGGATTTATTTCTACTGCCTTACTATTCTCATAAAAGGGCTTCTACGCATTGTTTGCTAAGGGACATTCTGAGATTCTTCCAAGTTGAATATGTGGAGTTTTCAATCTGAATTTCGTGCCGGCAAACCTGGGGAGTCCCTTATTGACACAGACGCGCCTATGCAGTTGGAGGCTATGGTAGAGATACAGGGTATAGCATATGTCGCCCTGACAGGATTTCATAATTAGTCTAGGCAAAATCCATTTCTCAAGTATAATGATTTGTAAATTATTTCAGCATTCTAAATTATGACAAGTGATTGTCAATAATCTGCTCAGGTTCGAATAATGTTTTAAGAGAGTTAAGACTAAAGATAGAAGGAAAAAAGACTAACCAGGTGCTCTCCTTGCTAACAAGGCACTTTTCATCAGACGTATTTTATCTGCTTTTCAACTTGCTGATATTATGACCAAGCCCTTATCTTCTACAACATGGCTAACAAAGCACTTTTCATCAGACGTACATTATCTGCTTTTCAACTTGCTGATATTATGACCAAGCCCTTATCTTCTACAACATTTTAACGTCTTCATCACAAGCTCACGATTGCCAACCATCATGAGCTTGAGGCGGGCAGATAGCATTTGTAATCTGTATCTCAATGATTTGATAAGCTTGTTTATCTGTCTGTATCTCATTCAAATTGATCCTTGCTGATAAGATCATATAATCTTATTACTTGTATTATAATCTCTATAATCATTTGAAGATTGTATCTCACTTTTATATTAAGGCTTCCGATTCTTTCATAGCCATTCACAAAGAAATTAACAACACTAAACATTTCTCACAACTCTATCAGAAAGTAACTTCATTAAAATTGTAACTACTCTCCAGTCCAATTAAAACTGTAACTACTCTCCAGTCCCGCTCTAACAAAAGGGCACTACGAAATTAACTGTGATTTAAATAATTTTTACAGTTTTTCGATTGATTTTCTTTAATTGAATAATTTAAAAAGTATTAATGATGATAAAAGATAATTGAATTATATATTATTTGAATTTTCCAAAAAAAATTTACTAAGTGTGAAGTGCCCAACTTTTAACGTTATTTATAGAATAGATAAAAAGAATTCAATTCTTCGAGATGTAAAGGTTTTCTCAAACTTCACAATTGAATTTAACTTAATTAAATTGATTTTCTTCTTTTTAATTGCTCGTTATATGTGACATATTATATTCTTAGTATGTTTGACTATGATTATAATTTATACTTTATAATTTATAATTAGAATTAGATAAATTAAAACTCTTTTTAATTTATCTTTAATTATCTTATCAAATAATTTACAATCATAGATCATGAGTGGTTTTTAGCAATATGTTATGACTACTTAAAAATTAAGAATATTAAAGTTGTTTCATTCAACCTCTTTATGTATGATTATAGTGTACAATTTAATCATTTTGTCATCTATTATTCCAACTAGACATATATTATAAATTTAGTAATTATAAATTTAGTATCTACTCCTTTAAATCAAATCATGTTTCTTTTTGTTAATTAGTAATTGATTTATAATTAATATTTGAATATACCTTTTTCAAATCTCAATTCACATTGCCCAGAGAATTTCTTAAATTATTACTAATCAAGAATTACTTTAAAGTAATGAATCATTTATTGACTTGCTTAAGTATCTTTATATAGTTCATACTATATCTAAGTACTATCGATTGAGCTACCCTAATTAGAATAGGTCATAAATAATATCAAAATATAGTAATTTTTAAAGATTCTGAATGAATTAATCTTCTTATTGTAAATCAGAATTGGTATATGATAGATATACACAATTCTACATAACTAAATAAGGAAACTATCACCTATAAAATAGTAACACAATAAAGACTGATTTCCTAATGTCTAAAAAATAGGAAACTAACTCCTAAGTTTGAGGACTAAATATTCGACACTCCCCCTCAAGTTGGGTTGTATGTGTTGTACATGCCCTGTACATGTTGTACATCCCCAGCTTGCTACATAATCTCCCAAAATTAGGTCCTTGAAGAGCCTTCTTTAAATATCTACACACTGCTCCTGAGTTGGAGTGTATATTACTTGTACCTCAGAATTCTCTATCTTCTCTGCAATGAAATGTCTATCAATCATAACATGCTTGGTTCGACCATGATGAACTGGATCCTTTGCAATACTGATGGCCGCTTGTTAACTCTGCCATTACTAGCCTAATCTATATCCCTTCACAAATTGTAATTGCAAGTGTTCTTAGATCTGATTCAGCACTGCTCGTGGAGACGATAGACTGTTTTTTACTTCGCCAAATCACTAGATTTCCCCGTACAAAGGAACAATAACTTGTAGTTGATCTACTATCTATCTGACTCCCTAGCCAGTCTACATCAGAGTACAACATTACATCTCAGTAGTCAGTCTTTCTAAATAGTAAGCCCTTCATAGGAGTCCTCTTTAGATACCTGAGAATCTAGTATATTGCCTCCATGTGTTCTTCCATCAGATTGTTCATGAACTAACTAACTGTGTTCACTGCAAAACCAATGACTGGTCGAGTATAGGAAAGATAGATGAGTTTTCCTACCAGACGTTGGTATCTCCCTTTATCCACTGGGACTCCTTCTTCAAGCTCGAGCTTTTCCTTGGAGTCCATTGGAGTGTTTGCTAGTCTATAGCCAAGCAGACCAGTTTCTTTTAGTAAGTATAACATGTATTTGCGTTGTGAAACAAATATACCTTTCCTTGATTGAGCCACTTCCATTCCTAGAAAGTACCGAAGTGGACCAAGATCTTTGACTTTAAAATCTTCAGCCAATGCTTGTTTGATCCTTGCTATCTCTTCTATATCATTTCCAGTTAGAATGATGTCATCCACATAGACATTAAGTACAACCAACTTATTTACTGAGGAACGCTTCACAAACAATGTGTGATCAACTTGGCATTGGAAACCATGTCCATTACTAACTTTGAGAATCGTCCAAACCATGCTCTTAAGGATTGCTTCAACCCATATAAAGACTTCAACAGTTTACACACCTTTCCGCTGTGATAGTTCTTCTAGATCCCAAATGGAATCTCCATGTAGACCTCCTCTTCGAGATTCCCATTTAGAAATGCATTCTTGATATCCAATTGATGACGTGACCAGTCTAAGTTTGCAGCCAAGGACAGAAGTATTCAAATAGTATTAAGTTTCGCAATTGGAGCAAACGTCTCTTGATATTCAATTTTATAGGATTGGGTGAAACCCCGGGCAACCAACCACACCTTAAGTCTTTCAATGCTTCCATCTACCTTGTACTTCACAGTGAATACCCATTTGCAGCTTATTGCTTTCTTTCTTGGTGGAAGGTCTGTAATAGATCATGTACCATTTCTTTCCAAAGCATTAATCTCCTCTTGAATTGCTTGTTTCCAACCTGGATGACCAAAGGCCTCTTGAATATTAGCTAGAGTTTGAACTTCATCCTGTCTTGATAGAAATGTTCGATAAGTCCCTGATAGATTCCTATAGGAAATAAAATCTTTAATTGGATGTTGAGTACATATTCGAGTATCTTTCCTTAGGGCAATGGGCAATTCCAAATCTTCTTTTGTTTGAATATGTTCTTGCTCTTGGTCATTCTGTCCTCTTGTGTGAGTTTCTACAGTTGTTGGATCTGTTTCAGAATCTTGGACAAGTGTGAAATGTGTCATGAGCTCAACCTCCTTCTGAGCTTGCCTCTGCTTTCTTGAGTAAACCTGTATTTCCTTAGTTGCTAATTGAGGCATAGGTTTGTTAGGACACACTGGTGAAGATGACAAATTAAGTACAGAAGGAACCGACTCACACGTTGGATTCAAGGAGGGATGTTCAAACGTAGGCTGAATTGGAAATGTAGGCTAACTTGGAATAGATTCAGAGTTTGGTGGCTGATGACTTGGAGCAAACAGGGAATTTTGTTCAAGCAAGGAATCCCAACTCCAAAATTGAAATGCGGCTGTGGTCTCCCCTTGAATTTCATTCTTGGAAAAGAAAGAACTGTTTTCAAAGAATGTAACATCCATGGTTTCAAACATTCTCCGAGTAGTGGGACAAAAACATTTATACCCTTTTTTGTATGTGGAGTAACCAATAAAGAGACCCTTTATGCATCATGGATTAAGTTTGCTTCTATTATGTGAATAGACATAAACAAAGGTTGAGCATCCAAATACTCTTAGAGGTAGATTGGATAATATAAACCGAGCATAAGGAAAGAGATTAAGAAGGACTTGACAAGGTGTTTGAAACTGAAGAACTCGAGATGGTAGCCTACTGATGAGATATTCCAAAGTAAGGATAGCTTCCCCCCATAAGTATGAGTGGGCTACTTCCAACAAATGTCTATTTTTCCTCTCCGCGACCCCATTTTGTTACGGAGTATTGACATGTGAACTTACTTGGACTATCCCTTGCTTAGATAGATATTCTCCCAAGACAAAGTTGAAATATTCCCTAGCATTATCAGACTTTAGGATTTGGATTTTGGAGCCAAATTGAGTTTGAACCATGGTATTGAAAGCTTTGAATATTCTATCAACCTCAGATTTTTCTTTGATAAGAAACACCCAAGTAAGTCTTGTATAGTCATTAACAAAAACCACAACCACCATGCTCTGTTAATGTTTTTGACTCGTGAAGGTACCCAAATATCACTATGACCAAGGGAAAAAGGTTTTGATGGTTGGTAAGAAATCCCTGGATAGACAGATCTAGTATGATTTGCGAGTTGACATATCTCACATTTGAAATTTTTAAAATTTTTATTTATGAAAAAATGGGGAAATAAGTTTCCAAGATATAAGAAATTAGGATGTCCTAATTGATAGTGGCACATTATGATCTCACTATTTTTATTGAGACTAGATTGACTCAAAATAGGAATAGATAAACTTGTAGCAGCTACTGGGGCCTGTCCAAATTCGGGTGGCTTGAGGAGGTATAGTTCATTACACATCTCAGCATTGCCAATCTTCCTCTTCAAACCCAATTCCTGAAAAACACACCCATTTGGAAAGAATGTTGTTAACCAATCAATTTACTGATGGAAATCAGATTACAATCAAGATTAGGAACATAAAGCACAGATTTAAGAATGATTTCAGATAATATTTGAATTGATCTGTCCCAGTCACTTTAGATAAAGTGCCATTAACAATCTTCACCATGAGATTAGAGTGATATGGTTGATAGTCAAAAGAAACATGACCTATCTCCTATCATATGATCTAATGCTCCTGAGTCAATGATCCACTATTTTGATTGTAAATTTACCTAACTTAGCATGTAAACTTGTTGTTGGCTCAGTAGTTGTTCAGCAATAATTTTAGCATGTCTAGTTGCTCATTGGTGAGGGGACTGGATTTGGTTATGCAGTGTTATTCCCCAGTGACATGGTTGAGTTTGCACGGCTATCCTGGGTTGATCTTTTTGGCTTCCAATGTGCTGGTTTCCCATGTAACTTCCAATATGTCTCCCTGGTATGACCTAGTTTAGAACAATGGAGGTCATGAACTACGAGTAATAAACACAGGGCCATCGAGGTTTGGAGGTTGCGGCTGATTGCCTAACATTATCTTCTTCCTACTTTCTTCTCAGTGAACTTCTAAAAATGTCTCTCCGAGAATTGGAAGAGGTTTTGTTCACATTATTCTTCCTTTAACATCATCTAAACTTTTATCCAGACCAAGAAAAAATTTAAAAGTTCTTTTTTGCTCCACTATCTTATGATATAATCCATTGTCTTCCGGACACTTCCACTCATAAAACTCAAACATATCTAATTGCTACCAATGACGGATTAGAATATTAAAATACTGCGTCACCGTTAATTCTCCTTGATGAAGATCATGAAGAATCGTCTCCAACCAAAGAGTTCTGAAGTATTTTCAGAATTGGTGTAAGTTTTTCTCGCTGCCTCCCATATTCCTTGAGTCGTTTCATATAGGAGAAAAATTTCACCAATATCCACATTCATAGAGTTTATGAGCCATGACATGATTTGATGATTTTCTTCCTTCCACTTCTTATAGTTCAGATAAGTTTTCTCAAGAATTGGAACTTCTCCAGTCAAGTAATCTTCTTTTCCTCTGCCACAAATGAACACCGGGAAAAGTGAACCACTGAAGATAGTTCTGTCCATTGAGTTTATGACTTGTGATTAGAAGAGACAGATTCTCAGATGTTTCAGAATTTCCAGAACTGGATTGGACCGGATTTAGGTTGGAAGGAGAAGATGTCTCAAAGACAGAACTAGCTGCTTCATTTGCCATTTCAGATATGGTTTCTCAGAGAGAAAAGAGAGAAAAAATTTGAGATTTTTGGGAAAAAACTTAGAATTTCGGGATGAGAAAAAATGTTGAAATGTGAGGATGACGACTAAGGTTTCCTAGGCTCTGATACCATGAAGATTCTGAATGAATTAATCTTCTTATTGTAGATCAGAATTGGTACATGATATATATATACACTTCTACATAACTATCACCTATAAAATAGTAACACAATAAAGACTAATAAAGAATGATTTTCTAATATCTACAAAATAGGGAACTAACTCCTAAGTTTGAGGACTAAATATTCAACAATTTTCACATGAGATACTTTGGTAATCTCAAGTCTAAGGATCAATTATACAACCATCATAATGAGTAAATCTATAGACAGATGAAACATATTCTATTTACGATCCTCATAATTGAGTCAGTTCAGTAAACTTATACTTTAATAATTACCCATATATTTGTTTAAGTATCTTCATACTTTAATTATTGAAATCAATAAGAAAGAAACAAAATGTGTGCAAGTAATATGTGTTAGTTTTACTGTTCCATCAATATCTCATCTTAATGCAACTACAATTAGAACTAATTTAGGAATAATATATAAATGTAAATTAAATCTCATAATTACGATCTCGTCATAGTTTCAATTAGATAGTAACTATTCTAAGTATTTTAATTTTTAGTAATAAGACATCAAATGTAATTCACAAAATATGTAAAAACAAAGAATGTCTTCATTAATTAAATAATAATCTCATAAGCAAAATTGTAACTAATAGATTAGTTATTAAAGCATAAACTAACAATTTCCCACTTATACTAAAATCAATCACTATGTACACAACATCATAACCATCTATATGTTGATCATGTCTCTTTTGAGACAACAACTTAGTGAGAGGATTTGCAAGATTCTCTTTAGTGAGAACTTGCTCTAATGTTGTATCTTTTTTGTTCACTTTCTCTCTGATCAAATAAAACTTCTTGAGCCACTCTAAATTTAGTGAAAATTTCTTAATCTGGATTGCTTCGTTTTTCATTTTTGATACTAAATATACTTTATCTTGGTCATAGAATTCACAATGGTTGGTTATGCAGAACTCTTCTAACTTACTGCAACACCATTTAGAGTGAAAATGTACCCAAATTATGATCTGCTATTATCTAAATTGAAAACTAGGATCTGAATTCCCCTTGAACTCTTAGTTCAACTCCTTTATAGAGAAAGAAGAATATTTTAGTCCTTCTCAAATACTTCAAGATAATTTTCACATTCTTCTAATAACCACCATTAAGATTGGCTTGAAATCTAATTGTTATGCTCAAAGAATAAGAGATATTTTGTCTAATATATAGCATTGTAGATATGATTGATCTAATTGTTGAAGTATACAGAACATAATCAATTTTATCTCTCTCTTCTTATGTCTTTAGACATATACTTTGTGAAAAAGAAATGTCATACGATATAGGTAAGAATCCCTTTTTAGATTCATGCTAAACCTTTTTAGCACTTTGTTTATAGACATGGATTAGGATAAGCTAAGTAACCTCTTTGATCTCTATAGATCTTTATTCCTAGAATATAGGCTACTTCTCCTATATCTTTCATAGAGAAGTTCTTTACAAAATAGAACATTAGTACGTTGTTTCCAATTAGCAATATGTCATCCACATAAAGCATTAGGAAGATAATTGCACTCCACCGCACTCCCATAAATCTTCTTATAGATACACAGTTCATCTACATTTTAGATAGAATCAAACTCTTTAATTATCCCATTAAAACAAATGTTTCAAATCTGTAACATTTGCTTAAGTCTATAAGTAGACTTTTGCAGCTTTCTTACTTATAAGGTGTTATTTTTTATGTTAATTATCACCTTTTTTTTGGCTATATTTTGGTGTTTAAATAAAAAATTTGATGTTTATTTTGTTTTAGGAGATGAAAAGTGGAGATTACATCAAATTGGATTATTATTTGTCAAAGTCATGAATTTTGGAAAATGTGGACAGACTATTGCAATATATAATGCAAGATCATGCCTAATTCTAGATTCAATCCAAGAGTTGAATTCAATTAGAAAACTTCTTTCCATCCCTATTATGTAGGGATTTGGATTTGTTTTAGATAGGGATCTTTGCAAGATTGAAGGAGATTATATTTATAGTAGGAAAGGTAGAGAAAAACATATCTTTCACCTATTAAGGTTATGTAAATATAATGCCCTGGAAAGCAAGTGTATTTACATATAACTTAATTTTCTTCCAGTTACAATATTGTAATGAAAATATTTATTATGAATAAAACAAAATAGTTTGGTTTTATTTATATAAGCATAATATAACTAGTCATAAGATACCAAGGTTCCTTTTTAAGTAATATATATATACATGGAGATGTATGGGAAACATGTATATTATTAAAATCTAAACTAATTGATTCACATTTGAATAATCAAGTTGGTCGCTTGATTATGGTTTAGACTGTAGTGTTGTGATTTACCTCCATGTAAGTAAAGGAGTTTACTTCAAGAGAATGATGAGCTTCAAATTATGATAGCAGTTGACTATCAGTAATGCCACTAAAAAATGAATCTGGAGTCGTGTATATTTTTAAAGAATAAATCAGGTCGTTACTTTAATTTTAAAACATATACCTTAGCATTTATTTATTACGAACCATAATCTTGATGAGTGGTGAACTTATGTATGATTTTTTATAATTCTTGATATAGTCAGAATGGATTTTTACTTGGTATCAATCCAGTGTCCGCATGTTAGAATTATTAAATAAAACATGCATCAAGAAACATTCACTCAAATAAAGAGTTTATAGTGATATCGTCACTTCTAGATGTTTTACAAAGATTGGTGATTAAACCCGCGCCAATAGATTGATAGACTAGCTACGCATCAAGTCTTAACACCAAGATTATATCTTGTATGTTAATCACCAAGTAGAGTGAAATGGGAGATATAGCAGAAAAAACCAACATAAGGGTAAAACAGTAATTTTACCCTTTATTGTGCAAATGACTATAATATGGTTCATAATAAAGTTTAAGATTGGACATCGAATTAATAAATTGAAACACAATTTCTCCTTTTTTAAGTAATTCAAGAGTTTAGCCAATTGCTTTTAGTGAAATGACATTTGGTTAATAAGTCGGAATTAATTCCAATGAGATTAAATTAATTCCGGGCTTATTGGAGCTTGAATTATTTAAGTTTAATTAGATTCCCCACTTAGCTTCTAAAAAGGTTATCAAAGAACGTAAGAAAAATAAACAGAGGTTAACGGAAAGAAAAAGAGACAGAAAAGAGAGATCATCGAATTGGATTCAAGCCAATAAGACTGGAACAATTTAAATAAGAGTTAATTAAATTAGATCTTAAGTCTATAATTAAATGTTGGGCTTACACTAAGTAATTGTTAATTATAATCCCACAGGAACACTTAATATTGGGCTGAATTTTGGTTTGATTAATTAGAATAATTGAATTGAAACAAAATTTAAAAATAATAATAATAAACAAAACCGAATTATACAAAGATGTAGGATTCGGTATACTTATTATTAAAGAATGGATTTGTTGGCTAGTTTTTTAAGAACCTTTGATGAAAACATTATTATTATAGATAACGTCCAAGGGTTGTAGGGGAATAGACGCAGCTCATTTAACATTCTTCCAAAAATGTAAAGTGTGATGTTTTTCTCTACACTCTCTTTGAACCAGACGTCCTTTGCAAAGAAAAATGTCCCACATTTTCTTCTCCTTTCCCACCAAAGGATTTTGTTAACCAAGCCATCCAAGGATAACAAGTGGTAGAACGGATTGGTTGAGGACACAACGGCAAGGAATCAAAATTTTAACAAGGAGTCGGTAATATTTCGATATGGTTTTTATTTTATTTATTTTCTTTATGTCATATCATGCATGGATTAAAAGATTGTTGATTTGATGTTTACACTTCCACTGTGTTTTGATTTCGAAAAAAGTTTTTGCAATCTATCGTTTAGCCAAACCCAACATGAACATGTTTTCTATCTAACAAATGGTCTCAGAGTTAGTTTTATTATTCATGATTCGGTTCCTATATGTTGCATGGGTTGGAAATTAAATTATGTATGCTGCATTTTTTATGTTATAAAAGTATATGATGTGTATGTTTTGGTTTGGTCTTTTGATTGTCCATAGAAAATTGTTTTACCTTGTAAGTTTTCTTCGTTTGGTTTGTAACAAGGAGGGTGGCCTATCATTGTCATGTTTCCTGCTTGTTTTAATTTTTCTGTTTTAAAAATTCTATAATTTTGAAGATGGAGCAGCCATGGATTGAAGAAACAAAAAGAATGTCTTCTGTTTTTATTTTATGTTAATGGTAGATTTTCTTTTAATTAAATTATGTTTATTCTTTTTTTAAAGTGTTGGAAATTTTTTTTTCTGTTTTCCAATCTACTTTCGAAAAATTATTAATAAAATTTTTTTCCAGTAACCACTGCGGGTGACCGAGGCCCCTGCTAGCGGCAATAGAGCTAGGCAACAGGGAAAGATGCTACCCAATGGCCCAGCTATTGTGTGCTACAGCAACTTGGCACGCGACAGTGTGCAGCAAGTATTTTTGACACTGCTGTGCGTAGCAAGTGTTGCTGCGGCCAGAAACGACAATGCACACTAATGCGCGCAACCAATAGTCATGTAGCTGTCACACTTCCTTGCGGTAAATGTGGTGTGAGGATTGTTTTTAGACTCCGGGCTCATCCTATTCCGAGTTTTTTCCAAGGCCTGATAGAGAAATGTGTTCATTTTTTCCAAGAATATTAGTAATAAAATGTCGTTAACTCATTTTTATCGAACGGGCCGGGTCGTGTGAGCGAAGGGTTCAAGGCAGAAGATCCAATTCCAAGAAGAATTTTTGTAAGTAGCTATTTAATTCATGAGATGAATGGATGCAAATAATATGTGAATGTATGTCATTTAGAAAAATTGCCAATCCTAGGCTTTGCCATGTATTTCATTATGTATGAGCTATATAATGAAACAATATAGGATGGTTAATAAATTGCATCCAAACAAGATGGTATTAATTAAAACTTAGAGACTGAAAAAGATTGAGTAGGATAAGAGGCTCATATGAGAGTCCACAGTCTCCATATGATGACTCGTTTACATATGGTGAAGTGTTACTCCCCACCGGAGGACATGAATCCTAGATCTTACATGGTTTGGGTCTCCTAAAGGATAAATCTATTCACTGGTAGCAAATGTGACCTCTCACCGAGGCATGGTTTGCAAGTGCCTTTAGTGGATGAATCAAATGGTTGTATACTCAACATGGTTTATCAATAACCTACCCACTATAGCTCTATTGATAAACGCATGGACGAAATTATGGCACTTCTCAAAGAGTTAGGAATGAAGATGCTTGGTAGCTTTTTGAGTGGGAGGGTCCCAGATTTTCTTTTAATGTATGATGGCTCACCGTCACTTAGTCCGTTATAGATAAGAAAATAACCATTGTATGAAGATTTTTTTAAAGTTTTGTTAAATATATCATCACATATTTATGCATCATGATTTTATACAATGTTTCAATATTTTTGACTAGTATGCTCTTTTTTGATAATTTGTATTTTCATACATATTCACCACAATATGAATCCACTTACAATGCTCTTGAATAATGACAAATTGGAAAACGGAGAGAAATTTAATGAATAGAGATGTAATCTCGACATCTTTCTCTAATATGAATGAATTTCATGGGTATTAACGAACAATAAGCCTACACCTCTGGGTAACAAGTCAACTCCTGAGCAACATGAGTGATGACAGAATGCTGAAAAGACTGCCAATTGCTATATTCAGGCTTCTATCAGCGCAATGTTGCAGAAGTAACTTGCAGGCATGCAAAATGCCGATGGAATGGTCCATCACCTACATGAGGTGTTTAGTGTGAGGACCAGGTCTACAAGTGTGAAAGCTATCCAAACTTTCACCATCTTAGACAAAATTCTGGTGAACTAGTGTGAGATTATATGCTTAAGGTAATCACTGCAGTTACTGAGGCCGAGATGTTTGGGGCAAACATGGATGTGGAAACGCAGATCATGATCATCAACAACTTAATCTCTTCTTTTTAATAGTTTAAGTTGGACTATGAGCTCAACACCAAGGATTACACCTTGAGTGAGTTGGTGGATACCCTTCAAAACATAGAGGAGATATTGAATATCAAGGCTAATGGGTCAAAGGCTCATGTGGCATCTTCTTTTAAGCCTAAAGGTAAGGGTAAGCAAAATAACAAGGGTACAAAGAAAGGGAGGCCCAACCTATGAAAAAGAAGGCCAAAGAGGACACTAGGAGAAAGTGTTTCCACTGTGGTGAGAAGGGCCACTAGAAGAGGAACTACTCGGTCTACCTTAAGACCGTTAAAAGCAAACAAGGCATAGGTTTCCTAAGTTTTTAGGAACTAGAAATGTGGCAGATTCATCTGATTCTTGGATATTAGATTCAGTAGCCATTGACCATGTTTCCAATTCTATACAGGGGTTCTAGCAAAGGAAAAGATTGCCTAAAGGTCAGTTTCAAGTCAAGATAGCTGATGGATCCTATGTTTCAACAAAAGCAGTGGGCGTAGTTATCTTAGGCTTTTTTAGTGGTTATAGGTTATATTTCCCAATGGTTGTAAGGAACATGATTTCTGTTTTTTGTTTAATAAAATCTAGTTATTCTTTATATTTTGAAAATGTTGTTTCAATATATGAGAATAATGATTTTATTTGTAATATGGTAATTAAACAGGGATTATTCTTTATAGAATTTATAATAGGCTCACTAAACACCACAAAATTAATAAAACTAAGAAAATCCAATGGCTTTAGCATTAATTCAAAATATCTGTGGCATTTAAGGATGGGTCATGTCAATCAGAAAATATTTGACAAGTTGGTGAAGGATGGGATCCTTAGGGGCTTAGAAAATGGTCCATTACCCACCTGTGAGTCTTGTATTGAAGGAAAGATGACCAAGGCCTCATTTCCTTCTAAAGGAAATAGGTCTGAATCCATGTTAAACTTGGAGCACACTAATGTGTATGGCCCCATGAACGTACAAGCTAGAGGAGGTTATCAATACTTCATAGTCTTTATAGAAGATTAATCTAAACATGGCTATTTGTATTTAATGCACAAAAAGAGTGAGTCCTTTGAAAGGTTCAAAGAATTCAAAGTTGAAGTTGAAAAGCAGCTAGGCAAGCCATCAAAACATCTTCGATCGGATCAAGGTGGTGCATACTTATCTAGATAGTTCCAATAATTCCCAATTGACAATGGAATTGTTTCTAACTTATTAGTTCCTAGAACACATCATCAGAATGGTGTAGCTGAGAGGAGGAATAGGACTCTATTGGAAATGGTAAGATCAATGATGTCCTACGCTAGCCTTCCAGAATCGTTTTGGGGATATGTCATACAAATGGCAACTTATCTTCTTAACTTTGCTCCATCCAAATCAGTTCCTAAAACATCTAGGGAGCTGTGGTTGAACAAGTGTCTTCATTGTGGCACCTGAGGACTTGGGGCTGCCCAGCCTATGTTTTAAAACCTGAATCCATGTTGATGGAACCAAGGTCAGAGGTATTTTTATTTATAGGATATCCTATAGGTACACAAGAGTATTATTTTTTTAGTCCTCAGGATATGTCATACAAACGACAACTTATCTTCTTAACTTTCTTCCATCCAAATCGGTGCCTAAAACACCTAGGGAGCTGTGGCTAAACGAGTGTCTTCATTGTGGCACTTGAGGACTTGGGGCTGTCCAGCCTATGTTTTAAAGCTTGAATCCATGTTGATGGAACCAAGGGCAGAGGTATTTTTACTTATAGGATATCCTACGAATACATAAGAGTATTATTTTTTTAGTCCTCAGGACAAGAAGGTATTTGTGTCGACAAATGCAACCTTTTTAAAGGAAGAATTTGTGAGAAATCACAAAGGAAGAAGTGAACTAGTACTAAAGGAGTTAACTATTTCATCCAAAGCAAGAGTTGATTTGGATATAGAGGATAAGATGTCAAAATGGATCCAAGAGTTGAATCGAACGAGTAGCCTGAACATCAAGTAGTGCCTAGATGTATTGGGAGGGTTATGAAACAACTAGATAGGTATCTAGGTCTAGTAGAAGGCATAATTTCCATCTCATACCAAGAAGTAATAGATCCCATTACTTATGCACAGGCTATTAATGACATTGATGTAGAAAAGTGGCTCAAGGAAATGGAATCAAAAATAGATTCCGTATACACCAACGAAGTCTAGATCCTTGTAGATCTACCATTAGGTGTAAAAGTCATAGGGTGTAAATGGATCTTCAAACAGAAAAGAGGATCAAACGGAAAGGTAGAGACCCTTAAAGTTAGATTGGTAGCTAAGTGCTATACTCAAAAGGAGGGTATAGACTATGAGGAAACTTTTTCTCTGGTTGCCATGCTTAAGTCCATCAGAATTCTTTTGTCCATGACATCCTATTTCGATTATGAAATATGGAAACAAGATCGCATTTCTTAATGGAGATCTTGAGGAGACCATTTTTATGGCCCAACCAGAAGGATTCATTGAGCTAGGTAAAGAGCATAAGGTATGCAAGTTGTAAAGGTCCATTTATAGACTTAAGCAAGCATATAGGTCTTGGAACATTAGGTTTGATAAGGCTATCAAAACCTAGATAAACCTTGTGTCTATAAAAGAATACAAGAAGGCAAGATTACTTTACTAATTTTGTATGTCGATGACACTCTGCTCATTGGGAATGATGTAAGAGTGTTATCTACAATCAAGGGATGGCTGAACGAATAGTTCTTAATGAAGGATTTGGGAGAGGCTAGCTATGTTCTAGGGATCAATCTTATAAGGGATCGTAAGAACAAGCACATAGCCTTGTCTCAACTAACCTACATTGAGAACATGCTTAATAAGTTTGCCATGTAGGATTCCAAAAGTAGTTTCACACCTGCTAGACTTGGAATTAAACTTTCAAACAAGCAAACACCTAAGACCCGAAAGGAAGTTGAATGCATATGCAATATTCCATATGCTTCGATAGTTGGAAGTTTAATATGTTCTATGCTTTGCACTAGACCGAATATATGTTACATAGTGGGACTAATAAGTAGATTCCAATCTAATCAAGGAGTGGATCATTGAACTGCAGTCGAGTGCATACTGAAGTATCTTTGTAGGACGAAGAACTTAATGCTTGTTTACTTTGGAAATGACCTTATTCCAACAAGATATACAGATTTCGATTTTCAATCAAATGTTGATTCAAGGAAACTTTTAGTTCTGTATTTACTTTGGTAAGTGGAGCCATAGCCTAGAGATGTGTCAAGCAATCTTGTGTTGCTGATTCGACTATGGAGGCTGAGCATGTTGCCACTTGTAAAGCAAAAAAGGAAGCAGTCTAGCTCCCATGTTCCTAAGGGATTTTAAGGTGGTTCCTGAGGCGAAAAAGGCCATTGCACTTTATTTTGATAATAGTAGGGCAGTGGCTAATTCTAAAGAACCTTGGAACCACAAAGCCTCTAAACACATTAAGAGAAAATATCATCTCATAAGGGAGATAATACAAAGTGGTGTGGTGGATGTGGTAAAGATTCCCATAGATCAAAACCTTGTTGATCCATTTACGAAGATACTGTCATAGAAGATTTTTGAAGGTCACCTTAAAGGTATGAGAATGAGGGATATGTCAAACTTGCTTTAGGGCAAATGGGAGATTGTTAGGGTTATGTAAATATAATGCCCTGGAAAGCAAGTGCATTTACATATAACTTGATTTGTTCCAGTTACAATATTGTAATGAAAATATTTATTATTAATAAAACAAAAGAGTTTGGTTTTATTTATATGAGCATAACATAACTAGTCATAAGGTACCAAGGTTCCTTTGTAAGTAATATACATATATATGGAGAAGTATGAGAAACATATATATTATTAGAATTTAAATTAATTTATTCACAGTTGAATAATCAAGTTGGTCGCGTGATTATGGTTTAGACTGTAGTATTGAGATTTATCTCCATATAAGTAAAGGAGTTTACTTCAATGGAATGATGAGTTCCAAATCATGATAGTAGTTGAATATCGATAATGGCACTATAAAATGAATCTGGAATCACGTATGTTTTTAAAGAATAAAGTAGGCTGTTACTTTAATTATAAAACATACACCTTGGCATTTGTTTATTATGAACCACAATCTTGATGAGTGGTGAACTCAAGTATGTTTCGTTATAATTCTTGATATAGTCGGAATGGATTTTTACTTGGTATCAATCTAGTGTCCGCATGTTGTAATTATTAAATAAAAAATGCATCAGTGAACATTCATTCAAATAAAGAGTTTATAGTGATATCATCAGTTCTAGATATTTTACAGAGATTGGTGATTAAATTGGCGTCAGTAGTTTAATGGACTAGCTACCCATCAAGTCTTAACACTAAGATTATATCTTGTGTGTTAATCACCATGTAGAGTGAAACGAGAGATCTAGAAGGAAAAACCAACATAAAGACAAAAAGGGTCATTTTACCTTTTATTGTGTGGATGGCTATATTCTGGTTTATAATAAAGTTTGCGATTGGACATCAAATTAATAAATTAAAAAACATTTTCTCATATTTTTAAGTAATTTAAGAGTTCAGCCAATTGGCTTTAATGGAATGACATTTGGTTAACAAGTTAGAATTAATTCTAGTGAGATTAAATTAATTTTGGGCTTATTGGAGCTTGAATTATTCATGTCCAATTGGATTCCCCACTTGGCTTCTAGCAAGGTTATTAAGGAAAGTAAAAAAAATAGACAGAGGTTACCAGAAAGGAAATAAGAAAGAAAGGATAGAAATCGCCGGATTGGATTCGGGCCAATAAGATCGGAATAATTTAATTAAGAGTTAATTATATTAGGACTTAAGTCTATAATTAAATGTTGGACTTACACAAATTAATTGTTAATTATAAGCCTAAAGGAACATTTAATATTGGGCTAGATTTTGCTTGATTAATTAGATTAATTGAATTGAAATGAAATTTCAAAAAATTAATAATAAGGAAAATCGAATTCTACAAATATGTAGGATTCAGTCATGCTTATTATTAAAGAATGGATTTGCTGGCTAGTTTTTTAAGAACCTTAAATGGAAATGTTATCTATAGATAACGTCCAAGTGTTGTACGGGAATAGACACAGCTCATTTAGCATTCTTTCAAAATGTAAAGTGTGTTGTTTTTCTCTACACTCTCTCAGAACTAGCCATCATTTGCAAAGAAAAAACTTCTACATTTTTCTTCTTCTTTCTCACTAAAGGATCTTGTTAACCAAGCTGTCCAGGAGAATAAGTGGTAGATCGGATTGGTTGAGTACACAACAGCAAGGAATCGAAACTGTAGCGAGGAGTCGTAATATTCTGGTCTAGTTTTTATTTTATTTATTTTTTATGTTGTATCATATATGGATTAAAAGTATGTTGATTTGGTGTTTATGCTTCCACTATGTTTTGATTTCGGAAAAAGTTTTTGAAATCTACCATTTAGCCAAACCAAGCATGAACCTGTTTTCAATCCAACATCATCTTCTTCAAGACTTTCTAATCTTTCATGTTTCTTCTATTTCTAGTGTTGGAACAAAGTCATGTGTGACTAAACTCAAATATTATGATTCAAGGGGATTTAAAACTCTAGTTGTAACCTTGTGAGATTTTGTTCTAACGTTATATTTATGTTTAATTCAAGTATTTATAGTTTTATGTTCTTATCTTCATAAATAATTAATATTGATTAATCTAACAAATTAATTTGATATTGATTATTCTATAGCTATCCATGAATTCAGTGATCCATAATTGTCATGAAGGATTGGTACAAGTGGCAAATAGGTTATTTATGAATTTGCATATCTAACTTATTGTCTTTTTTATTAAACTTATTACTATCATTTAATTGATATGGAATGCTATTATACCTAGTAAATTGATTGTAAGTTTTGATTTGAATGCTAGGCTTGAATCAATTAATTTAGAAAATTTTGATACTTATTATGACTCTCGTAATATGTTTTGGACTAACTTCTTAAATTGTAAAAATTATTTTTTTTAGACCAATGATCAATGTTACAATTAAATGAGATCTTTCCCTTGTATCAAACTTAAGTACTCTTAATTTCTCACTTTTATATTCCTTTGATTTATTTTGATTCCTTATTAATTTTAGTAAATCACTTAATTAATCATAAACCCTTTATTTGTTAATTAAAATTTAGAAACTAGTGTTTAGTTCTTTAGGATTCAACTTGGTTCAACAAATACTACAAGTTAGAGATTCAAAATTAATCTTGAGGGCTTCGATAACCCGATCACTTACTTAATTAGGAAATCTCTTGAAGTTAAAACCTTCAAGTTGTATCATATACACCTCCTCAAACAAATTCCTATTGAGAAATGTTTTGACATCCATTTTCCATATTTCATAATAAGATATGTGGGTATAATCAATAAGATCCTTATGAATTTAAGCATAACTACCGGTAAAAAGGATTATTAAAATCCTCCTTATTTTTGATTGTAACCTTTATCCATTAGCCTTGCTTTGTACATATATATATTTCCATCCATGTCAGTTTTCTCTTAAAATTTCACTTACATCCAATGGGTACAATACCATTAGGAGCATCCAACAAAGTCCATACTTGATTAGTAAATATGATTTCCATTTCTGTCTCATAGCTTTATAACATTTTAAAGAATCAACATCAGACATTGTTTAAAAGAAGTAGATTCGTTGTCTATAAGCGATATATTATCTTTACCTTTTTTCAATATGTAGTTCTAATCTAATGGGAGGATAACATATCCTACTAGTATGTTGTTAACTATATGTCTTTTGAACCTTTGGTAATACGTCATATTATCAACTAGAGGTTTATGTTACATCTGAATGTTAATTTGTGGTTCTCGAACTTCTCTAAGTTCTACCTCACTCCTATGAATTTTTTTTAGAATAAATTCCCTTTCTAGAATTGTATCATGTCTTGAGATAAACATTTTTTGCTTAAGAGGACGAAAAAATTGATATATGATACTCTTTTTTAGGTACCTTAAAATTTTTCATTTATCTTACTTAGCTTGAAGCTTATAAAATATTACACGCTTTACTTAAGCATCACATCTTAAATCTTTAGGTGTGACAACTTTGGTATATTACCATTCCATATCTCATACAGTGCCTTGTTAACTGATTTGGATATAGTCATATTTAGATGGTAAGCATAAGTTTTAAATGCATACTCCTAAAAGGAGACAAGAAGGACTGCATAACTCATCATAAAACATATTATATCTAATAAAATATGATTTATCCTCTCAAATATTTGATTATGTTGTGGAGTTCTAGGAGGAGTCTATTTAGATAAAATCTCATTCTCTTTTAAATAACCAAGAAACTCATGATCTACATACTCACTACCTCGATCATATCTAAGTATCTAATAATCTTACCTATTTATTTCTTAATCTCAAGTCTAAATTCTTTAAACTTTTAAAATCATTCAGTTTTTTTCATTAAGTACACATAACCATATTTGGAATGAACATTTGTGAACATAGTGAAATATTAGCATTAACCTCTAGTGTGAGAAGAAATAGGGCCACAAACGTCTGAATGTATAAACTCACATACGTCTGAATGTATAAGCTTTGGTAACTCACTAGCACGCATTGCTTTTCCACTAAAGAGTAGTTTGGTCATCTTTTCCAATAAACAAGAGTCACAAGTTTTTCATAATCAAAAGAATCTAAATATCCATATTTTTGTAACTTTATAATTATAGCTTTATTGTCGACCTAACCTAAAATTCCATAAATAAGATGGATTTTATTCTCTTAACTTTCTTTTCTTGCTATTTATATTAAGGATTGACCTTTCCATATTAAATTCATTCAAATCTTTCATAAGTAATCTAGATCTATAATAAACATCATCTTTATAAAGCAACAACTCTTATTCTTAATAATTAAAAAATCCCTTTAAATATAAATAAGAATAGAAATAATGTTTCTAGTAATAACTGGAATATAATAACAATTATGGCAAAGCTAAACTATAAGTTTATACAACTAATACAATAACTCTTGCTTTATTGCTAACTCGTAGGTCTACTTCCCCTTTCATCAATGATCTACTCCTTATTAGCATCTACATATTATTACAAGGATAAGAACTATACCTAGTATCTAATATCCAAGAATGTGAAATAAAAGTAGAAAGATTTATCATAATCATAAACATACCTAAACAACCAACTTCCTTAAGCTTCTTTTTGTTTAGGCTAATAAGATAAGTGGTGCAGTTCCTCTTTTAGCATCTATGAATTCCAGAATGAAAATAAGTGCCCTTATCATTGTTATTCTTCTTGAAACCGCCTTTTGGCTTTGCTACTTTAGCTAAAGTCTTCATGTTTCTCATTTTTATTTTTCTTAGAACCCTTTTTCTCTTTTTCTTTTCTCTTGTAAGAATTCACAACAATAATATAATTGAGTTCCTTCTTAAGGCATCCCTTTACAATCTTAAGCGTATTCAAAAAATCAAAAAATGACACATCCTTTTGGTTCATATAGAATTTCAAAACAACTGTGAAAAGCTTGAACTAAAACTATGTAACACCATATCAATACTTAACTCATAGTCCATAGCAAACCTAATTGGCCTAATTTTTCAATATAGTCAGTCATCTTTAGTAAATGTAGTTCCATTAATGTTCTTTCAACCATCTTACATTGAAATAATGCTTTAGAGAACCAATATCTCTCTACCTATTTTGTGTACTAAATAACTCCCTGAGATGCGAAATTTTAGTAAGAGCATCCATATTCTTATGCTTCCTCTAAAGCTTTGGAGACATACTAGTCAATATCACATATGTAGCTTGTTTAACATCAATATAATATTAATATCTATCCCAAACTTAATCAATTGTATCTGAACTAGGTTTTGGTGGAACTGATCCTCCTTAATGATAAATTGGTTCTCATCTTTTCTAACAACCAAAAGAAATATAAAGATCAATTATTGGTTTATGCCACAAAACTAAATAAAATAAGGACTTAATAAATATTTGACTACTCGCACTGTTTTATTTCAAATAATAGCTCTCAGTATGAATTCAAAAAATTTTCAAATAATTTTCAGGTGGGTGAGGATCATATTTAAACCTAAATGATCTTGAGTTTACTTAATAAACCAATTCAGTTTAAATTAAATAGACAACAATTTTATTAATCACATCTTATGTGACTCCTGGATCTATTAGGTGATAAATTTTTTGCCAAAATATGTCTTATATTATTCCTAATCTTGCTTCTAAGTTCATATAGTCATGAGTTTGCCAATACAAATAATATAAATTTAATTAATTAGGACCCGTTAATTTAAGATAATACATATGTGGGTTAAAAGGGCCTTGGGTTTGCTCAAGAAGCCTTAAAGTAAACATATTTTTATTTTTATTTTTAAATAACGGAAGACAACTATCTTGTTTTTAATGTGTACTTAATATTTAGTTGAGGGATTTAAAATTTCCAAACTATAGGTCCTATCAAAATTAATGTAATATCATTACATTAATTATTTCTAACATAATCAGATTATGAAAAATCCTTTAAAACCTTTGCTTGATTCTAATTGATATGATAACTGATAATTTAATAATTTGATTCTTAAAAATTAAGCTAAATTCCATAATATTCTTAATAAAATTTATCATTTGAAAAAAACTTTTGAACAATTAAAAACATTTTTCTAGATTTATTAGGAATTTATAACAACTTAATCTCAATTTAATTAATTTAATCAAAAGGAAGGCTTAAAAAACATAAAATTAAAAAAATAAAATTTGAATGAGGATTTTACAAGCCTAAAAACTTTATTATAAGGCTAGCGAATTTCAAACGCGTCTTTAGTGACGTGTGCCCAGGCAACCCATCTTTTTACTATATTTAAAATTTTTGCGTTTTCCTTACTACCTCTCCTCTGTTTTTTTTTTGTAAAATGTAAATGTATTATATCAAAAATGAATATACACACGGTCCTGTGGGGCATACCCTAACCTCAAAAATCAGATTCTCGCAAAACAGGTACAATCTGAATAAAAAAGTAGGTCCTACAAAGCTACTTGCCATAACCCCAATACACCCAAGCAAAAATTTCCAAAAGACTCCAAAGCACACCAAAAGGAGGCTAGGAAATCAAAAGAAAATAGGAGAATAGTGAATAGGAAATTACTAGGTAATTGGCCTAGTAATAGGCTATTCATTTCTCCTCAATAACAGTAGCTTTTCGCATGAACAGTAAGTCCCGAAAATGAATAGTAATTTTGGTGATTGTACAGTAATTCCGTGCGAGCGTACAATGATTCCGGTGGTGCACAGTAGATCTGGCAATGCATAGTGACCTCAACGCACAAGGAATAGCAACCCTAAAAATATGCTTCAGATGAATAGTATTCTCGTCGATGAACAGTGTTTCCAGTGGTGAATAGTGTATTTCGGCGTGAACAGTAATTCTGGCATGAACAGTGCTCAAATTGAAAACAGCAGCGGGTGAAATAGCAGACCTGAAATATGAGCATGCAGTATGAGAACGTATGCACGTGAATAGTGCCATGCAAGGCACTATTCCATGCATAATACATATGTTGTTTTCCCTTTACTTAACAGACAGTCCATAGGCGTCAGGCACTAGGCTTCCAGCCAGTACAGGGCCGCCCATGAGTCCAATGATCCAACAGTGACCAGTGAGGAGAAAAGGCAAGTAGCGATGTATAACAACGATCCGGACCGGTGAGGAGAAAAGGCAAGTACGTACTGCATGCATGAAATAACGCCATGTGCTACAGTACCATGCAGAGAGTTTGGTGGATGACGTCCAGCTCCAAGGAAGAAAGCACGAGCACAAAGGAGGTGAAACAATAGGTAGAGGTAAATCAACCTATCATCAAGGCGAAGAGCTTCAGGTAGTGGACACCCATCATGAAGGGTAAGCCATCCACACTAGTCCGGTGGTCCGGGAGCAGCGCTAGTCAGCCGTCTACCGTCCCAGCAACAATTATATAAAAGCTCCACCCTCAGTTTGCGTGTATGGAACAGTGCCATGCACAACGAATCTAGGGAATATGTGGAGAGGATCTCAGTCACTGTTGAAAGAAAGGTGTCAGCGTGTGGAATTTAACTCAAGCCTGCAAAAAGAACAAATGTGTTAGGTAAACAAACTTTGCCGTTGGCCCCACCATGCAACTTCAGTGATCCGTGCATCAGCAGTATCCTATGGTCAATGGAAGTCAGGAAATCGTCCCCATCAGCTGGAATAAGAGGTTCTATGTGAATGCCATGTCAGTAAGAGGATCATGAGGGATTTGGGTTTCCCCTTCCCCCCCTCTAGTGGTAGAGACAGTTGAGGCACCTCTATTTTGCTCCAACCTCCACTTTAGGCATGCATCATCCCTGGACACCTTCTCATTCGCCCTGACAAGCCATTCCCAATCTACCCGAAAACACAAGTCCACCTCCGGAATCCAGAGCAACCAACTACGAATAACTGGGTCAAGAGCAACAACAGTAGCTCCGTTGGACAACATCACTCCAGCAAGGCACAGGAAGCAATAGGGCATAGGGGTGGCCTCAGCCATAGACGCTCACCCCACTAAGGGGCATCCCGCACCAAAGATAGGCCATTTAGGGTACTGGTAAGATCAAAATCAAAATACCCTTCATACAAAGACACGATCAAGAATACCCGAAGCCCAAAGGGGCCTCCACAATGAGCCAGTAATAGCAATAACTAGTAACTAGATTCCAATCTATAAGAGCATCCTAGCAGTACAACATGAAGGTAGTAGTGTACTATCAAAAGGATATCATTTCGATTGGGTATAGCCGATATAAAATTTTATACACCACAAGTTTGATTCTATGGACGACATCAGCTATTACAAAATCTGTAGAGTCAATTGATGCCATATTCCTAGTTTTCCAGATGGTATAAAGATTACAGAGTAGGCCCAATCTGGTGGCTTTACTCCGTAATCTTGCTCTAGGGTATTCCCTTCGGATCCATTTGATTGCACTGGAGAGGGAGGACATTGTTCACTGCATACCTAGCCAAGATTGAATATTGCTCCATATAGTGCCTATTATGGGACACCGAAAGAATAAACGATTAATTGTTTCTCATTCAGTTTTGCAGACGCAGCAAGTATGGTCCAGCTCCAAGAAATGTAAATGATCTTTCATAGGTAATCTATCACGACAACTCATCCAGGCTATGAAAGAAAATTTCAGAGGGATATAGTGTTTCCAAATAAAGTTCATCCACGGTTGAGTAGAGTGCTTAACCCGTATCTGTTCATATACTTTTTGTGTTAAGAGCATGCCATTAGTACACAAGGTATGTATCCCCTATTCTATTCCCATACGGCCTCCCATATGAAGAAGCAGTGTGTCTCGTATTTGTGCTAATCTCTTCATAAGGGCTGAATCTCTTACATGCGGCTGCCATTCCCATACTGACCTCCCTTTTAAGTAGACTGTAAGTACCCATTTGACCCATAGAGAATCTTCCTTGGCATGTATATTCCACAACACCTTGGACAGCAGTGCCGAGTTCCAAGTCTTAATATTTTTCAAATCAAATCCCCCCTCCTTCGGAGCATAACATGTGTCCAATGTCACCCGGTAGTGTAGACCACCCCATAAGGATATTCGACAAATGGAGTTGATCTGCTCAGCAATAGTAGCCGGTATTGGGAATGATTGAAGCCAAAAAGATAAGACTCCCTGAAGGACTGAGCGTATTAATTCCAAGCGGCCCGCATATGACAACGTTTTCCCATTCCAAGCATTAATGTATGATTCTACCGTGTCCAACAAAACCGAGAACTATGCAACTGACACTTTTATAGGGGCTAACAGGACCCCAAGATAGTGGACAAGAAAGTCACCTAGTGTGTACTAGAGTATCTCATCTTTCTCCCGTCCAAAAACACCAGCAAGGTAAATGCTAGACTTAGTTGGATTCACCTGAAGTCCGACACTATCATTCAACTCAGCCAAGGTCCTCAAAAGTATTTGAATAGACATATAGTCCCCTCGGGAAATAGCATTAGATCATCCGCGAAAGCAAAATGTGTTATGCCAAGTTGGTGACATTTCAAATGGTGATTAAAAGCAGTGCCAACAGTCCTTACTTTCAAAAGTAGGATAAATACTCCAAGCATAAGAGAAAGAGCATGGGGGACATTGGATCACCCTGTCATAAACCTCTTTTACCTTTGAACATGCCATGGATGGTTCCATTAATAGCAACCGAAGAAGTAGCTGAAGTGATACAGGCCATGATCCATCGAATAAACCTTGTAGGGAATTGTAGCCCTTCCAGCATATCCTTTAGGAAGGTCCAAGATATGGTGTCATAAGCTTTAGTTAGATCAATTTTCAACGTACATTGGGGAGATATGCGTTTCCGAGTGTAGCCCCTCACCAATTCTTGGGCCAAGTATACATTATCAAGCATAGAACGCCTAGGGATAAAAGTAGCCTATGCTGGATCCACTATTTTATTTACCACTAGACTCATGCGGGCTGCTAGATTTTTGGTGATGAGCTTATAGATCACATTTAAGCAAGCAATAGGTCTGAAGTCTTCTACTCGTGGATCTGTCTGTTTCTTCGGTATTAGGGTCAGTATGGTGTGATTAATCTGTTTCAGCAAACAGCACAAAGAAAAGAACTCCTGCACTGCCCTGGTGACCTCTTGTCCAACTACAGTCCAAGAATGCTTAAAGAAGGCAGACATGTAACCATCTGACCCTGGGGATTTGTCGGAGCCAACATCCTGCAATGCTCCTTTTATTTTAGCTTCCAGAATGGGGGCCATCAATTGAGCCTACATATTGGCATCCAACAGCTATCCCTATGTAACTACAGTAGGGTTGTCTAGCTTTCGCACCATAGGGGCAGAACCAAGCAACTCTTTATAATAGAGGATAAGACAATTTGCTACCTCCTCAGTAGATTCTATTTTTGCACCATCGAATTTCAGTATGTATGGAATGTGGATCTACATTCTTCTTTTATGTACAACCCCATAAAAGTACTTGGTATATTTGTCTACTTCCAGTAGGTGGGTACATTTGACCTTTTACTGGTAAAATAATCTTTCAGCATCCATAAGGAAATCAACCCGTTTCCTTTTCAGTGAAACCTCTTGACTTAACTCAACGTCATGAGGCCTAGTGAGTAAGGTTTTGTATGCGAGCTGAAAGTCAGCTGAAGCTTCATTGACTTTTTGGGAGACATGCCTATAGGCAACACAGTTCAGCTCCTTAAGAGGTCGCTTTAGATGTTTCAATTTAGTACAAAGGGCATATTGGGCTGTTCTTAGAAGTGGCATTCCCCAACCGTGTTCGAGAATGTCCTAATATGAAGGATGATGCACCCACGTGTTGAAGAACTTAAAAGACGTTTTGGCCCCTGAAGTGAAACTAGTAAAAGCCACCACCAAGGGGCAATGATCTGAATCTACCCGCATGTCCAAGAAGTGAACTGAACATATATGACCTTTGACTCCCTAAGCTTGATTAATAAGAACACGGTCGAGTTTGGACCACAGTTGCTTCTTATGCCAAGTAAAAAATTCCCCACGGTAAGGAGCGTCTGCCAATCCTAAGTTCATTTGGAAATTTAGGAAGTCATTAAAAAGATAAGCAGAAGGGGCCTGACATCCCAGTCGTTCACTAGCTGAACTCACACAATTAAAATCCCCCATAAGAAGCCACAATGCCTCCGTGGCTATTCCCAAGTTCTCCAAACTCTGCCATAAATCCCTTCTTTTACCTACACTGTACAGTCCGTACACTACAGAGACTGTAAACGTAAGTTAAGTAGTACAGCATTGAACTTGACAGTGAATGTACTGTTCCCCCACTGCTACTACCTAACAGGTAAAGAAAACCAGATCCCATATTATACACATTCTACCACTTGCAATGTCGCTGAAATTATGACTGAATTGCCAACTAGGAAATTTATTAGCCATCAAACGACGAAGCCTCTCCACTGAGAGTTTAGTTTCGAGTAAGCCTGCAAATTTACACCCCTGTTGCCTGATCAAAGTGGCAACAGTATTTTGTCTCGAGGGCTTATTTAGCCCTCGAACGTTCCAACAAGACAACTTCATGAAGCAGGGGAGGGGACTTTCTGGCCCCCTGAGCTCTTACTCTTATCCGTATCAGCACTTCTATTTGTGTGAGTGTCCCCTTGTCCTCAAGAAGTAGAGGCGCCCCCCTTATTGTGAATTCTGTTTGCCTTCCCTTCAGCTCCTTGTTTAATAGGAGGTCCCCCATTACTTCGAGATGACACAGCCACAATTTTGCCCTTGTTCAACGGTTTAGTGGTCTGGTCTTGCTGACAATCTAGTTCCTAAACCTCTTGTCGATTCTGGTGCTCTTCTAAGACTCCATCTACACTTGTGGTCACTGTAGGAGTAGGGGTGTTGCGAGATTCTGCTCCCTGGATTTTCAGCCCAGAAGTCTTACTAACAACCTTCACCCCCTTAACAGGAACTGCTGGGCCTTTCGAATCTGTAGAGTCCAAAATGATGGTCTCCATCCCCTTACTTTGAGTATCACTGGGTGGTGCTGTACTCGACTTCTTGCTCGAGGTTAGCTCCACTATCTTAGTTGCCCTCTGTCCACCCTAAGGTCTCTCAGGAATTTTGGTGCCCTGATCAGAAGTCAAAAGCCCCTTTCCTCCATGTTTAGGTGGTGTGGTGTTATGATCCTCTACCAGTGGTGGTGTATTACTAGGCTCTTCTGTTGGAACTTGCCACCTCCTTTTACAAGCAAATGGTGTGTGGCCAAATTTCTTACAAGCATAACAATATCGAGGGAATGTTTCATAGACCACATGCTATGTATATCTTTCTCCATTTGGTAATCTAACAGTAAAATTTAGTGGTGGCTGTTTAGCCACATTCACTTCCACTAACATCCGGACATAGCCGATCCTCGCCTTGAGACTTGTGATTCGATCAATGCAGATCGGGGTACTAAGGAAAGAGCCCAACCGAGACAAACCCATCTCCATCCATAGCTCTAAAGGAACATTAGGTAGTTGGAGCCAAATGGGGACATGCATAAATTCCTTCTACTAAAAGCAAAATTTGGGGAGAGCTTCTTTAGGATCAAAGTTTTTCCATACAGTAGATAAGGACCTCCAGCCAGTATTGATGTTCTATCCTCATCGGTGTCAAATTGAAACACAATCCAGCCTCTAACATGGGGTAAAATTCGGCACTTGACTCCCCACTTACCCATCATATCTTCTACTTCCTTCATACCCGAAAAATTCCCAGTGAAACATCTAACAAGACAGTAGCCCCACTCAGTTTCAAGAGAAGCCACATCTGTAGCTTCAATGGTGACCTCATCTGCATTCACAGGTAAGGCGTGCAAAGGCATTCCTTTAGTAGGTTATTGGTTATTACTGAAAAGGCTAGCAAAGGTCAGTTTGGGAGGAGTGGTTGGGCAACAGGGGCACCCTGTTGCAGGGACAGAGTGGGTGGTTTAGTCGTATTCTCAAACAAGTTTTGGGTATTCTCAGCCTCCTCCGGATTTTCCTCAGCTTCACTAGGGGCCTCTATCTCTTCCGACTCACATTCTCCACCTTGCACATCAGCAAACTCAATGGACTCATCAGAAGTGGATGCTTCGTCATCCCCCTTCTGATGAGTACTCAAGTTGGGGGTCACAGAAAGCATAACTGCCTTTGCTGCTGATGACGGTGGTCCTCCATTGGGGCTTCAGCCTGGACATCTTGGGAAGTTTTGCCCATGGTTGCGCATAAAGCTGGAGTGGCTTCGACATTGTCTCCTATCAGCGGTGATTGCAATCCCTTGAAAAAATCCTCTGTGATATTTTTGCCTTTTTTGGCAGCTTGACTTCGCTTCCCCATTGGGGGGGAGCTGTTGGAGTTCCTGTATACAGTCCAACCCGACTATACCTCGAAGGCTGCCAACTACTGGAGTCACCAACTCGGGACCGTCACCAGAAAAGCAAACCCTAAGTCAATGCTCCAATCCTCGCACCCCCTGCAAAACAATGTATCTAGAATATTGTGTTCTAAAACAAGGGACAAACCCCTGGAAGATGAAACCCTTAAGAATCGTCCTAAAATTTGTGGTTTTCGTCTAGATCAGTTTCCTCGATGAACAATGTACCAACGCGAACACCATCTCCTTTACGCTACTTCCTAAGATAATCACTCAATGGGTAATCGTTGGTCAACGTTGTAACTCGTGGTTAAGCGAAAATGGTACCAGAAAACAACAAGAATGAAAGAACGTTCGCCATTGTGTGCGTGACCGGAGGGATGAACAATGCAATCGCCCAAGTTTGAGAGCTTCTCAAGAATGCATTCTCCTCTGTTTTGACTCCTACCGTTATTGCCTAGGTTACTTCCTCCTCCAGCCACTCCCTGAGCTCCTCCTATCGGTGCTTCTTCTCTTTTGAGAGTTTTCTCCATCGTGTTTGAGGCTAACTTACCTCTTCCTCTGAGGGCTATCCCTTTGCTAGTGACGATTAACATCAATGAGCATCTCACCAGTAGCTAGCATCATCATAACCACAAAATCTAGAACCACATATAATTTCTATAACATTCAATCAAGAATATGCCACACGATTTTCCATAAATCTATGTTAAGAGACATGCAATTTTTGCGTTTTTAGATTTCAACCAAGCTCGTAGCACACACAGCTTGAAGCAGAATAGCAAGAGGCATATGTCGTAATGTTTCCAAAACCTTCAAACAAAAATAGGTGCGCATTAGTTTTCCAAAAACAATAAAACTAGAGGATATGTGATTCTTGGCTTTCAGAAATAAAAATAAAGCATGTGAGGCATGTATTTTCCAAAAAACTTTAAAAAGGGGCATGTGATTTGATTTTAATTTTCAAAAAATTTAAAACAAACCCTAATTAATTATTATCTTTATCTATATTAGGAACTTCATTAAACCAAGTTTTTAAGCCTTATAATAATGAAGCAACTTTAACCAAGTTAAATAATTAAAGAAGACTATATTACATAGCAAAAAATTTTCTTTTACAATTTCTCGGTTAGATCTTAATAATTAAATAACTTAAAAACCATGAATCATAAAAGAAAATTGAATTGTACCTAATTCAAATTCTTATAGAAACATTTTTATAATGCGTCAACCAAGAGTTGTCCCCAAGTGTTTAGCCTTTAACGATATCTATAGAGCAGATGAAAAGAACTCAACTTTTAAGAGGCGAAGGTAGGAGTGCTAACTCTTTTATGCTTTATTTACAGAGAAAGACAAAAGAGTTTCATCCTTATTAGAATTAAAAATCTTAATTATAATTAAAGTGAAGCTTTAATTATATTATAATTTAATTTTAATAAAATCAAATATCTCATATTTGATTTTTGAAATTTCTCAAACTTTATAATTAAGCTCAACTTAATTTAAATTATATTTCTCTTTTTTAGTTTTTTTATTTGTGACCTATTAGGTTTCTAACATATTGACTATAATTAATTTAATTTTAATTCATAGCAAAATTAGAAAAATTAAAGCTATTTTAATTTATCTTTAATTATCTAATCAAATAATTTATAATCATAAATCAAGATTGACATCTAGTAACATTTCATAACTATCTAAATATTAGGAATGTTAAAGTGATTTGAATCAACTTGTTTATGATGTACAACTTAATTTTTTCATCATCCAATATTCCAATTGGACATAAAATAAGGATCTAGCTTCTACTCATTTAAATCCATCAGTTTCATTCTTATTAATTAGTAAATTAACTTATAGTTGATATAAAATACATTTTCAAATCCCAATTCACGTTGGTAAGAGAATTTCTTAAATTCCTAATAATCAATAATAGTGAAACATTATCTTTAATTACTTTGGAGTAATGAATCATTTATTGACTTACTCAACTATTTATAGATAATTCAAATTATATCCAAATACTATCAATTAATCTACCGTAAATAGAATAGGTCATAAGTAACATCAAAATATAATAATTCTTACATAAAATATCTTGGTAATCTCAAGTATACTAATCAATTAAACAACTATTATAATGAAGAATCACAAACATAAGTAATATTCTATTTGAAATTCTCGTGATAAAGTGAACTTATTATCTAATAAGTATTTACATGTTTATTTAAGTATCTTAATACTTTAATTTATAAGATCAAGTACTTTCTTTATACGAAATAAACATAAAATATGCTAGTTTTACTATTTCTTCAATATTTCATCTTAATAAAACTACAATTAGGAATAATTTAAGAATAATACATAAATGTACATTGAATATTATAATTTTAATTACATAATTATTATTTTAAGAATTTTATCGTTAATATTAAAACACCAAATGCAATTAACAAAACATATAAAGATAAAAAATTTCCTTATTGATTAAAATAATAATATCGGACAAACCAATTGAATAGCTGCTATAGCATAAACTAACACACATATCATGCGATCAATGCTAACCACCGCATTGGCTACTCCATAAACAGTCGCCCTCATGGAGGTTATGTATAGTTATGGAAAAAGGCAATCCAAATTCCAAAACTAATAAATTACGTAGACCCACCCTATTCGGATTTCTCTTAATGGTTAAATAAAACTTTATCAGGAAGCTTACTTCGGAGGCATTAATACAAGCTACTGTGAATGATCCTCTGCAGCACGTGGGAACACTAAACAACGATGCTAAGAAAAGAGAAAGGAGATGAGAGAAGCCCGCACGGGTAGCTCAACTGGTCCTGAGGGAGGTTGTTGAGTATAAAGGTCTTAGGTTCAACTCTTAGTAGTGACAGTGTGGGAGTTTCATCCAAAGTAGTGGCTCCTTGTTTGCAAAAGGTGTGGGGGTGCCTGGGGTGGAAGATTCCACCTTTAGAGTGCTTAAGAGAAATGAGAAGATAGAGGGGATCATGTTAAAAATCACAGGTTAAGATAGAGGGGATCATGTTTGAGGATGTGATACTAGTTGGAGATGCTATTGTTAGGGTAACCGGAGTTGTTGTTGTTATGCCGGAGCTTGCAACTTTGTTTAGAAAACAAGCAACAGTCATTCTTTAATAAAACACACCTTTGGCTGCGGATTGTCAGTGCTAGCTTAGAGTGCTTAAGAGAAATGAGAAGATAGAGGGGATCATGTTAAAAATCACAGGTTAAGATAGAGGGGATCATGTT
>JAOSBN010000004.1:21980778-22016033 GCA_027563595.1 Erythroxylum suave | reverse complement strand
CCAAAATCACCGTACCACGCGCCACAAAGCTGTAGATCAACGATTGTTGGCCCATTTACAACCACCACAACGATAAACACGAACCCTAGATGAGGGAGAAAGAGATGAGAAGCGTTGTGGTTGTTGAGTAGAAATGAATTTGACGAAACTAGAGAGAGAGAGAGAGAGACTTTGAACGATTTTCTTTTTCGCTTAGATCTGGGGCAAAGTAGCGTGGCGTGGCATTTGCTTGCGATTGTTTTCTAGGTACCCTCCAATTTAGTGAGTTATAACGGAAATGCCACGCAGTTGTTTTTTGAATTTTTTTAAGACCTGAACACAAGGAGGCGGCGGCATAACAAGAAGTTGGTTCTAACTCCCATGAGATCCTCTTTCTCAAGAGTCATGTACTTACTTTGTCTCAATTTATCTCAGCCACTTATTTGTGTGGGTCCCCACTCATTTATGTGGGATAGAGGATCAGCTCCCGATTCAATTGCACTGTTGTCTGCTGACGACCCCTGTCCCGTAAGTTTTTTTGTACTCCTCTTCTATTTGCAAAAGAAGCCCTCAATTCTCTGCAATGCTTGGATATACCCCTAACATATCCAATTTTCTAGTTGGAAGGCTGCAATTGTAATTTCTGATTATTAGTTTTGGTGCTGATGGGGCCCACCAACTTTGGAGAAAGGAAACGATTTCTATACGATATAAAAGAAAACTTTTATTTACAAGAAAAAGAAACAAAATTACATAATCCTTCGAGGAAGATTAACCCTTATTATATCTTAGAGACGGATAGTGGCAACATCAAAAGTGGTGAGCCCGAGATCCAAATTACCAGTAAGGTTGGCAAGTCAATCAGCGCATCGATTTTCCTCTCTGTATGTGTGGCACGTATGAACGACCCCATTGCGAGTAAGTAATGTGAATGCCCAGGATGAGAGGGTTGAATGACGTAGTTCGGTGTGAAACGTCAGACAAAAGATCGTTTACTATGAGAGAGTCCAGCTCCAGTACCATGTGCCGATAACCAAGGGTCCAGGTAAGGTTTAGACTCGAATAGACTTCCCAGAGTTCCGCCAAGACCGGGGAGCACCGACCGATATTATGTGCAAAACCTCCAAGTCAATTCCCCGAGCTATCCCGAATAAGACCACTAGTTGTGGCCGAAGAGTTAGCGTTGGTAACTACGCCATCAGTATTTAGTTTTACCCAACTCGGGATAGGTGGATACTACCCAATAAGTCGTTCGTAACGAGGGCGAGAAACAAGACAGGCACAAAGGTGCCAAGCTGAGGCCTGATGAATTTGATGGACGTAGTTTAGGACGAGGGTCATAGGAGAACTCAGCCAAGAGAATTGATTATCGAAAAGGACCAAATTCCTCCATGACCAAAGGAACCAACACGCAGTACCAAAGATAACTGACCACTTAAGTCCGGAGACCAACCCATGATTCTGAAGATTGAGGGTGAGTCAGTCAAGGGTTATTTGTGTGGAAAAAGTCAGGAGATATGGAGTGGGGAGGGAAAGAACGCCATAGATTACGCGCGTTTGGGCAATCGCGTACCACATGTAACGAGGATTTGTCCGTATGACAATGATAATAGGCCGCGCTTGTGGTAAGGTTTTTGCGAACGCATTGTTGGTTGGAGAGGAGGCAGTCATGAGCAAGAAGCCATAGGAAGGAACGAATATGTTAGGGTCCGGGCTAATGCCTAAAAGGAAATATTTTTAAAAGTAGATTAATTGCACTATTATGAATTATCAACCTGAGTGTTAATAATAAATATATCTGTAATTGTAAGGTCAAAGAGAGAGTTCAACTAATTCATTTCCTAAAGGGCAGATATCATTGAACACCCAAAGTTTTAGTACAATAACCAAAAGAAAAAAGGGACCAAAATTTTTCTTCACTATAGGCCAAGTAAGATTTGAATGAATGAATAGTATATTACTAAATTAATCTCATAGTGTATACTATCAGCTCATCTGATAATTCTTCTACTTTTTTAATTTGCATGCACAAGTAGTTATAAGTAGAAAGTAACCGAAAACCTTCTACTTTGATGCAGCCAAAATAAAAAGTAAACGAGGCAACATAATGGGTACCATTCCGTACTTACCAAAAAATGTTACCAAAAAAATAGCCACCGTATTGGTTACATGTACTAGTCGACATTGGTTAGTATCAGCTAGATTTGTTCGATACCCAAAATATTGGTCAATTTTGGGACTAATTTTCAATTTAAAAAATTTAAGGACTAAAAATGAAAAAAAAACCTACAACTAAAACAGCAACAAGTGAACTCACTGTCTCCAGTCTCCCTCTCCCTCTTCTTCATGCATCTTCACTCTTTAGTTTAAATTACTAAATATTTTCAGCATAACCGACCACCCACTGCCAATCGGGCCACCATCCATCTCCCACTTTGTTGCCACATGTTGCACACTATAACAAGCTTCCTCCACCTCTGTATCTTCATTTAGATTGTCATTACCTCGGGTTGGATTGCTTGCTCTCTCCACCATCACAACTTCTAATTTCCACTCTCCACTCCATTGTCGTTATTCTTTTCCATTCCACCATCTTCGTTGCTAGCTTGCTCATCTCCGCCAATCCATTGTTGGGTAGATTACATAAATCAGTATCCAGATCTAGATTCATCTGGTTGACTCAACCCAACCTAATCTTAACTTGATTGCAATTTCCGATTTTTGTGTGTTTTAGGTTGCTTTTCTTTTTTTCGCTTTGAATTGCACTTGCATTGTATTTTGGTCGTACTATGTACATTTTGTGAATGGTTTATAAAATATGCATTGGGCAATTCGGGCTTGAAAGTTGGAATTGTTTGTGTGAATTGTGTATAATTCAATAACATTTAGGCTTTGTGAATTGATGAAGAAATGATATCAAAATACTATTGTGTGTGAATTATGGAAGAACATTTAAGGGGTGTTTGGTTCTATTTATTTAGTTTTTCATTGTTGTTTTTGGAAAAAATGAAACAATCCCACAAAATATGTTTGGATAAAGATGTTTTCTTTTTGTTGTTAAAAATAAAAAAAAACAACAATGATTTTTTGAAAACGTAAAAAAGATATTTCTATGTATTTTGAAAACAGGTTTTTATATTTAACGAAAACCATTGCCATGTACCGAATCCTGTCTTCAGCCTCTTCTGTTATTTCTCCGTCACTGCATATTCTGTTGTCTTTTGCCTTCTTCTAAGTTTTCTACTGGTTGTGATTTCTTCCTCTTCTGTCATCTTCTGCCCTCTCATGCGTTTTCTACCCTCTGGGATTTATAGGTTTGTTTTCATCTTCGTATTTGTCTGTTGTAACTCGTTGCTTGACTGTTGTTATTTGTGTTGAATCATAATAGGTACATCACCTTCTCTTCTTTGAAATCACGCAAGAAAGAGTGCATGTTATGCTACGGTAACATAGCATAACATGCACTCTCTTTTGCGTGATTTCGTTACTGTAGCATAATTAGAATTAATATATTAAATTCATCAACGTTGTTTTGTTTCATGAGAGAGGCCTTTCTTGTATTTGTCACTGAACAGTACCCAGGGATAGCATAATGACGTGATAACTATCTAAGCTATGTAACTTGATCACCTAACTGAGGGATATAACAATATCCCTCCTCGTGCTTTGACAAATCCTAAAATGGAGAAAGTGAATGGAAAGTTGTAGTATAAAAGTATCTTGCATGTCTTGAGTGAAGATGGGATCATTTCTTTTCCTTGTCTGAAGATAAAGTAAAAAGGTTATGACTTCAGGAACGTCTCATTCATCAATAAGAATCATCTCTGATGAACAAGTAGTCGTGTTCCTAAGTTTGGATTATTGGTAACTATCTTAAAGCACTTGACATTTTGGTGGTATCATTATTCATGTTTGTATTCACGTTTCTGATTGGTCAAGGTACTCCTTGAAGGCTCTGTTTCTACAATAAAATGTTTGTTTCATTTAAGATCACTACTATTTAGAACAAGATAGTAATTCTTGAAGCTATATTTTTGAATTGTTGCTTAAATGGTGCACGCTTTGGAGGATTTCCTTGAAGTCATTTAATATATTGACATAAAAGGGAAGTGGTTTATGAGATAAGAAGATTGCATGAAAGAGGTAAAGAAGAGAGCTTGTGGAGAAGAAGAGTGAATAGTAAGGTGGCTCAAAATATTAATTTGTCTAATTAGTGAATAGTGAGGGGCATGAAAGAGGAAAAGAAGAGAGCTTACAGAGAAGAAAGAAGACTGAATACTAGGGTAGGCCAAAATGTTAATTTGTCTAATCAGTGAATAGAGAGTGAATACTGAGGAGAGAACAAAGAGTGACGACAAAGGAAAGGAGAGTGAATTGTAGGGTGGTTTAATATATTATTTGTTAAATCAATGAATAGTGAGGGGAGAACAAAGAGTGGCGGCAGAGAGAAGCTTGCGGCAGTGAACAGAGTCGAAGGGTTTCAGTTGGGGATAATTTTCATGGGACTGAAGCATTTTTGGGAGAGATCTATAGAAGACTAGACATCTCGATGTCGGTTCAGTGGCGACATCGACGCTGACGACCCAATTTAAGCATTTTTATTGTTTTTTTTATTTCTGTCTCTCATTAGAAATTGATTATGTTATCTTGTATGAATTAATTAGGTTGTCTCATGTTTATTTTGAACCATGTTTACCATTTAATACTTTGTAGAAATTGTTATGATTCATGTCATTTATACGTAGTTACATTTAGTGGTGGAAGGTTTGAACAATATGAACGATTCTAATGATTGTATGGAAATAAATGAAAAAGATGGGGTATGGAATGATACTACAGAGATGTATTTAATCTCCTTGATGGTTAATGAAGTGAAGAAAGGAAACCGAATGACTACTAACTTTTCCAAATTTGGTTGGAAGAATATTACGGCAAGGCTTTGAACAAAATTCAATAAGGATTATACTGATATCCAATTTAAGAATAAGTATAATAGATTAAGGGCTAGATTGAAGAATTTCAAGAACTTATTGAAAGAAACAGGAATCAACTATAACTCCCTTACTGGAGACGATAATGCTACAAATTAATGTTGGGAAAATCTATTTAAGGTAAAATATGTCTTTTTATCAATAAATCATATTATATAATATTTATTTTCAAATTCATTTTTTATCATTATCGGTGCATAAAATGGCTCAAAGATTCAAGAAAAAAGGATGTAAGGAATTTTCAGACTTGTTTCATATTTTTTAAGATACTATTGCAATTGGTTTGTATACACACCTATCAACTAAATCTCCATCGAATAGTACAGAAGATGAACATGAAAATGACGTTGATAAAGATTACTCGTATAATGAAAAAGAAGATCAAGATATAAGTTCTATATCTAAGAGAAAGAAATCTCCTAAGAATAAAAAGGCAAAGAAGACACATTCTAACATTATATAAGAGGTTTTGGTTGTACTTGGTGAAAAACTAAAAAGGAAGAATGATTTACATGTAAAAAAACTTAGTGAAACATCATCCACCATAGAGAGTAGATCTTAAGAGTGTAATATAATGATGGAATGTATGAAGTCCTTGGATAAATTGGGTGTTGACGATGTGCAATATGGAAAAGTTATAAAGGCTTTACATGATTCTCCACTTTATAGGGATATTTTTATGAAGATGAAGGATACAAGGAAGATGCATTGGTTTGTGTCACTTTAGTTATATTTTCATGTTATTGCATATCGAATTATTATTAATTTGACAATTTTATTTTAAACTTTATTCCATAGTTTGAACATTATAAGTTTGTGATTTGTATAAATATTTGACTTAATGCATGAATATTTTGTCTACATTCGGTTAAACTTTTTGATTGAATGTTTTATTAATTATTTAATACTGTCATTATAGATATATGGATTTCTTATCAGATTTCTTATCAGATTTTGATGACGAACGTAAGAAGGTGATCATTATTTCTCTAGCTGGGAGAGAGAACAAATATTTTCATTTTCAAAAGCAACCATATAGAACTTCTGCTTTACCAGGAAATGATTGGATAATGGAACTTTTGAATTGGAATCCTACAAGTATTTATGAAAACTTAAGAATGATGATGAATTGAAGAGTTTAAGATGCTTAAAGGTAGTAAGTCATTTTACTATGAAGGAACAAGTAGCAATTTTCTTGATGATTATAGGGCATAGTGAGACAACTAGAGTCAATGCAGAACTCTTTTAACATTTGACCTGGACAATTTTGAAGTACTTTCGTAAAGTCTTATATGCAATTAATCGTCTTGTAAAAGAATTCATTACTCCACCATCCTTTACTAATACACCTATTGAGATTCAACAAAATTCAAAATTCTTCCTATATTTTTAGGTACATTTATATATTTAATTACTATTTTAATTTTGTTCTTATAATTAAAAATTACTTTAATATATATTTAATTTTTAAGATTGTGTGGGAGCAATAGATGGTACACATATTGATGCACATGTTTCGACCAATGAACTAATATCATACATGGGTAAAAGAATTAATCCAACCCAAAATATTATATGTTGTTGCTTATTTGATATGCATTTTACATATATAATGGCTAGATGGGAAGGTACTACAAATGATTCTTGAGATCTTTTAGAAACAGTAATAAATCTAACAAATCAATTTCTTATGCCTTCACAAGGTAATATATTATTTTAAATAAGCATAGTAATTATGATTCTTTTTTAATGTTTTTTGTTAATATTATGTTCTTTATATGTTAGGCAAGTACTATTTGGTTAATTCATACTACACTAATATGCCTAGTTTTCTTTCACCATACCGAGCTAAAATATCTCATTTGCGAGATTATAGAAGTAGAGGAAGACCTCAAGGTCTACAGGAATTGTTTAACTACAGGCATTCTTCATTAAGAAATGTTACTGAAAGATGTTTTGGGGTTCTAAAAGCAAGATTCTCTATACTTAAAAACATGCCGAGTTATGATATAAAGAAAAAAAAACATTGTTATTGCTTATTGTATTATGCACAACTATATTAGAATGTATGAACAAAGCGATGAATTATTTGACAGTTGTGCTGAAAATGAAGAACAAAATAAGGAAAGTGAAAATGAACATCAAGTTCTCAAGTGGAGTATAATATCACTCTTGCACAACTTCGAGGTATGTCTTGGAAGTGAGATGAAATTGCTAGACAAGTGTGGAGTGATTATATTATTTCTAATTGATTTATATTTCTTTTTGTAAAGGATAGTACTATTATATTTTCAAGAATTATAGTATAATGGACATATTTTATTAATTAGAATGACTTAATATAATTTCTAATTTATGTAATTTTATTATACACAATTAATGTGTAATTTTTAATAATATTTGATTTGCACATATTTTAATTTTAGCTATAATGATAATTAATTAATTTAAAAATATAATGTATTATATTATAATTTTTACACAGAAGAGTATAATTACAAAAAAATAGAAACAAGATGATAAAACCAAACACGTTTTTGTTTTTTGGTTTTTATACTAAAAATCTCAACTAAAAATGTTTTCTTTTTTTAAGGAAAAAAATAGAAACCAAAAGCAACAACAAAAAACAGAAGTGGAACCAAACGACCCTTTAAGTGTTGTGAATTAGTATAATTCAAAAACATGTCATATTATTTGTTATTTTAATAATCATAAAAATGAGATCAAATTTAATTCATTAAATTGTTAATTTGATAATTAATTTATATGAAACATACAATTTACTAATTCTTGTTTGTATGTAAAAGGTATTTAACATACGATTATCATTTAAATATAAGATTTAATATATAATTAAATCATTTAATATATGTAATTAAGTTAAGAAAATTAAATATTTGCATTTTTATATTGTCCATTGTTGTCATTAGGAAATAATATTACGAATATTAGTCCTATCTTATGAGTAGCAAATACACAATCATCATTTTATCTTATTGTTAGTTAAATACATAGTAAAAAATTAATGGATAGATATTTGACTATATTTTTTACATCCATGTTTGATGTTTTTTTTGATATTTTATACTTTTTGTCATATATTTGGTATTTAATTCACTCCAAATGTTTCACAAATTATAATTGCCTCCACGAATTTAAAGGAGAAGAATTCAGACAAAAACACGACATAAAGCAAAGATTTGTCGCACAGAAGCTATGCACGATTTTTAACATAGATGGAGAGTCTGAATCTAGATGTCATCTTAAAACAATAATTAGAGGACATATCAAGAATTTCAGGAAGCCCAGATTCGTAGTTGTTTGAATTCGTTTGGACCAACAACTGGTTGTTTAAAGTAAAATTTTTTTTTGCAATTGGCAGTCTGACCACTGGAGCTTTACATAGTCATATCCTAGGCTTATAAGATCCAAATGAGGTGATTCAAATGCTCAAATTCAAGCCAACATCTTGATCCATAATTCTTATCTAATTCTTATGTACAACTCAAGGCCCAAAAGCATTGTTTTAAGGAGCTAAAAAGGCTGAGAATGAGATATAAAGTCTATCTCGCCCTAGTCTGACCTTGCCTTGGTTTTTGGCCCATAACTTTTGATACAGAACTTTGTTTTAAGCAAAAGAGGATTCATTAGAAAGATGAGAAGTGGAGCTACAATTTAGGTGAGGCATTCTGACCTAAATATGAAGATATAAAGGTCAAAAACTAGAAGGAATTAGAGGTTGTGCATTTGTCTGTGCACTTCTCCACATCCGTGCACTTTCATGATTTTTGGACAATTTTGATTATGCATGGTCTGATGCACAATCGTGTAAGAGACCTTGCATCTCTTGAAAACCCTAAATTTCATTATGAAAACAAATTTTTGGGAGGAGAAGAAAGGAGAGACTTTAAGAGGCCATCTCTAGATATGGATAACATTTAAAAGGGACAAAGTTGTTCTAGGGAAGTGGAAAACACAAAGATTTCATTGAAAGATCCATCAAACCTCAAGATCAAGCCTCTAACTTACATGAGCATTCAATAGAAGAAAATCAAGGAGATTTGGAATTATGAACCCATTGTTTTCAATTCGTATTTCTGTTTATGTATGTATGATTTCATATTTAATAATGTATAACTAAATGTCGAATTAGTATTTAGGTCAGATGAACCTTATGTTAATATTTTTGATTCTTTTGTTAATGCGATTGGTTGTTTGTTCTATTGTGATTTGATTATAAGTTTTACTTATAATAACCCGAGATATTAGATCATAATTTGACTTCATACGTAGAGATTAAGATATCCTAATGTGAATAGATCTACCATAATTAGAAGGAGTTGATTGCAACCTTAGAGATAAGATGACGTAAATCCTTTAGATTAGGGTTAAACTTAATAGAAGGACTCATAAATTAGTAATGCAATCCTATAAGATCTAACCTGAGTAAATCGGTTAGATACCTTAGGATTAGTTGTTAGTAGACTCAAGGTCAGCTACTAGCATACCATATGACTCTCCACGATCTAATTAATCAACACACAATTTCATGATAAAAGATAAATCTGTTAAGGTTTTAGGGGGATTCAAGCCTGTATACCAATTTTTGATAACGATAGTTTTAAAAGTGAATTCCATTATCTTTGCGTTAATTATTGTTTCCAATTTTATTTTATTTTTTTAGCTTTAGTTTCTTTCCATTAAAAATCTAAAATCAATCCTTATACTAGATAATAGGGGAAGGGTAAGTATTAGTATTCATAGTCTTCTTGGGATCGACCCATACTTACTGATATTAGCTACAGCCATGTCTTGTACTTCCGGTTTATTAAAATATTGACCAACTCAATATAAATCAATAAAAAATAGTATGTGAATTTATGAAAGAATACTCATTAGTCAACATAATGCAAAATTTTAAGTGTTTACATCTTTTTTACAATGTTTATTTTCATAAATAAAAGTTATTTTTGCAATGTGTGTTATCATAAATAAAGATGTAAGATAGAATCTATCTAAAATTAGGATATGCTTATAATTGAATATTGAAATTTTATAGTTATGTAACAATATTATATGTAAAAATTGTATTCTTAAATATGTTCTTGTTAATTTAATTTTGGCACATATCCATTTATTTTCATAGATAAATGGAAGAAAGTTTGAGTACTTTTGATGATTCAACCACTTTAGGAAGATTCAATGATCTAGCTTGAGCTCATGTTTGGTTGGCTATCGAAATGAAGGATCATACTATTTGTTTGTTTTATAACAAACATTTGAAAGGTAGAGGAATCATCTTTAAAGAAGCATTTAGCTGGGGTCAAGGTGATGTGAAGCCTTGTAAAAAAGTGAGTCGTGTTGTGAAATAGACAAGTGAAGACTTGCTTCAAGAGTATTAGTATAAGAAAGATAGAAGGCAAAGATTGAATAATGAATTTGGTAGTGGAAGTTATTTTGTTGGTAGTCAAGATGATAGTGAGAATGTTGAAGATGGTAGTATTCCTATCCAATAAGAAGGGAATCTTGAACCTGATGTTTGGAAAAAAGAAGATAGGTGTCTAATTTATTTCCACCATGATCAACTCTTAAAGCCCAACCTTCAATCTATAGTGCCTTACAATCTAGAGAAGTGACACATAATATGGACATGATAATGAGTAGATGGTGGTATTATTTAGGTATAACTTTCAATACTACCCAATTTTATTATTATCAGCCTATGGTAGATATTATTGCCTTTTACTGCTCAAGATATAAAGCTCATTTAATTGATGAGGAAGGTATCTGCTTTCATTCTCTTTGCAATAAGCAAATTATGGTTCCAAAGTATTTTCATTTTGAGACTTTAGATAAATTAGAATTGTGAGACAAGGTCAAAAATTTAGTAGAGAGAATTCAATGGGGACAATTTATTCACTTTCAATACCCAGTTTACGAGGAACTTAACTTAGGATTCTTTACTTAGGTTGCGGGGACAACTTTATGAGCTTAATTGTGAGACTTCGTATAAAATTTGTAGTTTCCCCGAATCATCCGTAATGGACTAGCATGATGATTTCTGTGTCACCCCTACTGGACTAAACTTACTGGGTCAAAGCATTTTGATGCTACGAATGCACACAACATCATCATTAGGAGTCATGAACACTTGTTGCGGCACACATTCATGTGTCAGACTGTTTTTGAAAAAATGGAAACCAACAAGTGTTAGATGAAGGAACTTTTCAGGTTGTGGTGCATGGATCATAACATCTTAGTTCGCACAACCACCCACATCTTTAACGCAATTATTGCTACTTGACGTAAGAGGAGCAATAACTTAGGAATGAGTTACTTGGTTTCAACTATAACTGATTCCTATGGAGTTGAGTGCAACGGATTCACAGTCTACCTTCCTGAATTTGTGAACCATTATAATCTATGGCAAGCTGAAATCCTGAAAGCTCATAATATGGAACTTCCAGATATTAGTGCTAAGACACATGTCAAGATCAGGACTAGTCAAGCAAGTTCAAGTGATCAGCAATAACAAGAAGAGGATTTGACCAGAGAGGAGTTCGAGGAGGAAGACAAAACAGATGAACCGGCTGGAAAAAAGTGCTTGATACAATCTCCGCAAACACCAAGGTAATTACAAATACACTTGTAGAGAACTCTAGAAGAATGAAGGAGATGGCCTAAACATAACAACTTCAAAGTCAAGGTATATGTCATATCTATCGTTACTTTGAGGCTCAAGGCGTCCAACTGCCACCTCCAACACTAACCCCGCCTCCATCACGATGAGGCTTTGTTCCAACCCTTTTCTTTTTAATTTAGTCTTTATTTGCTTTTTGCTTTTACTTTAATTTATGTTTCTTCTTGCCATGCATATTTATTTGTCTCCTTCTCACATTGAGGACAATGTATCGTTTAAGTGTCAGGAGGGGATACATTTTTATCTTTGAATGCGAATTTTGCATATTATATAGTAGTTAAGGTTGCATTTTATGAATCATATGACTGTGTCAACGACTTAGATGGATTGAAATTGATTTAATTTTGAAAATAGTTTATTAAAGTTGTCAAGAGTCATTAGTTCACAAAATTAGTTAATTGGATTTTTGGCTAAATATGCCACTTAATTAGAATTTAGTGTTAATTTTTTGCCCTCAAAATTGTCACATTCATTTATAATTTCAGGTCTTTCGACTTAAGAAGCTTTGCTAGTATTTTTTCATGAAAATAAGTAGGTGAAGCAACAAAGTAGGCAATAAAAGAATTTTTTATTGTTAATTTTAAATAAATTACTATTCCACTAGCCTTCGAGTTATAAATAGAGCTAGTAGCCAGTTGAGAACATGATGCAGCTGAGTAACCGGATTGACATGTATCACAAATTTGTGTCTTCACTTCAAAAGGCTATAATGGCATTCCAACCAAGCAGCTTAATAAAATCATGACTTAGTTGAGTAATCGGATCGACATTCATCACCAATGTTTGCCTCTGTGTAAAAAGACTAAGTCCATATTTACAAAAAGTAATTAAAAATAAATAATAATAATCAAAAAATTAAAAATTAAAATAAAGTGTTCTCTAATAAAACCTACAAACTTGTAAATAGTTTGACTTTTCATGGACACATACTTAAGAGTAGTTACAGAGTTTGAATGACCAAAGAATTATTAATGTGTGTGTGTAATTGAAAATGGTAAATAATTTAACACTTGGATTTGGATTAATATGTATATTTAGTATAAAGCCACTAGACACAAATTTTTCTTGTTAATGATTTGATATAACTTGAATGATTGTGTTTAAAATTAAATTTATTTTGTAAAGTTGAAGCCATTGTCTCATTTCTACATTTTGTGTTATGCGATTTTGTGTGTTTGTTGTTTTGTTTGCTTGTGGATAAGCAAATGTTTAAATGTGGGGATGTCGATAAGTGTAAATTGCATCTTGTTTTAGGGCTTAGTTTAAAATGTATTTAAGTGTAAATTCAATTGTTTAGTATGTGTTTAGGTTAGAATTGTGTTAGTCTGTTAATTATTTATGTTTTAAGTGTTTTATGGGCTAGTACAAGTCTTTGAGCTTAATTATTATTTTTTTTAGGTACCTTGATGTGTTTGTTAGTGTTTCAGGGTTGACATTCATAGCCCACAATTGTGGCCTGCTTGCCACGATCATGATAGAAGGCTCAGATGTGACCCACAATCGTGGCGTGCAGGGCCACCACGGTTATGGCTTGCATCAGATAGACATGTAGACACTAAAAAATGTCAAGTTTCGAGAGATTTTTCAGACCTTTTAGACCCTAGAAAAATCTTAGGGCTGCTCAGAACACAAAAGGTATTGAAAGAATAAGACAAAGAGGCAAAGGGGAGCTTTTGCATTTGCCACTTTTAGAGAAACCCTAAGAGGATTATCAAGAGATAGAGAAAGAGAAGAAGGAAGGGAGAAAAGGAGAAAAAGTTGACTCGATGTACTTCCCAGATCAGAATTTTCTGACGTCACTGCCTCCCATCGTTCGTTCAATTTGTATTTCCTGCTATTTCCAATTTTATTAGTGTATAGAATTGGAATAACAGTTGATAATAGGATTTTTGGATGTTGATCATGTTTCTAAATTCACATTTGGGGTTTTATCTTTGATTTATTTAATTATTTATGTGTTATTTGAATTTATTGTGATTTAATTCTGGACGTGCATAATTCGATAATAAACTGAGAGGGTGAATAAAATGAAAGATAATTAAATTGGGCTAATGAGAGTTAGGTGATTTAATATAACAAGAATTAAATCAAATCGGTAAATTGTGCAAAGAGAAATCATGCAAAGGTTTCCGATAGTTTATTAGACAACTTCAAATCTGATTAGAGTTTTGGATAGGTTGTTAATTGGGAAATTACAACTTCCATAATTTGATTGGTGTTTATAATTTAGGGTTAGTGGTTATAACTTGAGAGAGACTAATTAATCCTTGGATCATCTAGAATCAATAATCCGATAATTCATAATTAATTAGGTTAGCGCTAAGGATAGGTAAAATTCCCTTTCTCTAAATTGGTAATTCTTTTAAGTTGATTCTTGAGTGTGTGTTGCAACTGCTAAATTATTAATATTTTCGTGATGACTTTGGAATTGATTTGCTTGATTGAATTGAATTCTTACTTTAGTTCCTTTACATTTTGAATTTTGCGAATTGTTTTGTCGTTAGACTTTATAATTAGATTATCCCTCCTCGTGGACCGACATCTTAGTTACTACATGAACAAATCGTACGCTTATAGATTATCGAGGTTAATTAATTAAAACTGTCACATATCAACAACCTGATCAGGTGTCTAAGTAGATTGAACCCTAGTTTTATGTTATAACATGTTTTGAATCTTTTATTTAATGCAATTGCTTTGATTGATCTATTCTAAATCGATTACGTGTTTAATATATGTTCTAATAGATATGGAATATTAGTTCATAATTTTATTTTATAATATAGAGATTGAGAAATCTTGTGTATAAATAGATCCACCCTAGTTGAAAGGAGTTGATTGCAAACCTATAGATAGGTCAATATAAATCATCTAGATTATAGTCAAACCTAGTAACGGAGTTCACAAATCAGTAAAACAATTTTTGTATATTTAACCTGACTAATATTGGTTGATAATTCTAAGATTAGTTGTTAGTAGTCTCAAGTTAGTTATTAGCATATGATAGGAATTTCCACGATCTAATAGTCTACAAAACAATTACATAATAAAAGGTCAATTAATTAAGTGTTTTAGGGGGATTTATAACTTATATACTAATTCTTGATATCGATCATTTTTTAGTGATCTCTTATTTCTCTATTCATTATTACTTCCTATTTTATTTTCATTAATCAACTTTTATTTTCTTTAATAAAAAATCAAAATCAAGTTCGTAGACCAGATAATAGGATTACAATAGTAGTTATTAATACTCATTGTCTTCATTGGATTTAACCTATACTTGTTGGTACTAGCTATAGCTACGTCATACACTTATAGTTAATTCAAAATTGACACATTAAAACAAGTCAATCAAGTTTTTAACATCGTTGGCGGGGACATTGATATTTGGAAAAGCTTGGTTTTATTAATCTAGTCATTAATTTATTTTCTTTTAGTTTGCTTTATTTTTGTTTTTACTTTAAGTTATTTTCTTTGTTAATTTGTTTAGTTTTAGAATTAGACTCCTGGTCAAGTTATGACCCGAAGTACATATGAGAGCTTAATGTATGTAGACCCTGAAATAGAAAGAATAATAGGAAGGAATTTTTATATGACAAATTTGCGATAATTTGCACTAGACCAGGCGATAGAAGGATTGGAAGGTCACATAGAAACCAAGGAATCTTATAATATGGTGGACCAACCACGTATAATGTTTGACTCTGCTAGGCCAAACCTAATTGATTCAAAATCCAATATAATTAGATCGACTGTTTATGCGAACAACTTCAAAATCCAACCAAGCAGCATCTAGATGGTGCAACAATCAGTCCAGTTTGATGGACTCTTGGACAAAGACCATAACGTGCATATCTATAACTTTTTATAAAACTATCATATGTTCAAAATAAAGAGTAAATGATGACACCAATAGACTGTGTCTATTTCCATTCTCCTTAAGAGGAAAGCTAAGCAGTGACTACATGGAACAAATGGTGTAAAATTTTTTGTTGAAGTACTTTCTCCCTACTGAGACTACAAAGTTAAGGAATGACATTGCATTATACTCTTAAACTGAAGGTGAATCATTGTATGATACATGAGAGAGATTCAAGGAGATGTTCAGACGATGACCTAATTACGAGCTACCCCTATGGATGCAAATTTAAACCTTATAAATAAATGCAATAGCCTAAGGGATGTTTAATAACAAAACACCCGAAGTGGTCCAAAAGTTGATAGAGGATATGAACATAAACAAATACCAGTGGTGCTCAGCTATAACACAAACTAATAAGTCAATGGGAGTTTACAAAGTAAATGTGGTGACATAGTTGGCAAGCCAAGTGGAGGTCCTAAGTAAAAGGATAGATAGATTGACTATAACTCCACAAGGCCAGAGAATGCAATATGAAACGTACAGACTAAATAAGCAAGGATAAGAATGTCAATCATTTGAGCTTGAACACTTGGATTATTGAACACTTGGATTATTTAGGGAATGCTTCTAGACCCCAAAATAATACTTATAGCAATACTTATAATCTTGGATGGTGGAATCAGGTAAACTTTCTATGGAGAAATCAAGGACGATCAAGAAATAACACAACATAGAAATTGTATTGAATCAATAAAGATTAAAGTCACAAAACAATTTAAAAACAAACCCTAATCTAGAAATTTAGAACATCATAAACATAAATAACATCTTAGAATCTAGTTTACACATAAATTTTAATGAAAATAAGAAAAGGAAAGAAAGAAAAACTTGATTTGGAACTTGATCTGGAGATCTTGAAATCTTCGATGTTCTTCTTAATCCTCCCTGTTTGATCTAATCTTATAAGTTGGTGGTGTATTTTTTGGAGTAATTGTTTATTGTTTAATAGTCCAAGAGGGTCTTAGGGGTGTAACTAGGTTTTTGCCCTTTTTTTGGTTCAAAAAATGCCCCCAAACCCTAAAATAGTGGAAAAAGTCACACTTGAGAAGCCTCTAACACGATTATGCATTTGTAAAATTACTCTTTGCATGATTACGTATATGTAGTCATGATTGTGACTCTGGGTGTTTCTCTTCTGTCACAACTATGAAATGGAAGTCAAGATCGTGACTTTGCCCATACAACTCCATACATGTCCATATCTCTCATTCTTCAAACACCTCAAGAAATATATAATTATGAATGAAAACATGCTCTAAATCATATAAACACTTAGAATATAGATAAACACACACATTAACATAATTCTAAGCCTATACATGCAACAATCATCTAAAAACCATCTATAAACACACTCAAACACCTATCAAAACATAGTCTAGAATGACCTTTTGATGATGTTTCAATCATACCTTTGAACTCAGATGGTGGAATTTAGTGATTTGAGTCTCAGATTTAAGGTAACTCAAAGAAAAATCTACTACTAAAATTTGGGCTCCTAAATTGTCACCATTTGGTTATCATACACTGTCGAAATTGACCTTGATAAATTAGTAGGAACGTGTTTCATTGTTTGTCTCAAAAAATTAGGTCAACCACCTCATCATTGGGGGGGATATAAAAAACCGACTTTTGTCTCTAAGGAGGCGGCTCCTCTCTTGATTGCTCTCTCTAAATTTGTGGATGAAATCCTTCTTTTCTTTTTCTTGTTTTTAGATGCAAATTCCTTGGAGAATTGGTTGGTAACCGAATTGTACAAGGTATGTGTGGCTAAGCTTTTAATTTAATTATAAAGGGTAGTACCCTTCGAACCTATATTAATTCATGAGGATTTAATCTTAATCGATCCTTGTGTTTGTGATTTGCATTCATGTGTTTGAATTCTGGCACTTTAATGACTGAATTGAACTGATAAATCTTAAAATCCAGAATTAAGATTTATAAGGGATTTTTGGATGCTATTCGATTAATTGATGGTAGTAGTTGCCAAATTAATTGATTTATAGCTAGGATTTTGATAGTAGTTGTCAAACTTACTCTGATAGAATTTGAACTTTGTCTTAAACTGATGATAGTAGCTGAAGTTTTCAAGGAAAGATCTTAAACCAACCATAGTAACGCTCGTACGGGACATAGGTGGATTAGTAGTTATAAATCATGTGATTGTTTGCAAATATTTGTTTTCTTAGTAGTTAAGAAGCATAAAATCAGTAAGTTGGTGATCCTTTGATAGGTAAACACAATGCACGAATAATCCCTTGAGTCTGATGAATGAATTAATTGGTTTTGTTGGCGAAATCCTTTGTAATTGAAGTTTCCATAATTATGTTTTTATCCTAATCTTTCAATTCTAGTTTCTTCCGAATTTTGATTTAGCACTTGTTTAATTTCATGTTCTTTAAATTCTGAATTGCTGAGATCAAAAGCCCCCCTAATCATTTATTTTTGTGCATTGGTTTGAGTTCAATTTATTTGATTTTGTTTGTTTTTTGTTTGCGTCAAATTTGATTCTGTTTGCATTAGATTATCTTTTGATTTCTATTTTCCATAATCTGTTTATGTTTCTGGTTTAGTTAGTAGTTTGCATTTGATACTTAATCATTTAGGTTAGATTGCATTTTAGATATTAAATTTTTGTTTTGTTTTAGTTTTTGTGTTGGTTTTTGTGAAAGAAATTTCGTTGACAAGTTTGAAGATAGTTATTATCCCATTATCAGATCTTTGTGGGAATGATTCCTACTCCTATATACTACTTGTTATTCATATAGGGTTAATTTGCAAGGGTAATGACACCTTGTCAAATTTTGGCACCGTTGCCGGGGATCTATCTAACGGTTTGCTAACATATTTTTTAGCTTGTTTTTTTTAATTGTGTTTGTTTTGTAGGTTGCATGTCCAATAGTTCTGAGCAAGAACTTTCGGACAGATTAATCGAGCAATTCTACAAAGAGTAATCATTCTTCATCAATTGCACACCTCCGCGATCACCCCTCCTTGAACCATACATGTGGCGCAAGGCGAAGGAGGAAGAACTTCCGAGTTTTGCACACCTTTTGCAGCAGCCAAAGCATTCACAAACAGAATTCACAAATATGGCAATCAATCTACAGAGAACATTGAAGGAGCTTGTTGCTCCTGACCTTGACAACCAGCCTTTGTGTATTAATGTAGAGCATGCTAATTTTGAATTAAAGTCTAGTTTTATACATTTTTTGCCTGGTTTTAATGGTCTTGCAGGAGAAGACCCACCTGTGCACCTCAAAGAGTTTCACATGGTATGCAATGGAATGAAACCGTAAGGGGTGGACCAGAATTTGGTTAAACTAAAAGCCTTTCCTTTTTCATTGAAAGGTTCAGCCAAGGAGTGGTTGTTTTCAATGCCCCATGGTTTGGTAACGCAAGGAACGATTTGAAGCGCATGTTCTTGGACAAGTACTTTCCCACTTCGCGAGCTGCAAATATTCAGAAGGAAAGGTTCTCCGAGTATTGGGAAAGGTTCGAGAAGCTGTGCTTACAATGCCCCCACCACCAAATTCCCGATCAGCTTATCATTTAATACTTTTATAAGGGATTGACACCCAAAGATAGAAGTATCATTGATGCCACGAGTGGAGGGGCTTTGGTAGACAAGACGCATGATGCTGCCCGTTACTTGATTTCAAATATGGCAGCAAATTCTAAATAGTTTGGCACACAAGGGGAATTCCAAACAAAACATGTCAGCGAGGTAAGTAGTGTTTCAATAGAAAATAAAGTTGATGAACTAACCTTTCTAATGCATGCTATGTTGAATGGTAGTGTTTAGTAAGTCAAGACATGCAGCATTTGTTCTCTTAATGGACACACTTCTAATTTGTGTTCTACAATGGAGGACAACTTGATAGAATATGCCTATGCAATCGGTGGTGGATTCAATGCGAATCCATAGTGCAAAAATGATCCATTCTCATCGATGTATAATCCGAGGTGGCGCGACCATCCGAATTTGCACTATGGAAACCCACAGAAGCAGATGAACAATGGAGGAAGAGCACAAATGCCCCCTAGTTTCTAGCAAAATCAGACCTGTGCCTCAAGGACAAATCCTTAGAATTTGGTTCCTTCTTCATTTACTTCTAATTCTGAAATTTTTGATTTGAAGGAACTTGTAAAAAATATGGCTACTAACACTATTGCAATACAACAAAATTTTTGTCTTTCCAGTAAAAACAGATGCTAGTATCCAAAATCTTGAGAAACAAGTGGGCCAATGCATCCTCGATGAGTAGGCTTGTGGCGCAAAATAGTGGCAGGCTGCCCTCTCAAGCCTTGCATCCCAAAGAATTTGTCCAAGTTGTTAAGCTTCACAGCAGAAGGGCTCTCGTTGAGTAGAAAAAGAAGGGGATTGACTTGGAAGAGAAAGAGGATATTGAGACACACCCTAACTATGTTAAACAGTCCATGGCCATGGATACCAACTCTAAATCAGGACTAACTTCTCTGCCCCTTGCTGATCATAATGAAGCCGAAACTTCCAGGAGCAGAACAGAACCTGATTCTGCACAACATAATGGACAAAAGCTGATCGAAAATTCCAGGAACAAGTCAGATTCGATTCCTCTGATTCCTACCCAAATTGTAACTTTTGATAGGGTGCCAAAGGTAAATTCTAAACCTATGAATTCTGATTTTCAGTTGATTTCTCCATTTCCTTTGAGTGCTAGGAGAGGGATATCTTCGATTTGTTTAAGAAGGTGGAGATCAACATTTCATTTATTGATGCAATTTGCCAAGTCCCGAAGTGCATGGAGTTCTTGAAAGAACTTTGCATGACCAAGCATGCCCATCGATTGAAAGTTTACGAGATGGTGAACATGAGTGAGGTTGTTTTTGCTGTGATGAAACCAAATATCCCATGTAAGCAAAAAGACCCCGGTGCATTTTCCATTCCGTGCATAATAGGTAACACCTCGTTTGAAAGAGCTTTTAGGCACATCCATTAGTGTGATGCCTAAACATGTGTATGATGCCCTAAGTTTGGAACCTTTGCATGCGGCGAGTGTGGTTATATAGTTAGCAAACCTTTCCTTCGTTTATCTGTTGGTTTGGTAGAGGACATCTTGGTTAAAATAGGTGCTTTGCTGATTCTTTGTGACTTTTATGTACTTGAAATGGATATAGACACTTCACACAGGAGTACACCTATTTTGTTTGGTAGACCTTTTCTAAAGACTGCTAGAACCAAGATTGATTGTGAACATGATCTGCTTTCCATGAGTGTAGGAGATGATGTGGTTGAACTCAATATTAATAATGGTCTCTGATATCCACTTGATTATGTTTACTCGATTAATTTTCTAGATGATATTGATGAGCTTGTATATGATCACGTTGAGTTAGAATTCAATAATGGTCTGGACTTGACACTGTGGCACGATTTTGGTAGTGAGAATGCTGTGATTTATAGTGGTGATTATGATGATGATATGCGTGCATTGTGCTTGCTATTGATTTTTCTTTTGCTTTACATCTACTTCCCCCCATTCCTTATGAGGTGGCTTTCATCGATCTTCCTTTATCATATAAGAAACTTTTACCATCTATTATGCATGCACCAGAGCTTGAGCTTAAACCTTTGCCTAATAATCTTAATTATGTGTTTCTTGGTGATAATAATACTTTACTAATTATTGTTGCAAAGAATCTAACAAGTGTGCAGGAGGAACGGTTGTTGAATGTTCTTCGTAAACATAAGATGGTCATAGGATGGACATTGGCTAACATCAAAGGTATTAGTCCTTCAATGTGTATGCATTGCATACCATTGGAGGAAAATTCAAATCCAACAAGGGAGATGCAGCGCCGCCTTAATCTGCCTATGATGGAGGTGGTAAAAACTGAGTTACTTAAGCTTTTGGATATAGGTGTTATTTATCCAATCATTGATAGTAAATGTGTGGCGCCTATCCACATGGTTCTGAAGAAGACAGGGATCACTGTGGTGAAGAACAAAGATTATGAGTTTGTACCTTAAAGAGTACAAAGTGGATGGTGCATGTGTGTGGATTATAGGAAGCTGAATATGACGATGCGTAAAGATCACTTTCCTTTGCCGTTTATGGACTAGATGTTGGAGCGACTGACAGGTAAGTCTTTTTATTATTTCCTCGATGGTTATAGTAGATACAATCAGATTGTGAACAATCCCGAGGATCAAGAAAAGACTACTTTCACATGCCCCTTTGGCACATTTGCATATGGAAGGATGCCCTTCGGATTGCGTAATGCCCCTGTGACTTTTCAGTGATGCATGAAGAGTATCTTTTCAGATTATGTCGAACAAATTATTGAGGTATTTATGGATGATTTTTTTGTTTATGGTGATTCATTTGATCATTGTCTTGAAAATCTATCTTTAGTGCTAAAAAGATATCTGGAAACTAACTTTGTTCATTTTATGGTTAAACAAGGAATTGTTTTAGGGTATGTGGTTTCTTCACGTGGTTTAGAAGTCGATAAAATAAAAATTGATATTATTCTATCTTTGCCTTACCCCTCATGAGTGAGGGATGTTTGTTCTTTTCTTGGTCATGCAGGATTTTATCGACCCTTCATCAAAGACTTTTTGAAGATTACCACGCCCCTTTGCAAGCTTTTGGCAAAGGACGTTGAGTTTGTTTTCGACAATGCATGCAAACGGGCATTCAAAACTCTGAAACAAAGCCTCACATCTACTCCCATAATCCGACCATCAAATTGGGAGCTTCCTTTTGAGATTATGTACGATGCAAGTGACTTTTTCGTAGGAGTAGTCCTTGGACAGTGAGAGGGGCAATTTTTGCACGTCATTGCCTATGCTTCTCACACTCTTGATGACACACAACTCAACTACCATATGACTGAAAAATAACTATTTGTTGTTGTGTTTTCTTTAGAAAAGTTTCGGTCATATTTATTGGGTACTAAGGTTATTGTTTTCTTTGATCATGCAACCCTTAGGTACCTTATGTAGAAAAAGGAGGCCAAACTGAGGCTTATCTATTGGATTTTTCTTCTACAAGAGTTTGATCTCAAAATCAGGGACAAGAAAGGTTCCGAGAACCTTGCTGCTGAACATTTGAGTAGATTGCGCAACAATGATGCCAATGCCGGATCTATTCTTGCCGAATTCCCTGATGAGAAGTTGTTTGAACTGACTTCCTCCTCGTCACAGCTGTGGTACGCTGATTTGGTTAATTTTCTAGTTTCCCACGAGCTGCCCACGAGCTACCTACAGGTATGACAAAAGCCCAACACGTAAATTTTGTGCTGATTCTAGATTTTATTTTTGGGATAATCTATACTTGTGGAAAATTTGTTAGGATCAAGTGATTAGGCGTTGTGTGCATCAAGATGAGTTTCATTCTATTTTAACTTTCTGTCACACTTATTCTTATTGTGCCCACTTTGGTGCCAAGCGCACAGCACACAAGGTACTTGATAGTGGATTCTTTTGGCCTTCGTTGTTTAAAGATGCATTTAAATTTTGCAAGACATGTGATCGATGCCAAAAGGTAGGAAATATTACTCCTAAGAATGAGATGCTGCAAACCTTCTTGTTATTTGGTGAGGTCTTTGATGTTTGGGGGATTGATTTTATGGGTCCTTTTCCTTTATCTAACGAAAATTTATACGTCCTTCTTGCGGTTGATTATGTATCTAAGTGCATCGAGGCATTAGTGACAAAAATAATGATGCTGAAGTTGTTGTCGATTTTGTGAAATCTAACATCGTTGATAGGTATGGCATTCCCAAAAGGATCATTAGTGGCCGAGGAATCCATTTCTGTAACTGATCTTTCGAGTTCTTGCTAAAAAAGTTCCACGTCTTCCACTGAACTTCAACTGCCTACCATCCGCAGATAAGTGGTCAAGTGGAGTTATCAAACTGTGAAATCAAGTCTATCTTTGAGAAGACTATGCAACCTAATTGAAAAGATTGGAGTCTTCGATTAGGTGATGCACCGTGGGCTTATCACACTGCATATAAATCACCTATAGGCATGTCACCTTTTAGGATAGTTTATGGAAAGAATTGTCATCTTCCCGTGGAGCTTGAACATCGTGCATTTTGGGCCATTAAATAGTGTAACTTAGATTATGGCAATTCTGAAATTCATCATAAGTTACAGCTTCAAGAACTAAAGAGTTACGGAATGACGCATATGAGAATGCACGAATTGCGAAGGAAAGGGCAAAAGCATACCATGACCGAATGGTTAGAAGCAAGGAATTTTCGGTGGGTCAGAAAGTTCTTCTCTTCCAATCGCATATCAAGCTTTTCCTGGTAAGTTACGTTCTCGATGGCATGGTCCTTTCGTTGTTACTAATGTATTTCCACATGGTGCTATTGAGATTAGTGACATAGGTAGCAACCGAAGCTTCAAAGTTAATGGCCATCGATTGAAGCCTTTTTATGAAGGTTTCAAGGACATTTTGACAGAGAAAGTGGCAGTGGACAAGTCGAACTATGGAGAATGATGTGCACACAATGTCGAGCTAATGACTATAAATTAGAGATAAATCATATTTGATTTCTTCTTCCCTTCTTTCTCATTTCAGTTTTTGTTACTTTTTCTAGGTTTTGGATTTTGTTTCTGTTTTTTCAGTGTGCATCTTCCTTCTTGCATTTACTTTTCCATTGAGGACAATGTTGTGTTTAAGTGTTGGGGGGAGACTTTAGTTAGTTTCTAGGTTAAAATGGTAGTCCAGATACTAGAGTGACCTTGAAATTATGTTGTAACGACTTAATAGATGACCTATGTGAGCTCTTGTGCCTTCAACATTATTCTTTATTTGTGCATTCTTTCAACAATATAATTCTTTAGAACTTGATTAATATCTTGACTTAGCATGCTTGCAAGAATATGATAAAGGCATTTAGGTTAAACACTTGAACTTAAATAGCCAACCTAAAGCATGACTTCCATTAGAAAGCCCTTTTGAGCTTTTATCCTTTTCTGTGCATTACACATTATTAACTTAGCCTTGATCTCAATTTTATACTCTATACCCTATGGCCAAGGTTAGTAGAGCATCTATTGGCAAAGTTGAATATGTGATTCGGTTGATATATAAGGATATGGTGTTAATCCGAATGTTTGGCTATGAACATAACTCGACATTGTTGAAAAAAAAAGAGAAAAAAAGTTTTTTCTTTGATATGAGAAAGAAAAAGAAAAGTGTTTCCTAGGTGTTTCAAATTATATACTTGTCTATGGGAAGTCCAAATGGAATGTAAAGAAGTGGAGTTGTTTGTGTTTAATTTGTAGAATTATGTTCATGGATGCATACATGTACATGAGCTTTATGATATTCTGTATAGCTCTACTTCCTTTGCTTCAGCCTTCTCTTATCTTTCTTTTACCTCACCTTTAGCCAAGCCCCATTACAACCATGTTAAAGACCTTTTGATTTGTGTATAGTATATTTGCACTTTGATACTATTGTCAAGATTGAAAAGCAAGCATATGGTAGAATGTATTCGTTGATCGAATTTTGAGAGTTACACATTTCAGCCTAAATAGTTTGAGCGTTGGAGTGTATATCAATGAGAGGAATTATTATTTCGATATGGCATAGATTTCATCTAACTCTATTATGCTTGATTAGCTCGACTATTACGTGTAAATTGAGTTCATTAATTTTATATGTTGATCGTGGTAAAACGAGTTCTAGTTATCATGCTTGAATTGCTTGACATGGTTGGCATCTGATTTGAATGCTGCATACATAAGTATTTTTCTTTGCATTGCATGATTTTGTTTTTATGCACTTTGTTTTTCAGGTTTTCTGTAGTTCTACTTTCTGTTCTTTTTCTTACTTGAGGACAAGCAAGAGCTAAGTGCGGGGAAATTTGATACACTTATATTTTCAAATATATTTAGGACTTAATTCAGAGTCATTTACGTTTACATTCATTTTACGTTCATTTATAGCCTGTTTATCATGCCTTAGCATTATTTGGGTTTCGTTGACGTAAAATGCATAAATGAAACAAATAGACTCGAATTGCATTGTTTTTAGGTTTCTGGCAAACTTGACCTTTAGTCATTGTGGGATTTTTATCTCGAGATTAGTTTGGCAAAAAGTTATGAAATTTCATACTTAAATTCTTGACTCATTGAACGATTTTTTGGGACAAATTGCAGATTTTTCTGAGCTGGAACTCAGGAGAAACAAATTCCCACAGTTTGCGTCAGATTCTGCATCGCCATAATGACCTTTTGATGATGTTTCAATCATAACTTTGGACTCATATGGTGTAATTCAGTGATTCAAGTCTCAGATTGAAGCTAACTCAAAGAAAAATCTACTGCTAAAATTTGAGCTCCTAAAGCATCACCGTTTGGTTATTATGTACTGTCAAAGTTGACCCTAATAAATTGGCAAGAACGTGTTTCATTGTTTGTCTCAAAAAATTAGGTCAGCCACCTCATCATTGGGAGGCATATAAAAAACCGAATTTTTTCTCTAAGGAGGCGGCTCCTCTCTTGATTGCTCTCTCTAAATTGCTAGAAATCCTTCTTTTTTTTGTTTTTAGACACAAATTCCTTGGAGAATTGGTTGGTAACCGAATTGTACAAAGTATGTGTGGCTAAGTTTTAAATTCAATTGTAAAGGGTAGTACCCTTCGAACCTAGATTAATTCATGAGGATTTAATCTTAATCGATTCTTGTGTTCATGATTTGCAATTATGTGTTTGAATCTGGCACTTTAATGACTGAATTGAACTCCTCAATCACAAAATCCGGAATTAAGATTTATAAGGGATTTTTGGGCACTATTCGATTAATTGATGGTAGTAGTAGCCAAATTAATTGACTTATAGCTAGGATGTTGATAGTAGTTGTCAAACTTACTCTGAGAGAATTCAAACTTTGTCTTAAACTGATGATAGTAGTTGTCAAAATTTTCAAGGCTAAATCATTTAACCAACTATAGTAATGCTCGTATACGACATAGGTGGATTAGTAGTTATGAATCCTTTGATTGTTTGTGAAGATTTGTTTTCTTAGTAGTCAAGAAGCATAAAATCAGTAAGTTGGTGATCCTTTGATTATGTAAACACAATGCGCGAATAATCCCTCGAGTTCGATGAATGAATTAATTGGTTTCATAGGCAAAATCCTTTGCAATTGAAGTTTCCATAATTATGTTTTTATCCTAATCTTTCAATTCTGGTTTCTTCCAAATTTTGATTTAGCACTAGTTTAATTTTGTGTTCTTTAAATTCTGAATTGTTGAGACCAAAACGCCCTTAATCATTTATTTTTCGTGCATTGGTTTAAGTTCAATTTAGTTGATTTCGTTTGATTTTTGTTTGCGTCAAATATGATTCTGTTCACGTTAGATTATCTTTTGATTTCTGCTTTTCGTAAACTATTTTTGTTTTCTGGTTTAGTTAGTTGTTTGCATTCGATAGTTAATGATTTAGTTTAGATTGCACTTTAGATATTAAATTTTTGTTTCGTTTCGATTTTTGTGTTGGTTTTCATGAAATAAATTTCATTAACAAGTTTGATGATAGTTAATATTCCATTATCAAATCTTTGAGGGAACGATCCCTACTCCTGTATACTACTTGTTATTCATATAAGGTTAATTTGCAAGGATAACGACACCTTGTCAGTGGCCCTTCATGAAAATTATCGCTATTTTCAAGATCAGTAGGTTTTATTTATTGAAAACCTATTTTTTAAGTTCTTTAATGTTAACCTAATCTTTTGACGCGAAGACAAATATTTTGTTGTAAATGTCCCCAAGTTACTCAATTACGCACGTTTTTATTATTTAGCTTGGTTAGAATTTCATTGTAGCCTTTTGATATGAAGACAAAAATCTTCTTATGAATGCCCCTGATTACTTAAATATATCACATTCTCAAATGGCTACTAGCTCTATTCTTAGTGTGATTTGGTTAAAAAAAGAGCCAGCAAAATAGTTATTTATTTAACACAAATTTTTTATTTAATTACTTAGCCTACCTCATTTCGTTTTAGTTAATCATCCTCACGAAATATTACTAATAATATTAACTCATTCAATTGACTTATAATTATAAATATATAAAAAATCCCTAACGTGAGCAAAATTAATATCATATCTTAATTAACATGTATATTCAACCAAAGGTACTTAAAACTTAAATTTTCACAAATTAATATGCCTTTAAAAATTAAATGACTATGTTTAAAGATAAACTAAATCCATGAAATTATTGCCATTGCCACATTCACATAATTCATACATACGCTACATAAAACACACTGTTAACCTAATCAAAACTTACACATATGATATGCAAAATTCACACACACATTAGATGTTAATACACAAAGCTCACCACACTTAGACATCATAATGTCCTTAATTTGAGAGAATAAAACAAACATATACAAATAAAAATGATAAGCAATGATATAAATAAAAGGACAAAAGCATGAAACCTATTAAGGTGATGAAGGTGGTGATGGTGTTGGAGATGGAATGTGAACACCTTGAGCAGTAAAGTGTTTGTAGATCTTCTTGATGTTGTGTCGTTGTCGTCGTTGTTCTTACGCTATCTTCTTTAGTAGTTTGTCGTTATCAGAGACCAAAGTGAAGACCTTCCCCTAACTTTCCTGTTCATCATCTTCTATTTTTCACTTGAACCTTAAGTTTGCTTCCTTAACTTATAATCACTTCAAAAACACAAGAAAATTAACAATCCAAACCATTCCGAGAACATGAAAATCAAAACCTAATTACTATAATTCAAAACAAACTTAGCTACACAAAATTTGTAATCTAAACACCAAACATGCTAAGTTATAGTCATTAACTTAACCTTGCATCATTCAAAACTTAATCAGGATCAATTATGAGTGGCTTGCTACCACCTTTTTCTCTATAAGGCAGTTTTGTAGCCTGTAAATAGGTTATATGTTGGGAGATAATGAAAAGGACATAATCAATCAAATCAAAGAATTCAAGTGATTTTTGTAATGTCTTTTTTTATAACAAATTGTCAACATAATCGAGAATGATGAAATCCCATAAATCTTTGATGGAATTAAACAATTTGCATTACAAGAAGGTAAATTTCTCATCTTCTTCTGCAATCACCATCTTCCACTTTTTCACTTTAGCTTTTTGAACAGGGATTTCTATATATTCCTCAAACTCTATTCTTTGTCACCTGTTCCTCATAACTTATTTCTTTAAAGCAACCCCTTACAATTTGATATACTTATCCATTATATCTATGTTCATATAATAGATTCTTTCTTTTGGATGTTTCAATTCTTTGTTTATACTAAACTTCATATGTTCATCACCAATCTGAAGAAGAAATTTTCCCTCATAAAACATCTATTAGTGCTTTTCCAGTGTTTATGAACGGTCGTTTAAGAATTAGTAGACAATTCTTATTCTCTTTGAAATATAATACGACGAAATCCATAGGAATAATGAATTTGTCCACCTTTACAATAACATCCTCCACCACACTAAATAGTTTCTTTATAGATCAATTTGCCAACTGACTAAGCATCAAAGTTGGCTTGACATCACCGGGCCCTAATTTCCTCAAGGTCGACAAAGGTATAAGATATCAAAGTTGGCTTCACATCACCAAGCCCTAATTTCCTAAAGTTCGACAAAGGCATAAGATTTATACTTCTACCTAACTCATATAAACACATTGCACATTGTAACACACCAACCATATAGGGTATTATAAAGCTTTCAAGATTCTTCAACTTAAAACACACACATACAAATAAAAATGATAAGCAATGATATAAATAAAAGGACAAAAGCATGAAACCCATTAAGGTGATCAAGGTGGTGATGGTGTTGGAGACGGAGTGTGAACACCTTGAGCAGTACAGTATTTGTAGATCTTCTTGATGTTGTGTCGTTGTTCTTGCGCTATCTCCTTTAGCAGTTTGTCATTATTAGAAACCAAAGTGAAGACCTTCCCCTAAGTTTCCTCTTCATCATCTTCTATTTTTTCACCTAAACCTTAGGTTTGCTTCCTTAACTTGTAATCACTTCAAAAAACAAGAAAATTAACAATCCAAACCATTCCAAGAACATGAAAATCAAAACCTAATTACTATAATTCAAAACAAACTTAGCTACACAACATTTGTAATCTAAATACCAAACATGCTAAGTTATAGTCATTAACTTAACCTTGCATCATTCAAAACTTAATCAGGATCAATTATAAGTGACTTACTACCACCTTTTTCTCTATAAGGCATATTTGTAGCCTGTAAATAGGTTATATGTTGGGAGATAATGAAAAGGACATAACCAACCAAATTAAAGAATTCAAGTAATTTTTGTAATGCCTTTTTCACTAACAAATTGTCAATATAATCAAGAATGATGAAATCTCATGAATCTTCGATGGAATTAAACAATTTGCATTACAAGAAGGTAAAATTCTCATCTTCTTTTACAATTCTCATCTTCCACTTTTTCACTTTAGCTTTTTGAATAAGGATTTCTATATATTCCTCAAATGCTATTCTTTGTCACCTGTTCCTCATAACTTACTTCTTTAAAAAAACGCCTTACAATTTGATATACTTATCCATTATATCTATGTTTATGTAATAGACGCTTTCTTTTGGATGTTTCAATTCTTTGTTTATACTAAACTCCATATGTTCATCACCAATCTGAAGAAGAAATTTTCCTTCATAAAACATCTATTAGTGCATTTTTAGTGTTCATGAAGGGTCATTTAAGAATTAGTAGACAATTCTTATTCTCTTTAAAATATAATACGACGAAATCCATAGGAATAATGAACTTGTCCACCTTCACAATAACATCCTCCACCACACCAAATAGTTTCTTTGTAGATCAATCTGCTAATTGACTAAGCATCAAAGTTGGCTTGACATCATTGAGCCCTAATTTCCTCAAGGTTGACAAAGGCATAAGATATCAAAGTTGGCTTCACATCACCAAGCCCTAATTTCCTAAAGTTCGACAAAGGTATAAGATTTATACTTATGCCTAAGTCATATAAACACGTTGCAAATTCTAAATCACTAACCACATAGGGTATTATAAAGATTCCAGGATTCTTCAACTTAAAAGGCAAGTGATTGATGATAATAAAGTTACAACTTTTGGTTAGTGCTACTAATTGATTCTCTTCCCAACGCTTCTTTGTTGATATGTCTTTAAAGAACTTTACGTACTTAGGCATACGCTCCAATGCCTCTATAAAAGATAAATTAATCTACAAAATTTCAACTTCTCTAAGAACTTTGCAAAATATACATCCAATTTGTTCTTTATTGCGTATTCTGGAAATGAAATCTTGGTTGGATATAGTGAAGGGGCAATGTAAGGAAGATACTCACTCATGTTTACGTCCTTACTCTTTTTCTCTTGGTCTTTTTCTGGGTGAGTTTTAGATTGTTTCTCCATTGATTGCTTGAGCTCTTTACCACTTATAAGTTTGATTGCCTTCAGTTTCTCTCTTGGGTTTACTAATATTGCTCGGGAGACTCCACAAACTTCTCTTAGATAACACATTTTCCAATTAGATCATTTTGACCTCTAAGTTATAAATATACAAGGCATATTTTTAGGTACTTATTCGAACTTCCCTTCCAACCTCTTCTAGGCCTCATCCATACCTATGATCTTCCTTTCTAACCTCTTAGGAGCTTCATCCATGCCCATGAGCTTGTCCAATTTAGAGTCATTAGCACTAAAACCCTTAATTCCATAGTTGGTTACCTGTATTGTTTAACCAAGAAAATTTTGGGTGGTTCCTCCACCTAAGGTTATAAGTGTTAAGATAAAGTTTGTTTCCTCCTTCTTGACCGAATTGTGTGTCCATATAGCTATGTTGCTTCGTATTGTTATTTTTCATTAAAAAACAATCTAAACATGATTAAATTGTCCATATAACTTGCATCCATACTAAATTGCTCTAACTGGAGTGAATGAAGAAGTTTATAGGTTGTTTAGTTTCTTGTTAAGTTATCAATCCCAGCCTATATTGTTGTCGTCGAATCTACAACAATGACTCCCTTATGATCTCGAAAAGTTGACTTTTGTCTGACATCTAAAGGAAATTGTTGTTCACCATCGCTTCTAGCAAGTCCTTCGCTTCCTCAACTATCTTCCACATAATAAATCTTACAGAAGCTTCATCTATGGTGCCCATCGTGGGTAGATTAACTCCATGATAGAATGTTTGCAAGAGAAATTCCTTTAGTAGATTATGGTGAGGACATCTACTTTGCAAGTCCCTGTAACGCTCCCAAGCTTTGTATAATGACTCCCCTTCATTTTGTTGGAAATTCAAAATCCCCTTTATCAACCTTGTTTCTTTAGAAGAGGGATACTTGTTTAAAATGGCATGCACTAGCTACTTCTATGCGTGAAGTTTGTCAGGTTTAAGGAACGATGCCATGTTTTAGCTCTGTCCCTTAGGGTAAAAGGAAAGATCCTCATCCTAACAATATCTTCTAACATATTATTATATCTGAAGGTATCACATATCTCTAAGAAGTTTAATAAATGTGCCTTAGGATCCTCATTCGTTAACCTATAGAATTGCACATTAGTCTGCAGCATATTCAACAATATTGGTTTTTATTTCAATTGATGTTCGCACCAGTGGTCGAGTGATTCCTTGTTGTGCAGTATTAAACCTTAGCCTTATGAAATCCATAAGGTCGTTGCTGGTCTCTTTGATTGAATTCTTCCAGCATTGTTTGATTGTTCTCCTCTTGACATCTCACTCTTTGATTTGCTTGTTCTTTTCTCATTATATCAAGTGTTGGAGTTTCCTTAACTTGTTTGAACTATGAGTAACTCTTATGTTTATGCAGTGGAACGCACATAAGAAAGGGGAAATTTTCCTTAAAATAAAAGAATTCAAATAGTCCTAAACTACTTCCTTAACAACGGCGCCGAAAACTTATTTCGCAAGTTTTACCTCTAATAAAACTTCTAATATGTGTAAGTATACAGTTCGCAAACTTGCGGTATTGAAGGTATTGTTCCCACGAGGAAATAGTTAAAACCAAATGAACCTAACTTTGTATAAGGTAGTGAAATATCAATTAAATAAAAATAAAAAACATAAATTAAAGCAATCAAATAAAATTAAGCAAATAATCAACTAACAATTGAGTTGCCACAATTATGTAAGGATGATCATTGATAAAGGCTTAGGATTTGTTCGTTCGTTATTTTGCTCCCCTAATGATTACTAATTCAATTATATTTCAATCCTTGATTTTCGAAGGGTTTGATTATTCTCTCTTAAGGCCTATCCAATTAACCTTAATTGAGTTTAATGACACAAAAGGTGAAATTTTTATACACTTTTTTATGTCTTAAAATTAATTTCAGATGCTTTATAAAACGTAAAAAAAGCAGGTGTCACAAAAATTATTTTCGATGGTTTTCTTAGACACATAGATGCGTCGAAAAAATATAAATTTTTTACACATCGAAGTGTCAAAAAAACATAGAATTTTTACCCATCTAATGTCGAAAATCTAAGCGTCAAAAATTTATTTACACATAGATATGTTGAAAATATACATTTTCAATGATTTTTTGACACAAATATTACTTTAGACGCTTTGTGTAAAATTTTAGATGCTTTTTTCTGTCGATATTTTTCACTTTTAGACAGTTTTTTATGTCAAAAAATTTTACCATTTTTTAAGTAAAAAAAAAGTTTACAATTTACTTTTTGCTTTTTTTTAAAGATCACTAACATTATTATAATAACAAATTTCAATAAATTATGTTCATCTTTCATTATTAACTAATGGATCCGGCAGTAGCATACCACTATTAAAGTCAGAAGCTTTCTTCAATTTTTACATCTTTTGGTGATCCTTTTATTAATGCTCAGTGAAAAGATTCATTTGTTTAAAAATCATTGGATTGAGGATCGAATCAACAAAAGCTTTTCTTGTCATGTCTTTGATCGAGGCCCTTTTGGGCTCTCATTGCGATGTTATTGTACCAGTCGCAATCCAGAGGACAAATTTATTACCTTTCACTAGAAGGACAAAAGAGGAGAAAAATATGTAAGTTCATATGTTTAAGAGTTTATACCTCCAAAGGGTACAATGTTGAAGTAAACATTAGGACAAAAAGAAGGGGCATACAGTATAGCATGAAGAAAAATGAGATCATGATACATTCTAGTTGTATGAAACATATAGGCAATGTCAAGATCTATGATCATTTGATATTGATAAACATGTCTATGACAAATGATAGAACAAAAAATTGCAATAACATATGCCTCACATTGTGATGCAAAAAGAGATTTTCAAGTGCTCTGCAGTCGAAAAGATAAGAAATCCCATTTGCTGTTACTGCTCCACAGTCCTAATGAATAAGAGAAAGGATGATTCTAAGTAAACATACAAGACACATAAGACATTCCATTAATTACCTCCAACACCCTCTTGCCTCTAAAGCTTAACTGCCCATCTTGAATTTCATGCCTAAGAATACTAACAAGACCAATGGAGCTATCCCAAGACTTCAGAGACCCTGCAACACAAGAAAATGATGGTTTTCAGCTTTCAATTCAGTAAAAGACATTAAACTAGTCATTTCTTATTTCACACCCAGATCTACCAATGAAGTGTACTCTAATAAGAAAACTATAGCTTTATATGTGTGCTAAATCTCACATACTAACCATCAGGTTTGGCTTACATCATTTCAGAACCAATGAATCCAAAGATATCAGAAACAATAACTATTCCTTGAAAGAGGTTGAATAAAGCATCAAGCAAATGAGGGATAACATACTAACAACAAAAAGTGAGGGGTAGGGTATAGAAAGTAAAGCTGACGGCTAGAGGTTCATGCATCAGACCACATAAAGCACATTACAAGTAATTAATGCAGGTCTTGCATAACCCTCTTGTCCGAAAATTTGTTGAACAACCAACTGATCCAACCTAATGTAGAAAGGATTTCTTAGATACCTTGAACACATAGAAACCTTGCAAATCCACATTTTCCCCAGCATACCTATAAGGATGAGCCATCTGCGCTAGCATAGTCCTGATGTGAGCAATAACAGAAATTTCCACTACAGGTGATATGATAACAGAATAAAGCCAACCACAATGATATACTTTTTAAGGAAGAATCTCCACAGCTGGCGAAGAAAGATGTGAATCTCTTTCTGAAACAGTGGAGATACTGTGACTTCCCCGATCACTAGGCACCAAACCAGGCCAGCACTGTGAAAGCAATGATGGGGCACGCATTTTAACCTACAATTAACCCTTTAATAATCCAAGGTATCCAAAACAGAAGAATTACAGACCCCAGATGATAAAGTCATCCAAAACAACCAATGAACACACAAACTCAGTCAAATTCCAGGAAAAAAGAGGGTAATTGACACATTCCAATTCCTAAATCAGTTGTATCTTAATGAACCAAGTTTTTTCCTACTTGGTGACTAGACATTGATAAGAGCAAAGAATTCAAAGTAAGATATGGATAAGGTAAATCTTACTTGTCTAGGACGAACAAGTATCCTAGATAGTGATTAGTATCTAACAACCAGTATACATTTCTACATTCAAGAATATGCCCAAGCAAACCTCTATACATTACAATAAAT
>JAOSBN010000004.1:21968193-21980678 GCA_027563595.1 Erythroxylum suave | reverse complement strand
ACCGGAGAGTTTTAACTTTGGTATGAAATTGGGTATAAACCATATTATAGAACTCAACAAATTTAGAGTGCACATCAGACTTATGTTTCAGAAAATAAACCCATGTGATACGAGAACAATCATCAATAAACGAAACAAAATATTTAAACACATTGTTTGACATACACGACCCAGAATTAGGAGCAAGCCCCCAGACATCTGAATGGACTAAGGAAAAAACTGACTGGACCCGAGTATTAGTCGGATGATAAGATTTCTTATGACTCTTACTCAATAGACATGTCTCACATGACATAGAATTATTATGTGAAAATAATTCCGGAAATAATAAACAAAGATACCCTACTGACGGATGGCCTAAACGCCGATGCCATAACCACTGTTGTCTTTCAACAGTTTCGTGAGCCAGCGCAACAGTTTTATGTTGAGCCACCTCGTCAATGTAGTATAACCCTCCACGATCAGTGCCACGCCGAATCACCTTCCCCGACTGAATATCCTGTAAGAGACAAAAAGTAGAGGCCATTAACACAATACAGTTTAATTCCTTGGTAACATGACTGATAGATAACAACTTGCAGGACAAACTGGGAACATATAAGCAATTCTTAAGTTTCAAGGACGGAGAAAGTTCTATTGTCCTAGCCCCGTGAACTGAGAGACCCCCATTAGCACTCTGAATGGATGTCTTGATAGGCACAGATGACGTGACCAAATCTCGGGGGTCAAACGTCATCGTATTGGTAGCTCCACAGTCAAAGAGCCACTGTACATTTTTTTCATTCTCCGAATCCTGAGCAACACTTGCGTGTCCTTGCTTAATTTCACAACTACTAGCACTTTTGGGGTTAATTTCACAACTTTCAATAAAACTATTGGGACAATCTGACTAGAGTTTAAAATCGAGGGTTGGGGATGTAATTTCCCAAACCCTAATTTACTACCTTTATAAGCATCGTTTCCCACTTCCCTTATTGCTCCAACGGTAGCTAACCCTACTCCAGATCCTTCCTTGCTTCTCTAACTAGTTTCAATGGTCGCCCCTTCATTGCTACCTCCGGTTACTGCCGCCGCTCCATTCGCGTTGCCCGCCGGTCCTTCTCAGCGTTGGCTTCGCCAACCTTCTAGCAATCCAATCAACTGGAAGCACTCGTCTCTACTGTGCCTGAGTTTGCCACAGTGACTACATCGGATTTTGCTCTAGTCGATGTTGCTACCTCGCGATGATGACTTCGGTCCCTTCGGCATTTCTGAACGAGGTTTGGTAGCATAACCTTATCCGATTTCTCCATTTTCTGCTGAGCCCACTTGGGTTCTTGAGTTCCATCCGAATTTGGGGTTAACGCCAGCCCCAAATCCAGCTCCAATGCTTGAGACTGTAGTCTATGATGGCTCCCCCTTGTCAGCCCCCATGATGCTGCATCAGTCCCTCTCTTTTCTTATAACAACATATGCTGTTTCGACTGATGGTAATGAGTCCTCTTTTAAGAGATCCCTTTTTTTTGAATCAAATTCTTCTCCGACTCCTGCCAAGAACTGGTACAATCTAGTTTCAGACCACAGATGGTTGAAAATTGTGATGTCCTCTGGGCACACCATCGGGTTCGGCTGTCGGGTCTCAATTTCCCTCCAAATCCTTTGGAGATTGGAGTAATACTGTTCAATTGAATCGGTTCCCTTTTTTAGGCTATTTTCCTTGACTGTGAGATCGAATATCTGTACTCCTTCTCTGCCCTGATTGTAAGTTACGACAAGGCCCTCCCATAGGTCCTTTGCCGTTGGATATTCCGCATAATTCACCAGCAATTCTTGCTCCATTGTGTGTATTCGGCTACTTCTCTTGTAGGTGCCCCTGGAACTCCTGTAATATAACTGAGTTTGCCCCTACCCCCAATTTCCATCTTCATGAGACGTGCCCATAGGGAGTAATTGGTTTGGTTTAATTTTACTGATAATGTGACTGTTTGTGGAATTGAGGTTGTTTGCTGATTGGTTGACTGTGGTAGGTTCTGCAATAACGCTACCAATTGGTTGGCCAATGTACTGCCTTCATCCCCCGCCATTGTGGCTGAGATTGGTATAGGTAAGTGATGGTGGCCTTGATTTAAATCCTACTGCAGGATTGAAACAGGCTCTGATACCATGAAGAATAAACGAATAGTGAACATAGGAGATTTGGGAAATTTTGTGTGTATTGTGTTTATTGGACTGTACAATGTACATATATAGATTTGGAGATCGAATATAGATAGACATTAATCTATACAACGTAACGATATATGTAAATCAAATCAAATTACAATCCCTAAAACTAAGGGGTAATCTCCTAAAACTAACAAAATATGCACATTTTTATCACCACATTCAATATACCAAATGCTCCCCCTTTTACCACTTCAATATGCTACCATACACTTGATGATACATAAGAAATTCTTGATCCTTTCCAAAGTTAGTAATACTTAGCTTTCACTAGGCTACCATAATTTAATTAATTGCCATACTTGCTTTGCTAGTATTGCTAAGTCAAAACAGTAAAAAGTGTAAAAACCCATCCCTCTTTTCTATGCAGGATCACTTTCCTCGAGAATTTAGCTGAAGCCCTCACATACAAGCAGATTACTTTAGTTTGTTATTAGAGAACACCAATTGTATAGATTATGCATTGGTGTTTTAAGTTTATTGACCAAGATCAGAACCATTGCAAAAGGTGTATGTATACCTAGCACCAATTTGTCTTGGGTAGACATGTATACACCCTTTGTATCTCCTTCTGGACCTACATTCTATTAATAAATTTTAAATTCTCAAAAAATAAAGACAAACTAACGAATCCACCAATATTCACTTAATGGTGAATTTGTTTTCTTGTAGTACACCTTAGACAGACTGACAAAACAGTTGTACAAGAAGATGGAATTGTTTGAGCATTATTTTTTTGTTAGTATTTATTTTCTTCCACTCGATAAATTCATTCTAACAATCCTATTCGTTAATGAATCGTAAATGCTTCTCCTAGACTTAAACCAATAGAGATGGTAGGCCTAAATGTTTCACTTGGTCAAAAGAAACCTAAATCCCAAGTGACTTTATCAATAATTATCTTTACTAGTACGTCAAGTTCCTATTAAAGAAGACTGAGGACTTAGCAAAATTAATCTCTAATCCTAGCGCCTTATTAAATGCTTCTGATACTTTCTTCACTTCCAAACTGTTTGTAGAATGCACTAAGTTAGAATTTATTGAAAGGATCCCTAATATCAAAGTATTTATATAAACTCATCTCCAGTATCACCTGCATCTAAGTTATAATCCATTCAAGTGTAGGTTCTTAAGAATCATTCGCAAGTAAATTAATAACAAATCTAATCACCTGATTAATTAAATCAATGTTAAGAACATTTAAAGATATTTTTAGCAAATAAAACATCACTTAATAATTAACATTAAATCGATCCATAAAAGATAATATTATGGTTCCCTCATATCTAGACATATGAAATAATGAGTCATTAATCATGTTTAAACCAAAATTGAGGAAAAGAAATAAAATAAATGAAAAATATAAAGAGTTTTAGAGTTGATCTCATTATTTTAATAAAGCTGCTATGCATGAAAATATACATTTTTTCTTAAGTATTTTGCTTTATTTTAATGATGAATTACTTTTTTTAGTTAGTATTTTTATACCTTTCCAAGTGACTGTATTATTCAAGAATTAGAGGCCATTACAAGCAAAATCTTAATTTTAGAGGAAAACGGTCAAGCCCTACGTGTATAAGCCAACCCATACCCTAGATGGATCAGTTGAAGTAAGTGACACGACCTGAGTTATAGTCGTGTATGAGATTATAGGTTAGTAAGAGGAGAAATAGGAAGATTAAGGGTTTTGTTACATGATCATGATATAGGTTGTGTACTAATTTCAAAGAAGATAGTGAGACCTATAGATTAGTGACATAATTGTACTAGAGGTCTACTAGGCCACAACTATACCTAGAATATGTCCTAGGTTGAGAAAAATATATTAAAGTGTAAAACCTATATTTTTATGGGACTTTAGTAGACTTTTACTAAAAAAAAATGCACCATTGACCTCTTTCTCTCTCCAAAAGACATTATTAGCCATTAGAAGGCTTCCAAAACCCTCAAAAAGTTAATTCAAAGATTTTTTTAAAACCAGAAGATCAAGAACTAAACATCATCCCAATAAATTAAATTCTCAATAGAATTAGGAGTTCATATAGATCTATTTTTATAATGACATTTATTTTTGTCTTTTGATTTCATTTTTTCATATATGCTTTATGGCTAAATACTTGACTGAATCTATTTGCAAGTGTACAAAATCAACTGTAATAAGTTACTAAAACTAAAGTACCCTAGAGTATCAATCTCATAAGGACTATATCACTATATCCATTAATCTTAGTCAAAAAAAAAAACATAAGAACTTATGAAAGAAAATTGAATTACTAAATTATGAAAATAATAAAATTAAACTAATGAAAAGAAATTAATAAGATAAACGTAAGGGTTTCAGGGGTTCAATTATATGGAGATTCAATTATTATGCAAGATTGATTATTTAGTTTGAAATAACAATTAACCTAAAGTATCTCTACCCTCTATCAAGGCATATAGGTATATCCAATTAGGTCTACCACCACTTGATGCGTAGTTTAACCTAATAAAACTTATTAAGCCCAGCTAATAGTTTTGTTCTCTAGATTTAAAGTGCTTATTGTCCTAGTGCATGGATTTTAATTCACATCTATATCTTTCATACAATCCCTAAGGTATAATCTTTGATGACCAATCATAAACCTAATAATTAAGAACAAGATAATAAATTCAACCAATACATAATCAAATCATACATTGAAAAATCACGAATCCTTCAAGCTACATCATTAATACTAACTAGGATTTTTAGCCATTAAATATAATGAAAACAAAATAAAAAGTAATAAATCTTAACATAAAAGAAAGGAAAAAGAAAGAAATGGGGAAGTTATAATAGTCTGCTCTAATCTTGTTCAAAGTCCCTAATTGACATTAAGAAACCCAAAACATAACAAATTTATAAAAGAGGTTGTCACCAATCTCCAAATTCCCCTAAAAAGAACCTTAACAAGAGTATTTATAAGCTAGAATTACATAGAAGAGTTCTAAGGAGATTACACTTGTAAATTCGCACATCTTTAGAGTGTAAATCATGATTTTGACGCTTATTTTATTCTAGAACTTTGGAAGTGCAAATATAATGATTCTGGTGCTAATTCCACTTCATGTTATTCTATACAAATAATATGACCAATAACAAACATATGCCTATGTTGCTTTTGGTCTTATACTTAAACACTACTCCCTTTTTTACAAATTCTTCAACATGTTCTAATCGGAATCGAACTCTAATGTGTTTTATTAAGTTATTTCCCTTCGTGTTAGCTTTCATATGACTCTAGTTTCACCTTGATTGGATAACTATGCAGAAAGTTACACTCAAACCTATATTTCTTCATCAAATAATCACCTACAAGTCATCATCATCGTAATCATCAACACCCAGTTGAAGTCTTGCTATGGTGTGGGTCTGGGAAGATCTGATAGTATGCAACTTTACCCCTATCTAATAGAAAAGTTATTTCTGACAAACCCACATACAATTAATCACCTAAAATTAAATGAATTAAACATAAGAGGATATCATATAATTTTTCATAAAACATGTCATAAAATTACTAAATTACAATTAGTTTAACCATTAATAACATGTGAAATATATACTATTAGTTTCCTCCATACTTTACTTATTGCTTGTCCTCAAACAATTAATAATTTGGAACCCTAACCAACTGAACACCCATAAATTAAGCAAGAATTAAATCTAGTTTTATAGGTTTATGGTGAAATTTAACATAAGATATAAGCCTTTAGATCTCTAGGTGTCCTTAATAGAGGAGTTATTGTCTCTTAAGGATTTACTAGAATTATATCTATAAATGTCAGCCAAATAAATTAGTTAACTTCACAGTTAATAAATAAGTTATACAAATCTCAATTATCAATTGAATTATAAAACTTAAACATCTAATACCTCTTAAGCATAAAAAACAAGATAAAGTAAACACTATGCTACGTCTTTTACCAAGTTCAAATATTTAACTTAAAAAATTTCTCATAAGGTATCATTTATTCATATAAGTTTTTGAAATTTAGGTAAGGTTCATTAGTCATCTTTATGTGAAATTAAGGTTACCATAAACTTAAATGATCTAATCTTAACTAAAAAATAGATATATCAAGTAAAAATTAAAAAGTCTTCCATGAAGGTTGTAATAAGGCTAAAAGGGGGGAAAAACAAAGGAAGGGAATAGGAAAAGCAAATATATTCACAATTTGTAGAGAAAAGATTCGAGAAATCGATAAACAAAAATATTCCCTACTTTTGAAAAAAGAATTCTTATCTTTTTTCATTGTTTTTAAATGCAATCAAATTATTCCAGGCAATTTTTAACACTTTTCTTAATTAATTTACATGTATTTCCTTTTAATTTTTCTTTTTCTCTCTTTTTTTTTCAATTGGCATGGATTTTCCTTTTTTACATTTCCATTTCATACTTATCACTATCTCTCTCACACTTAGTTCTTTGTGGACCATACCTAATAACCATATCAAATCATAAGTGACAACTTTACCAATCATAAAATTAGTTTTTGGTGTCTTTTTTGGGGAAGAAATTAGTTTTAGAAAATCCAACAACTAATAAAAATAAGGAAGAATAAAGCACGATAAAGACACCAATGATGGAGTATTTGTTAAGAATTCTTTATTATGCAAGATTAGTATAAGTAATCAAGAAGGAAGAGATCTATACACAAAAAGAATATGAAGAAATCAAGAAGGAAGAGAACAGTACTCAAGAGAACTATAAAGAAGATAAAAAAAGTAAAATATCCAAAAGATGAGGACCCTGAGGAGGAAATTATAGAGAAAAAATCAAATAAAGACAATATCGAAGTCCTTTAAGACACCATATTATCAGTGATGGGAAATCTAAGTAGTTTTAATATTTCTTGCATAATTAGTGTTGCCTATATCAGTAAGGCATTAATAGATTTAGGAAAAAGTGTAAATGTAATGTCTCATTCCCAACATACTTTTATATTCTAGATATTTAAGATGATATGAAAAAAAAATTAGATAAAACCTTACTAATTATATCAATTCTAATAATCAATGTTACAAGAGGTGAACTCATACTTAGGATTAGAGATGAAGAACTCTCATTTTCAAATAATAACATGTTATTTATTTTACTAAAGATTAGGAACAATATAATTGTTCTAATATTGTATAGGAAGTGACAACGAATGAACTCAAAGTTCCGAAAAATATGTGAAAGAAGGAAAGAGTAAAGGAGACAGTCAAGATGAAAGGTGATGATACTCTAAAAGATACTTCTTATGATTATCATGAAATAGGAAGTAATTGTATTGCTTTGAAAATTAATCAAGTTTGCGGAAGGATTCCATTTAAAAGACTTATAAAGAAGTCACTTGTTGAGGAACGATACAATCAAAAGTTTAAGAACTTTAAGTTTATTTGGATTTACTTTTTGGTATTATGGACCAATTAATTTATCTAACTAGATTGCATTTGATGGAGTCTTGTTTTAATTAGATTTTTTTAATCAATTTATATGTTCTATAGTTGTTTGTATGTTGTGTTTTATGTGTTTTTCTTCGTGATTTTATAATTAAGGATGCAAAGGAAGGCAGCATATATAAGCTTAAAGAGAAAATTTGAAGAGTTTTGAAGTTAAAACATAAAAAAATTCTATTACTCAAAATATATATTGGTTCACTAGTGAAAAAAGCTCTAGCTTCTTTCTAACTTTAAGCTGTTTTGTGCTCCTTCTTGCATCCCCTCTTTTCCAATTGTAGTTTAATAAATCATCAACATCTTCCTCTAGTGTTCATCCATTTCTTTCAAAGCATTTTCCCAATCTTCTTATGCCTAGACAAGCTTCCTCTTGTCCTGAGTTTATTCTTAATTTTTATTCTTATAAGGGACATCTTTTTCTTTTTTCTTTTCCTACTACTTTAATTTATCATTTTAGACAATGACTTTTTTAAAAATCCTACTTAATTTTCTAATGATTTTTCCAAATTCTAGCATTATGTCACATCCTTAGCAAACTTCCTCCTCAGTAACCACCTTGACCTCTGCTAATTTCCTATCACTACCCTTAGCTCCTTCCAATGCCTCCCTTTTGACCTCTAACCTAAGAGAGCCCTAAATACTATGATCTCTAACCTATATGTGCTACTAAAGACCCTTACTCAAAAAATGTATATTAACTAGTCTTTTATAGAGAACCTAGCTCTCTCTCAGATAACTATGGTAATATAAGCATTATAAGGTTAAGTTAGAGGTAGGTGGTAAGAGAGTCCATGCCCTACGCCCACACCCCCTCCCCTTCCCAGGACTTAATTAAAGAGCATACAATTATAACTCCCCCTTATGAACTCCTTAAAAAGGGAGTTAGTAAGTGGAATGTTATACTAGTCAGATATTTCAAAAGAAAATACTCGCATTTCCTATATCTCATACCTAGGCAATAGCTAAATAGAAGCAAATGTGATTGAAAGAAACCCTTATTTTGGAAGAAAATTTGTTCTTCTTCAACTTCACTTTGAAGGAAGCTACACAAAATTTCCTAGACAAAGGGCCATAGTATCTTTATAGTAGGCAAATCCAACACCATCTTTAGAATCCTATAATGAAGGTTGAATCTATAATGGTCAAACAAGTTCCACTTTGGATTAATATTTATAACATATCACTTGAATACTGATCCACCAAAGGGTTAAGTTACATATACATAAGCTCACTAATTGCTACAGATGAACAAACAAATTCACTTAATAGAATATGTTATGCTTACTTATATGTAATGCTAGAATTAAGTAAGAAACTTCCAAATGAAATACCATTACTCATACTAGGAGATAACGATTCTCTGTATGTTGATTTTAATAAGGTCTCTTACTAATAGAGACCATACTTGGCTAAGTTAGGTAAAATGTGGAAACCAACTAGAAAGATATTTAAATGAGGAGGTTATGATGATCTTCTAAACATGGAAATCCCCCTAAACAATAAGAAACTAAGAAGGACAAAGAAGATCCCACATGTCAAGAGATATTAAGGGAAGCAATCTCTAGAAGAAAATAACTTTATAGGAGCTAATTCCTCAAATATCATTACTCTTGACAACCAAACTAAGCTAAAACATAATAACCAAAATGTTGCACACTTGAACCACTTTGACAAGGAAGCATCTCCAATTCCTATTGAAAAAACCAACCCAAAGTAGGGAGTCTAACAAAAAGGGGAAGTAGCTAACCCTGAAACCAACGTAGGGTTAGAACCACAAGATTGTTTTTTAATCATTAACCAGTTTAACAATGAGTACTCGGTAGTGGGAAATGGATTCAAACCTGGAACTTGCAAGAGTGAAAAGAAAAGGTGAGAGTAAAAAGGCTCAAAGAGCCTTAATGTTTAATTGTATATTATAACATAGAACTTAAAGGTTATCAACTACCATAAGTAGTTAATTCTTTAAAATCAATTAAAGAAAATGAGCCCTTGCTCATAGACTTATTAGAAACCAAGCTAAAGGAAGAAACTCAAATTCCTAACTGATTTTAGTGCATCATTATATATCATCTGTCATCATTTTGAAAGGATTATGATTGCCTATGATCCTAATAGAGTTTTGAGTTACCCCTTTTTTTTTAGAAATTAGATTATACACTTATTGCTACTATACTTAGTGAATAGGTTGATTGTGCAATCTCCTTTCTATAGAAAGAAAACCTAACCTTTAAGATAATTGAGCCATAAAGTAAGCTAAGAAGCATCCACAACTCAATCAATTGTCCTTTTCATAATTATAGTTAATTTTAATAGCACCTTAAACTATTCAGATGTAGAAGGGAAACAATGTGTGAACAATCTCTGACTTTAGTAACTACATTAGGGAGATAAAGGTGACAAATCTTAAGGCTGAAGGGAATTATTACACCTGGAGCAATAAATAAGAGGGCCAATAATACATAAGGAAGAAACCTAATATAGCTCTTATGAAATGTGGATTAGCAGTAGAAATTTTCATTAACTCGACCTTCTTCTCGAACCCCTTTTTTATAGACCACTACCCTTTTCCTTTGGAAAATTTCACTTATCCCACCCTTATGAAAGTCCCTTTTATACTTGATAACTACCTAGCTCATATAAAAGGATTTAAGGAAGCTATAAAATTTGGAATAAGCCATAATTTTAGAGAGAGCTACACTTTCATCCACATGATAAAGTTGGATAAAATCAAGTTTGAGTTTAAAAGCTCAACCAAAAATTGGGAAACAGTTCCATCTTTGTTGTTGTTAGCAAATTAAAGGCAATTCAAGCTAAACTACACTTAATCTTAATGATCCCTTTTTATAAAAATAGGAGAGGGAAGCTTTATTGGAGTATTCCCAGTCATTGGACATTCTTCACTCACTTTTTAAGTAGAAGTCCCATGTCCACAGGCTAAAAGAGGGTGATAGGAATTCCTTCCTTTTTCATACAACCATTAGTGCTAGGAGGAACTTCAACCTATCACATCTTTAGTAAAGGACGATGGAGTTGTAGCTCAAACCCAAGTGGAATTGAAGCAGGATGATATAAATAATTTCAAAACTCTCTGGACACTTCATGACCCATGGACGATTTAACTATGCCCTTTCTTAAATCCTTTAATTTAAGCTACATCTATGATGAGGAGGTAATAGCTTTGGTCTAAGTTTTTACTCTTAGAGATTCTAAAAGAGTAGTCTTTGAGCTTTACCTTAGTAAGTACCTTAGACCTGATGATTTAAATGTGTTTTTTTTTTCCAAAAAGCATATCCTCACTTCAAGGACATAGTCGTTAAAGTTGTTTTGAAGTTCCTTGTTAATGTAATACATTGATGGAGATCAACAAATTCTACATTTGTCTAATTCCTAAGGTATAAAAACCTTGTTCCTTTAAGGACTATATACCTATCTCATGTTGTAATACTATAGATAAAATCATTTCAAAGATAATTGTTGTAAGGCTTATATTGGTGTTAAAATCCCTTATTAAAGGCTCTAAATGAGCATTCATATTAGGAAGAATGATAGGTGACAATATACCTATAACTTAAGAAATTCTTAAAGGTTATAGGAGGAAGCATTCTAATAGAATTTATGTTATCCAAGTAGAATTTTATAAGGCCTTTGACTTAATATAATGGAGCTATATCTAGCTTCTCCCATAATCTTTTGGATTTTCTTGGAACTTTCATCAATTAAATGAGTTAACACATAAACAAATCCTCTTATGAAGTATTAATGAATGGAGAGCCAAAAAATATGTTTATAGGTGGGTAAGGGTTAAGGCAAGGGCCCCCTACCCCCCTATCTCTTCATTTTATATATGAACTCCTTGACAAGACTAATTGAGAAGTCAATTAAGCAAGATAAGAGCTTCCAATTCACACTTCTTTGAAAAATAATAAATATATTAATTCCATGAAAGGATGAGCAAGGGAGTTCTAAGAGTATACAATAAAATCCAAGGAAAGGATGATCAAAAAATGTTATAATAATGCAAAAGACTAGTATGTAATAAAGGATTCTAAAAAGTGGTGAAAGTACAAGATAATGCTAATTGATTCTCCACTTAGTAAGCTATTGATGGGTGTATTAATGCTTATCCTTACAGACAAAGATGTGTGCTCTAGTTCTACCTTATAGAGCGTGTAAAAGGCTTTCTTTACTACTAGCATTATTAGCGAAGATCCTTTTGTTCCTTTCATCCTATAATTCAAAGACTAAGTAGCTAAAAGCTAATATGAAGATCCATAAATGTTGGACCCCATTTCTGAAGTCCAACTCTTACGAAAAAATCATAAGACTTGAGCTATTTCCAATAGAGACCACCTTAATCATTATCGGTTCATCTTCTTGCTCTCAAGCCATGAGATTATGAAACTTCAAGTTTGGGTATAGTGGAAGCAAAAAAAATCCTTTAGAAGTATGGCGAGTTCACCGCGGTGAACTTTTGACTTTGCTGCGACGAAGGTCTAAATTTTCCCTCCTGCTCCTCTCAGGATAAATACGCTGCGGCCTAGAATGCTATTTTCGCCGCGACGACCCTTGTGGTTTTGCTGCGGCGAAACCCCTGGAAACTCAAACCCTAAACCTAAAATTCCAATGATTTCTGCATCACTCTTTCCTTGCTTTCAATTTACATTGTCCCAAATTCACTCCCTCTATTGCATTATCATTTCATAACAATTCAATATTGTCTCATCATACTCTCTAATCTCTTTCATTTAATTCATTTCTTACGACTAGTTCTCATTATTCATAATTCTTATCTTTCTCCCATGACATCTCACTTATG
>JAOSBN010000004.1:21949782-21968093 GCA_027563595.1 Erythroxylum suave | reverse complement strand
TTAGTCAAACTATTTTTTGCTAAGGTACAACAAAAGAGGGTTGCTAAAGAGGGACCAACAAGATTTATTTGTGCAGCGTAGTTGATTGATAGATCTTTAGCAACAAAAGAGGGTTGCAAGAATGAATCTATCAACGTAGTTGATTGATAGATCTTTAGCAACTGAGGCCTTAAATGGGATAATTGGCTTCAAGGGAGTAGCTTCAATAACATAATCGAGGGGACCAAAAGGGCTCGAATGATTATACCATAATGAAGTACTTTTACCATTCTTGAAAATGGATCTACATAAGTCCTTAATGTTTTGTCTCGAATTGAATAAATGTTTTATGAGGTAAGAAGCCTTAGCTAAAAGCTTAGCAGCTTAGAGGTTTTGAACTTTTATATAGTATGTGTGCACCCATTAAACCCATTAAGTTTGCTAGTCTTAGATAAGTCTCTATAGTCTTTTAACTAAGAGAATAAAATTGAGGCTCCTGATAGGTAGAATTACCATACCACTATACTTTATAAGTAAGCAAACATTAGATCAAATTATTTTGTCATTTCTAGCTTTATTACTGCTAGCTGACCATAATAAATTTTGAAACATTTTTTCTATTATATTGATAATGGCTTGGGGAAATACAGTGTGAGAGGCCCAGAGTGTAATTAAAAAGATAGCACATAGTTGATTATTTGACATAAGCATAGGATAGTGATATGGAAGTCCAACCATCAATCTTGCTCCTAATCTTATCAAGAAGACATTTAAAGTATGAGAAGATAGGTTTAACAAAGTTGATAAGAATTCTAAGGTACTTAACAAGTATATAATTCATCTTGAATCTAATGTTAATTGTATTGCACTTGCTAAGATAAATAAGTTAGACTTTTCCTTGTTGATTGCAAGGCCTGAGATTTTATTAAACACTTTAAAAACTTTTATGATAGAGGTTACTGAGAGAATGTCCACTTTGGAGAAGAAAAAAATGTAATCAACAAGGCTCAAACTGACAAATCAAGCTTTTTCCATTAAGAGTGCAATTTAAATACTCCTTTCCTAGTAGCATTTCTCTTAAGCAATCTGCATAGAACTTCTGAGACTAAAGGGAACAAGTATAGGGAGATGAGGTCCCCTTATCTAATGCCTCTAGCATTATATCTAACTAAGTAAATATCTTCTATTGATTCACATTTTAATTTAATCAAACTCATTAAGTACAGTTAATTTATATAATTTTCACTAAAGTCTAATATATTTTTGTTTTCTAGCACTAAAGTATTTAATCTCCTAGTCAACATATCATACTTCATTTATCAGTTTATCATATAATATGATTGAATCTACGATGTCTAATAATTAAGATTTTAAAAAATGAACTAAAGAAATTAAACCATATACAAATAATTAAATGAATCCTTATAAATTACATTTATCCTTAACTGAGTTTTTAGCTATTAAATATAATAAAAATAAAGAAATAAATTCCATTATAGAAGAAAAGAGTAAAAGAAAGAGCTGAGAGGAGTTGTCACTAGCTTTTACAATCCTTGCTCCAAATCTTCCTCTTTGATTCAACAAGAACAAAAATTATGAAAACTAACTTGAAACTAAAAGAAGTTTACTATAAATTAAGAGAATTTAGAGATTCTCCCTATAAATCCAAAAGGATTTATTCTCAAATCTACTATAGTTGGTTATATATATAATAAAAGTCAAATAGAAGTCTAGGTTTAATAAAATTCTACTATAAGTCCCAAACTTAATTCTAATATAAGTTTCTATAGCTAGGGGTTATAAAAATATAATTCTAAATGACTTAAAGCTGAAGATTTTTATTATTACATAAATCAAGTTTGAATTTTGATTCTAGTTATAAATCTAAGATCAGCATTAGTCTTGTTCTACTTTCTTTATTGTTCTACTTTCTTTACTCTTTACCAGTTGCTATGTAATTGAAACCTAGCATATTTCATAATTGGTATTGATTTAGCACTTTTTCTTATAAATAAGTTAAAGATGTTTCTTAGGAGATGCATTTGATGAGTAGTATTAGATTGTAGCTTGGCATTCAACTTTAAAATTGCATGATAAAATAAAGTAATAGTACCTTTTCATTGCTATGTCATATCTAATATACAAGTTGTATGGGATGAAAGGAATATGAGAATATTCAAGGACATTGAGAAACAACTTTCAAGGATATAAAAGGAAACAATCAAAGCAATCAAGTTACATTTTGACACCTTTAAAGACAAAATGTAGATTAGCTCCAATCTTATGTCAACATGGGATTAATGTTAGCATGTAAACTTGTGTTTGATCCTTTGTAATACCATCATAGTAGTTTTTTAACCCATTCATTTGATGCGATAATTAATGCTTGTAACAATTGCTATTTCCTTTTATAGAATAATCTAATTTACAATTTTTTAGAAAAAATAAAGACAAGTCTAATACCAATTTGGTCTCGTATCTTAGCTTCTAAGACCTTTGTAAAAGACAAGTGATTGTTATGCTTTTAGGTTTAGTGCCTATTGTGATTTTCTCCTCTAACTTTTTCAAAATTTGCCTTCTTCTACATAAAATCAACTCTTGAAATCTTTTACAAAGTTTTAGTCCATCTTCTTATCTTCCAAATGGCTTGAAAACATCATCAATTGGAAAACTATAAAGAAAGTTACACTAAATCTTGCATTTATCCTTCAAATTCATCTCCTACAAAACAACAAACTTAAAATAGAAAATATAATAAAAACTATATAAGACATACTATAAAGGTGACAAATTCCAAGTACATAGATCCCAACTAACATGTAAAATAATGGCCTATTAGTTACTTGTTTGTTTTTCCTTTATGGATTTAGAGATATGACTGAGTAAATACGGTGCTGTTATTAAACAATGCCCTCTTAAAAGACCTCAAATTAAGACTGTGCAAGGTCTTAGACAATTCTTCCACATTGAAACTTCGAGCAAGAAAGCATGATATATTACCATATTAAGTTTTAGTCCACTCTTAATCATTTCATCATAAAAACCAGCAACATCTTGATAATAGCGTACCTTCCAAAATTCTTGGACATTCTCCCATCTCTATAGAAGGAATCAATGATAATGTTATATGAAATCAAATCTCGAAATACTTCTAATTCCTTAAATTCACTAAACTAATCAACCAATTTAGAAAGCACATCTAATCAATAAAAGCATTGAAGAATTGAGCTCTTAACCTTGTAATTTTTTTAATACCTTTTGACAACATATTGTTGTGGACAGTTAAAGCTTTAATGGATTTCCCACTCTTATAGACCCTAATTTGTAAATAGATTGAAATAAAACTAAAAAACATAGATAACTGATTGAATTAGGAAACCAATAGTAAGAACTAACAGGAGTTGTAGTCATCTCTACAGTTTAATTGAAAAAGGAGACCAAAAAACATCCATAATGAAAACTAAACCCAAACTATCATTATGACTTGACATACCCAATAATTGACCCGCGACCCCGAGAAAACTATTGATCACTCTTCTCTAGCTCTATTTAGGGATTCACTATATCAACTTCAAAGCTATGTAATCTAGAATTAAGCTTTCTAAGATCCTAATCATTGTCAGAGTTGGTGCTTTTTCGTTCACTTATAAAATTTTCTCCAAATTATGTACGTACATTTTCATTGTTGTTTGCTATTATTAATTTGATGCCTTCCTTGTTGTTTTTCCAAAGTATGCTAGTGCTTTTTTGGTAAAGGATGGTAAATTATTTGATTTGACCAATCATTTCAGGTACTGCAAGATTGATGACATATTAGTAAATTGGTTAGTTTTCTATTAAATCAATTGATCTTCATATATGAGATTTTTTTAAAAAAAAAATTGAAACAATATTATTGACTTAAGCTTTAGCTTTTACAACTCCACGATGGGTTACAAAAAACATTTTGTCTCATAAATTGTCAACCAGATACAATAGACCAATATATAGGAGATAAGTTTAATATACATAGGTAAGCTTTACAATAAGTTCCAACTTAATCTCATCTAAGTTCTTGTGGATTCATAATCTTTATAAGCAACTAAGATCTCCCTAATCTAGCATATGGGCTTATTAGCAAATTTTTAATTTCCTAAGGATGTGTTGTTATGGATCATAGAGTTTCTTTTATGCCAAATAAACACAAATACAACAGTTGAAGGCAATTTTGAAGAAGTAACTATCTTATTTCATTTGCTTACAAATATCACTAGCCCATCTTAAAATGTTGATCCATTCATTTTCCCCATATAACTCATGTCACTACAAGAAAAGAACCCAGTCACAAAAATGTCGCAGAATGTGGTGTAAGTAAAAGGTTTCTGCGACGTTTTCAGAAAAACGTCACAAAAAATACTGACATTAAAGACGTCACTAAAAGATTGGACTTTTCGCGACGTTTTTAAAAACATCACGGAATGTCAGTGATAAAAACGTCGCGGAAAGTCACATTCCGCGACATTTTTAGAAACGTCGTGGAATGCTTTCCGCGACGTTTTTCTTTTAATTATTTTTTCTTTTTTTTGAAAATAATTTAATTTCATAATTTTTTTAACTAAATTTTTTTGAAAAATCTTATTTGTTTAATATCTATTCAATATTATTTATATATTTTATTTATTTAATTCTTCAATTTTTTTAGTATATCATTTCTAATGAAGATTTTGTAATTATTTACTAAGAAGATTGACGAACTAGTTAAAATGTTTAATCCGATTAAGCTATTTGTTATATACTCAAATTCAAATTCAAATCAAATGATAAGATTAAGCTTGCTAGATTTTCCAGGCACAAGATAGAATATAATAAATGATAAAGGAACTGCACATATTACATTTAAAGTCATTATTTCACTCATCAAATACAAGTATTGCCATGTCTAATTTCTTTCTAAAATGCAATTACATTTAGAGGAAGTAACTAATTACTTAATTAATTAATGTAGCAAAGTCACACTGGGAATTGTATTACTAGCTATTCCATAGGCATTGAAGGTGTTGGAGGTGAGGTCCTGGCCTGCAACTGAAGAAGAAATCTTGATGTTGTTGAGAACAAGATTGGTGCAGCCTATGGATTGGCTGCACATGAGCTCTATTGGAATAGGTGATGGACTTGTCCCATAAATTGAAGCAAAAGTATTGTCACTTATGGCAATTGCCTCTGTCTTCATTCACAAGCACAAAAAATGAATATTATAAGTTAATAAAAAATTAGTGCCTCTTAGAAAGGTACGCACCTTGTTAGGACAGTTTCCCTCAGGATAATAAACTGAGGATTGTTTTTAGGAGCCTTATTGTCTGATGTCTCTTTGCCATCTTTTGCACAGGCATTATAGAAAATGTAAATTCTCAACCAAAAAAAACATAGAAAATGCAAGTTTATTTGCTCCAAGATATGTCTACCCTAAATTAGGAATGTTGAGATACTCCAACTTCATTTGCCAACGAGTAGGAAAAACTGAAAGCAAATTAAGCTCTAAAGAAGAAAGACATGATGCGTTCAGCTGTTGACCTAACATATACCCACAATTTCAAAAACCATAATAGGATCAACTGTAGAGGTTAGTATTATGGGTTTAGATCCTATGCAACTTACCTAAGCCACCAATTGTCAGTTCCACAACACTTTTGGCATCAGAGTTTTGCCTATCCTCATTAGAACCAGCACCTTTTATGGCCCAATTATAGTGAATTTGTCTGCTTCCAAGCCATTTCCCTATGACAAATCAAACAAATTCACATCATGGTTGCATATTTGTAGCTTTGAGTATAGTATGATACTAAAACTGTAAATATTGTACTTCAAATTATCAATCTTGTGCCACAAAAATCCTACGCCTGATGCAAACTACTATAATATTATTTCCAGTTTTTCAGTCTCTCCAATTATCCATTGCAAAAGTAGGAGTGTTGAGAATATCATGCATTCTCACATCCCTACCCAAATAATGCTATAACCTGAATAGCCATAAATCAATGATTTGAACCTCTCTAGCTAATAAGGAAACAAAATTACCTCGTTATACATACCTATTAAGTCATTTATTGCACTTTGGGCATCCTGAAAATAGAATTTACATATCAAAATGATTATACAATAACAAATAATAAAAATGCAGAACACAAACTAAACACAAAATGATTAACTGGATTGCACCTACGTAGGCTATGGTTTTTTCCGTTATCTCCACATTTACAAGGTAATGAAATCAACTTCTGTAGGTGGAGGTTGCTTTCTACCAAACACTCCACACAAGTAGATCAAGTTTTGCATGGAGCCCCCGATCAACAAGAGGTCCCACTCCAATTTTTCATTAGTAGTATGTTTAGACATGAAAATAAGCAATGCAGCCACAGTTCTCATGACAAGATCTGCGAAGATCATGTGATTCACCAGAATATCAAAGGCTTACTCATCTCTGTAGCAACAAAAGATCAATCTGTAAAAGAAGCCAAAATCAATGGATGGAAGAAAATAGAGGGCAATACTTTCATGAGTTGGCTCCAACTTGACGAAACTTCCAGGCCACAAATCAATCACAGTAAGCAATTTCACTTGAAATCAATTTTGGTAGTAAATTTACCCCATAAGCTCTAGATCCTGCCATATTAGACAAATGACCAAGAAGTCTACCAATAGTATCAAAATTGGAGTAATGAAATATTAAACATCATCTTCATGCATGAACTTAAAGAAAAGAAAGCTAAAGTATATACCTAATCAAAAATGCGAATAAAGGTAAGTAATATGGAGCAAATAAAACATATCAACAAATTGATATTTATCAGAGATATGACACCAACACATGCCATAAGCAGTAGTATACATGACGAAAGAAGAAACCCCTTAGGGTGTTCAGCATTGTAAGAAATAGTAGGTAAAAGAACAAGCTCCAAGCCTTAAATATGTTTAGGGATCTGTCGTGTAATCGAAAGAAACAAGGAATTATATAAACTAAGAGAGACCAAAGCAATTAAATCATAATCATAATCATAATCATAATCATAATCATAATCATAATCATAAACTAGCTTTACAAAGTTATTCACTTGGCCTCAAATATATATCACCATCAACTTTAACATAAAGTTCAGAATCATAAAGTGCAAAAGCAGCTTTGAAGAATGCTAGCCTGTAGTAAAAGAAAACAGATCACCAAGGTTTCCCATGACAAATTGTATAACAAAACAAAGCAAATCCAAAATCAACACTAACGTTTTATATGGAAGCTTACTATACTGTTCCTCAATATCTAATAATAGAAAAGCATCATATCCTGCCAACTCCCTTTTGAGCTCCGACATCTTTGCTTTATCATTAGTTCTTCCAATAATAAATTTGAATGCTAAACCAGTTGATTTTTCCAATTTGCGTCCTGATAAAAGAAGAAGCACAATCTTTATTTTTAAACATTCATAAGTAAGGAATAGCTACATTCAATATTGTATTAAAAGATCTAAACTTTACATAAAATGTGAAGTTTACCGTTGAAGGCCTTGTGGATCGGAAGGCATCCAGGTCTGTCGCAGGGAATGCCTCCGACCCGAAGAACCTAACCCAGTTTCAATCCCAACAAAACCCATAACTATATGCCTCTTCTTCTTCTAACCATTTTGTAGAAAAGCAATGAGTTCGCCTTCTTCTTGCTTATGCCTATTAGTGTTAGTATCCCAGGTAACCCGAACCGATCAGGGCTCCAAGTTGTTGAGGCATTGCCGGGGAGAGGCGAGAAGGTTGGTGAGGCCGAAGACAAAGCTGGAGACACCAATGAGGAAGCACAAGAGTAGTAGCACCATTGATCTGCGCAAAGGAGATTGACGGGAGTGGAAGTTTTTAGGAGAGTAAGGCATCTTTGTTTTAGGGATTTTGCATCAATCTCGTGATTTTAGGGATTTTGCGTAAACGAAGAGAAGAATTGGGGAAAAACGAGAAAAGCTGTCTAGTTTAGGAGATGATGGGTTGGGTTATTATTTAGGGTTGGGCATAAGCGACGTTTCGTTAAACAAAACATCGCGGATATAAACTTGTGTTGTTTTATGCGCGAAAAGTCTTTCACAATTTGTGACGTTTTATCAATAAAGTATTGCGAATTGTATTATTTTGTTGTAGTGTGTTGTAGATGTTATATTCTTGAACAAGTAGGTTGTAAGCATAATCACTAAAAGAATAAATAAGTAATGGTTTTAGAGAAGGACTTGTATAGAAGTAATAAATGATCTTGGCTTCCAATCCATCTATTTTTAGTCTTCAGCCTTTGTCTTATTGCTAACCATCCAATGAATCTTTTAGAATTAAGGTTTTGGACTATATTAAGTCAAACCAGAATATTCTACAATTAGTTCCTGAATATCCTAGAGTAAGATTGATTAGAGAATATTAGAGAGGAATCCCTTATTTCTATCCTCCATAATAAGATTAGGATTATATGGAGGGAGATGATTAACAATGCAATATGAGCCCCCAAATTTATAGTCCCAATTTCCATATGATCATTCTAAAGAATTCTTAAATGAAGTTTGTCTCTCATATATAATAGATCATTATAATAAATTGAATAAAAAAACTAACTGATTGACAATTATTTTGGTTGAGTTGATTAGTCCCCAACAATTTTAAATTATTGGTAAATACACACTTCATAAGCAAATTCGAAAAACCTTAATCGAACCTCAAATTGGGTAAAATTCATTCTAGAAATCACCAAACAACTTGATCCTATACTTTGAAAATTTTGTTAGTCTAAATGGTCATCATAATAAAAATTCCATAGTTTCAAGACATGAAACAATTTAAAAGCCACAATAATAGCATTTGTAATTAGTTCCAATTTTTTTTATAAAATTAAACTTAGTCCAAATTTTGATTAGGTTCAAGATGACAAATTCAACATTTTCAAGCTAAATTTTGGATTGGAGCAACTTTAAATAAGTTTAGGTCAAGTCATTCCACATCTTTCAAGCTCAAAACTCAATCCAAGATCTAAATTTTTTCTTAGTTTTAAATATAGTTTAAAGTTAATTAAATCGATCTTTATTCAGTAATTTGGGGTCAGGATAGAACCAAACTTTTGGCTAAACCCTACTTTCGGATGCAAATGGGCAATACTTTTTTGTAATGAAAACATTGAGAACTCTTTCAAACCTCTTAGGCGACACAATGCTTGGCATTGGTTGAATTGGACAGCTTAAGAGCTGGGACAACACACATTTCCACACTTCCACGGTACACACAATGGCCCAGACTTAAAATCACCAACCGCCATCGATCTTTGAGGAATCCGCCACTCTCTTCCACAAAATACTCAACCAATTGCATCAGGTAATTGGGTTGGTCCGAACCCGAACAATCCGACAGTTGGGTTAGAACCCAAACATAAATTATTCTATTTAAGCGACGGAAGCTCTGCGCGACAAAACTTAAAATAAATAGTTAACAAAAATCTTCGACATGAGCGGAATTTCTGTTTCCCCTTCTTCTGCCATCTACTCTCTTCACTCTAAGATCCCGACCCAAAATAATACAAGCCGTTACACCTTTCCCCGTGTTTCGGCTAAACGTGGTATCTCTCTTCTGTTGGACAACATGCTCGGAATCAAACTGGATCTGGGGGTTGGATCACCAAGAAAAAACTACGTTAGAACCATTGCAAGAGGCAGCACTGATGACTCTAGTTCAGGTCTGTCTCTCTCGCTCTCACTATTTGCCTTTGTTTATACATTTGGATACGTAGATTATACCCTGTGTTGATTCATGAAACGCTATTGGTTTGTTTGATAATGGGAAATGATGCATGTATTATCGTCAACTGTTCTTCCTTTGAATTTACGGTACGTACTGGGATTGAGGTCTGCATATGTTCTGTTTGTTTCAAAGTGAAAATTTTGCTAGAAAAAAGATTTAAAAGAAATGTGATATAGGATTTGACTGAAATCTTTGGCAAAAAATATTCTCAGAATGCTATTTCTGGTGACATTTATTACTGGTTGGAATTCGCTGGAACTTTCGACTGTGTTCTTGTGATTAAATGTAACACGAAGTCAGCATTTCCTGAGCATAATATTTATATCCTTGTTATTAGCAGATTCCCAGTTTAAGACAAACAAGAAATATAGAACCATTCTTTTTTGCATCCTAATTGAAAGGACCATTCATGACATTGAGTTGTATGACAAACGTATGCTGGAACCCTAGTATCGTTAATTTACATTAGGTAGCTACGGATTAATGTGAACTTACGCCACCTATTAATTTATGAGCTTTGCCATATAGAATATTTGAACGCATATATAAATAACTTTCCGAACGACAGGTGACAGAATCCAAAACTGATAAAAAAGGGTATGTTAGAAATCAGGACATGCAAGTATTTTCATTTACCAGATCTCTTGAGGGGCCATCATAACTTCCTCATGCGTTTCCTTTCTTTTCAACCAAGCATGTGTGACAAATCAAATTTTCAGGTGATAGTGACAGCAGCAACATTCTGGATGCATTTTTTTTGGGTAAGGCTTTAGCAGAAGCACTTAATGAACGTATGGAATCTTCCGTGGGCGAGCTTTTGAGTACAGTGAGCAAGTTGCAGTCCGGGCAGCAAAAGCAAATACAGGAATTCCAGGTAGTGAAATGTACCAGAACCTTTGTTGAAAACATTCATCTAGTGCATGTTGCTTGGTTTTTTCCGTCTATTTTCTAGGCAAAGGAAAGTTCTTTGAACTACCCTTTTTTCTAGAAAGAAAATATTCCATTTTTTTGGCTTGGGTAGGGGGTCGCTGGTTCAAAGCTGATCATAATGTGATTAGTTTCAAAGTTACTTAATCCTTCCAACCAGTTATCCAATGGGATTTACTACTTGTTGGAGGACTTGTTTCCTGATTTTGAGTTGCTACAATCTACTATTTGTCTTGGTTTTTATTGATGAATAACTGCATTATAACATGCTCTCTATCCCTAGGTTGAATTCAAAGTCTTCCGCTACACTGCCTTTATGGTTTTGTGTATTTGGGTTAACTTAAACTGAATTGTTAGATAAATGTTGAATGTCAAATTCGGCATTCTTCTTTGGCATGCATAGCGTCTTCCATGTACACCCATAGGTTGGTGTATATACACCTTTTTTTAAAATTTGTATTTAAATAGACAATCCACTTCTCAAAGTGAAATTCCATTTTTTCACATATTTAAACATCACAATAAATATTGAATTCAAAGAATTGATTTACTCAGATTGCACACATTCAATCCTTGAGGTTTGAAATCCTTGAGTTTCATCCATTAATGTGATTGCAGGCTGATGTATTGGCTAGAGCCAAGAAAGCCAAGCAGAATGCAGCACAAGACACCACAGGGGCTCAGGAACTTACTTCCACATCTACTACAACAGATACATTATCTGCTGATAGTACCAACTCAGATTCATCATCAAGTACTGGTGCTACTACTTCTGCATCAGCATCAGGCGATGAAACTACCACCTCTACTACTGAGACAAGTTAGGACTCTAGGACCCCATTTTAAGGGGTTCCCTATGATGTTCTGCTCATCTGCTTACATCTGCCGTGTATCCAATATATTCGGCCTTTATTTGGATCACCATCTTAGTATTTTACTCTATAGTTTTCATCTGAGTTTATTAGTTAATCGAGATATATATGTACCTGCTCTGCAGATACAAAGAGAATGTGACAACTTGGTGTACCTTTCCCTATTCAAATAAGTTTTCTAAAGTTGAATGTTTATCAGCCCAGTTATCAACAAAGTTTTACGATGCAGCGCGATCTGATGTCTGAAAGAATACTGTGGAACTTCAACAGTTTGCCCTGAGATAACGAAAAGATGTAAGACTGAAAAATTCTGAATGCCCATAAGCGTAAATGTAGTAAGATTATATTCAAGTTTCTCAGGTATAAGGGAAACAAAATTATGACACTATGTTATAAAATTGAAGAATCTCACTTGGCAATGAGCACAACCTCTTTATAGCAATTAGGAACGGCAAGTTGATTAGGGTTTGGTTCGATCTTAAACTAACGAATTTAATCTGACTTGATTATAATTTAGGGTGAAAAAGAAATCTGAAACTCAACATTTATATTACTTTAAGGGTCATTTTTATCGTCTTCATTCATCTCAATCGCAGTCGCTTATTTCTTCTTTTTTCACCGTTGAGTTTTGTTTTTCTCTCCTCTCTTCTGTTGTCTTTCTCTCGATTTTGTTTCTATTTCTGGTTTTTTCTTCTTTCTTCTATTTTTCTCTCCACGTTTTCTTTATTTGTTTTGTCCCTATATGTTTGCCTCATCGCTGCAATAAAACTAGATCTGAAAGCTTGCAAAGTTAATAACCAGTAGTTATGCAGCGAATATTACTAGTAGAGGGATCGATGACTTGTTCTCTTGCTTCATGAGTTCATAAATATAAGAGTATTACTAAAAATTACTCTAAACTTCAAGTTACTTTACGAATTATTACTGGAAAGATGATGATTTGAAGTTGGAAAGTAGTACGGGCGTATGTAAACGGAGATTGAGTTAGGACTCGGGTGAATTGGGGCTGTAAATGAATTTACACTGTCTGAAACCTAATTGAGCTCAAGTTTTAGATAGTATAATCCAAACTCGATTCGGCTTTGATTTGGACTCGGATTGCTTATACAGGATTTTTGTTGGGCTCGAGCTTTCCCAAGCCTAACCCTGCTCGACGGATTGCCAACTCTGATATTAATAAATTGAATTAATTAATACTTCTAAATTTTAAAAGTTTCAATAGGGTTGCAAAATCATTTTTCTTTTCAATATAATTCCGTAATTTGTTACAAGGTGTAACGACTTAGGCTTTTTTAGACCTTAATTGCTACACTCATGTATTTATGAATTTAATTTTAATATTGCTCATATTTCTTTCTATTTAGATTCCCTTATAATTTTTTAAAGTAGTGATTTCATTAAAATCTTTTAACACTTATATATATCAATTCATTTTACTATTCATAGAAGAAATGAATGATTACAAAACCAAAACTCTTTCTTACTAAAATTCTATCTCATATTCACAATGGATTAATTCCCACTCTTATTTAATATTTAAGTTGAGTTTTCAAGTATTCAATTTCAAACAATACTTCTTCTTGTTACAACAATATTTCTTATTTACAACGTCTATCTCATCTATTTGAAGTTAATATTCTAGTTTATCTTTCTAAATACCTAATTAATATATCTTTCTACTTATTTAACATGAGCTTTTAGTTTTAATTTCATAAAAAATTAAAATTTTTTCACTCTTCTTCTCATAATTAAAACGCCTTTTATGTCTTTATCTAGTTTATTGCTTCTACCATGATATCAAATATATAATTTTAGAATTATGAGATGGCATCTAAAAAATTTTATAGGTCAATATTTGTTCTCTAAAGTATTCTCTATATGGTTTTATTTCTCTAATAAGCTTTTTACTAAAAGTTATAAAGATATTATTGATAGTACAACCTAGTATAATATTACAATAATTGATATTATATAATTATAGTATATTATAAAAATTAACATCAAAATCATATCATAATAATTGAAAATATACTTTTACGAACATAACCACAATCCTTAATTCAAATAACATTTCTGGAATGCATTTGTTGAATTCACTATATGAACGTCGAACACACTTTTATAATTAGAGTTTTGTAATTTATTTTCTTAATTTTTCGAAATTATAGTAAAAACTCTTTGTTTATAGATATTATAAGTTTAGGATTCCTACAGATGTTGAATGCATTATGTGAACATATAACATATTCAAAGTTATTTTTCTAAATTCTTCAAAATTATAGTAAAAACTCTTTATTTATTGAGACTGTTAGTTTAGGATTTTTGAAGACATGTTAGGATACATTGTTGACATTTTAAGATAGATACTAAGGTACGTAGTTCATTCTTGTTAGTCACCTTTCTAGTTCTCTTTTGTTGAAAACCATTAATTTTCATTTACAACGTCAACTAGTAATTTAATATAATATTAATCTCATTTTCTTTAAGGTTGTCTTAATGTTCTTTTGAAATCCTTAACTAATGTTCTTTCTTTAATTAATATTCTTTAAAGGGTCTCAAACATTTTTTTCCCCTTTGTTCTTCTTCATTAGCATTGGAACAAAACCTATTATGAAAAAATATTATTTTTCTTGACTATAAATATTATAATACTACTACCGAAATGAAATTGTCCCCCCTAAAAAGCCTAAGAAGAATGATCCCAAGCTTATACTTAACATGATCCCCTCCCAAATTGAACTAGAAAAAATTATTTTTCTTGACTATGAATATTCTATCTTGGTTAGAGAGAGATAGATGCTTACTAATTTAGTTATGTATAAAAGATAATATGAAAAATCAAACTTATTTCTAATTTGACGAGAATATCTTAATTTAAAAATGAACATTTCAAAGGAATTTATAGATCTATATGTCCATATCTTATAAAATATGTATGGTATTTCAATTTCATTAACTTAGAAAGTTGAAACATAGCCAAAAAAATAAAAAGGGAAAATTTGTTGGACCACTTATGGTTTGTCGTATTATCAATGTACTCCCTAACTTTTAAAAAATATTAATAACCTCCTATAGTTTTGGTTTTGTAAAAATCATCCCCTGCCATCAACTTTTGTTAAGAACTCTAACCATAGACTCAAAAAGATCAAAATGACATTATTTTTTACACTTGCAACTATATCTGGCACTACATGTGGCACTATATGATGTCATTTTAATGTTTGCAGTTATGGTTTGTAATGGAAGTTGATGACAAGGGATAAGTGTTATAAAATCAAAACTATAAGAGGTTATTGATATTTTTTAAAATTCAGGAGTTTATTGATAATACTCCAAACTACAGGGGATCAACCAAATTTTACCTAATAAAAAATTATCTTGATCATTTTTTGAAGCCATCCACTTTTGAAAAATTGATATTTTTAAAGATTTTGTAATTCTTCTAAAAGAATAAATATTCATAAATGAAAGCTTTCAACTATTTTTATCTAGTTGAAAAAATATTTCTAATCAATTTTGAATTGAACTAGTCAGAAGCATTTTAATTCATTGTTATGAAATTAAAAAAAATTGATCACGTGTATATTTGTAATCAAAGTAATTACACAAGATGGAAAACAAAGGTTTTTTTTAACTTTTATTAAGAAAATTTATCTAAATTCAAGCTTTATTTTAAGATCAATCTTTAAAACAATAGTTCTTGTTTTGTTTATGTATTCAACAAGAAATATAGAATGTAAGAATGAATTTCTTAAGAACAGTTTTTAGTTTAAATTCTTAATCGATACAAATTATTACACAATACATTTGTTAGATGTTCTCTAATATTTTTCTTTTTGGAAGTTAAAAAATTGTATTAAGACAAGGCAAAAGCCTAAGGGGTACATTTTTTAGAATACAAGAAGAAATTAGCTGACAAGCTAGAAAGAAAATAAAATAACTCTTACGATTGACTACAATTGCCTTAGAGTGTACATATGTTATGAACTTCTAGCCTTGATTCTCAAATCACATATGACCAAGTCTACTGATCATGAAGTGTAGGAATATCTATTAGAGGAAAGTGAAGAGAATAAATCATATTAGCTAGTTGAAGATAGCCTAGTGGATAGTATATGACTAGTTCCTCTCATCATGGCCATTTCCCCAATCATATTGAAATTTCTAAGTTGAAGCTCCCAGAATTTCATAACATATATTCTTCAAGACTCTTTCATTTCTCTCTCCATAGGTTATAAACTATGCAATCCATAGATATTTGAAGGAATTTGTACTCATCCTTGCATAAGTTCTACAATATTAGTATCCACAAGAAAAAATCTTTCCAATCATTAAAAGGCCGTATAACTCCACTTCTATCAAGGATGTCCTGCCAAAAAGTCTTTAAAAAGTAGTTAAATTATAAGTGGTTGAATTACAAGATATTTACAATCAGTCTTGGAGAAATCCCATGGCGTGAACTCCTTTGGAAGTAATCTTTGAATCCCAAAGCTTCACTAGTCACTTGGTTAGTGATAAAAAAACATATTTAGAATTAAGAACAGATGGTTTGGCACTTATGATTCAACTAGTGTCCTATGTAAGGAAGCTAAGGAGGATAGGAACCAATTATACTTTATGTGCAAATACTCCAAAGCATTGTGGTGTCTATATATGCTAGCAGAAGTTAATCACACATATGAATAGAGTGGGACTCTAAACTGGTTCATCGATCTCATCAAGTAGCAAAAGCATAATCGAATGATACTTGAGATAACTTTCACCACCAACATTTACTCTCTTTAGAAAGAAAGGAATAGTAGGTTGTATAAAGGAGTTGAAGTAGACAGGCATCAACTGGTTGAAAACATCCTAAATTGGGTTTAAGCCATCTTGATAGAAAAAAAAGTGCAAAACTTACTCACCTTTGGAATGAAAAACAAATGATACTTATAATTTATGTTTTGTATTTCTTCTGACTAATCTTGTACTACTATTTATGTAGTAAGTTAAAACTCATTGTAAGGTAGTAAGATGAAACTTATTGTAATGTTGACCTAGAGTTTGCTAGAGATACTATAATTTTATTCATTTCCCAAAAAAAAAGTTTATGAAATCTCATTTCACTTATTTATTTCTAGATTTAACCTATTTAATTTTTATTTTAAAGTTTCATCTTCTTTTTACTCTTTAGAAAATACAATTTAAAAAAAGGAATAAAAAATTGCATTAGCATGAAAGTCATAAAGAAAGACTTCAAACAATAGGTTATAAAAAAAGAAAACTTAACAAAATATCCTCTGAACGTTGAAAAAAATTGAAAGAGATAGATGTTAGTGCCCTAAAGAAGCTACAATGGACTATGTTTTCTTCTTTTATTGAGTTATGAATCATAGAGCATCAATATTACGCTCTTTAGGTTTATATTGCTAATATCTTGGTGTTTAATCATTAACAAGGTAGCTTTGGGTGTTCTGCAACTTTTTTCTATTATGTTTCATCTACTAGAGCTTTAAATATCATCATTTGATGCATTTGCTACACTTTCCATTCATTTGTGATTCCTTAACTTAGTTGTATAGTGTTGACCTTAGTTATAACAATTTCCCTTATCTAGCTCCTAAAGTTCATTACTAGGCTTCCTATATCTTGGTGAATGTGTTTAAAGATTCTTAAGTTTCTTTCCTACCAAATCAAATATGTACAACAACTTACAATTATCCTGAATAGCTTCAAGTCTCCTTTTGTAGCACCCCATTCCTGCAAGGACCCGAACCCGACATCGTGGGTGACATCCGAGTCTGTGCCCTGCGAGGGTGGCGTGCTAAAGTACTCAATCATTCAGAAATCGGTATAAATTTTTTTTTGAATCACAAACACAATATGTGGAAATTTATAACCAATTTAGGCTCACTTTCCTTCATAAACATTTCCAATCAACATAATACAATCAACAAGGTTATCAATAGCCATTTGGGCCCTTTCACAAATACAATACACTTTAGTGATAATGCATTTACATTACAACATAAATCATTTGTACAATAGTTTCAGAATACATTCCTTCATACAATCAAAAGAATTAATAACAATAATTGTACAGACGCCAACTGATCCCGACCTCTATCTCTGACTTACATGCAATAGGTATATTCCCGTTTGCCTCATGAGGTATTCTTCTGAGCTTTGAAAAATATTTGCAAATTTTGGGTGAATTTTGCGAACACAACGAGGTAACCATCATCGATGGTTCACTCAATTCATACAACACATCAATTTCACATAACACATATTCACATTGGATCATATACACTTAATCAATCATTTCACATTGTACTTTTAACACTTTATAATCATTCATATCATACATATGCAGTGTGTATGAGACCCACTTTCCATTATTATTTTCATTATGACCGAGTGCCTTTTTATCTAGCCCATATCCCTTACTGGATACCGAGCTGTTTTAGATGATGTCCCATATCCCTTAGTAGATATCAGGTACATTCATAACCTAGCCTGAGGCTCTTATCACAATATGAGCTTTAAGCTCCTTTTTCGGTGGCTACTCTGGTCACAACTGCCTTTATGTTTCGTGCATTCATGTAATAGAATGCATTAGTCACATGTGATCAATCAGTCACTTTATTTCACTTTGCGCATTCACTTTTACATGTCATCAGACCTTAGTCCGGCCTTCAACATTAAGTTGAGAATCACATTTTCACTTACATGCAAATGCTCATTCAAAACACATTTATCATCAAATTATGT
>JAOSBN010000004.1:21924363-21949458 GCA_027563595.1 Erythroxylum suave | reverse complement strand
AAGATACATCTTCCTTTATAAGGACCATAACTTTCAGCTTAGATGTCCAAAAATTTCATACTATATATCGTTGAAAATCTAAAAGAAAGATCTACAACTTTTTAGGAGGCACATTTGCCTAAATCAGCCTAGATTAATTCAAAATTTCCCTTGAATACAGAATATGAATTTTACATTCATCCAATATACTGCACCCAGTTCTCAACTTAGAGGAAGAGTTAATGAAATCTCATATTATTATGTAGAGTTAATGAAAATTTACAAGATTTTTAAAAGATATTAAAGGAAATTTAGATGAAGAATTAAAATAGGAAGAAGGAATCAAGTACCTTAAGATTTAATAAATTATTTTAGTCATTTTTGTAACTTTATTTTAGTCATTTCAATGAATTATTGGATTAATATTTTTATAATCAGGATAAATTTGCTTTAATATTTAAAGAAATCCTTTTGATCTACAAAACAAACTTTGATGAAGTTTTAAAATTGTTTTGAACTTTTATCGAGGAGTGTGTTTTATCTTTAAAAATACCTAGGGTTGAAATTTTAAACTTAGTTTCTATAAGATTCGACTAGCTAGATAAACTGTAAAAGGTTAAATGATAGATGGTTTAAAACCTGCTAGACCATCATCTAGCCAATGGGCCAACTGATAGTCAACCTACTAGCTAAAATATTATAGTTGACTAGAAAACAGACTATATTAAAAGTTACAAAAAGGTAAATTTGAGTTATATAAATAGAACATAATCAAAATTTGAGAACCTTTGACATACTAAAGAGTTACTAAGATCATTGAGAGGATAAAAGAGTGCTTGTACATACATATACATGTTATTGTATGTATTATTTAAATCATATTGAAACTTAGTTCATTGGTATAAGAAATAAAGGTATATTTTAATTTATATATGGTCATGCTAATGTAGCAATTAGGGGAATTGTTTCACTTATACATTGTGAGCGCTCTTCCAAGCCTTAGATAAGATTCATAAATAGTTACTCTTCACCTATAATAAAGCAAGACAATTATAAGGTTTCTTCTTTATTTATGGCAAAGAAGATGTCATTTAAAGGATTCCTCTTCACCCATTGAAGGAACAAGATAATTTGATCCTTAACTAAAGCTTTGAGAGTGGATGTAGTCTAATGTTATCTAGACAAACTGTTACAAATTAATTATATCTCTTTCTCTACTCTATAATTATCATAATTTCTTTGTCATTTTCCAATAAGATTTTGTTTTCATAATCATTTATTAGAACAGTCAATTCATTTATTAAAATTTTAAATAGGCCAACATGTAATCAACCGCTTCTTATATGTGATCTAGGTACTAACAGGATGTTTATTTTCTTTTAATGATATAATGTTACCTAATTTTTTACTTTGATTGTTGTACTTTTTTTATTTATCTTAATACTTTTTGGTTTGGTAATATCTCTTTATTAATGATTAATTTGATACTCCATTATTTCCTTCTATTGGTATTGAAGTTTAGATACTTGCTTCCTTAATCCTTTGTTGTAATGTTCCATCATATATTAGGAATTGCTAGATGTTGCAGTTGTGTGTTTATTATTATTTTTAGATTTTTTCTTTGATGGTGTTTTGAGATATTCCTGTGATATGTTGAATATCTTAACGTTTCTAAATTTTTAAGAATATTTTTTTGTTATTTTATTATTGTTAAGGCTTCATTGTGAGTAATCAAATTTGTTTATTTTTCAGTTAAGCTTAGTAAATCTTAAGTAGGTCTCGTGGTCTGTTTGAATATATAATAGTGAATAACAATTTTAGATTATATATATTAACATATTTATTTTTAATAAAGTATATTTTTCTATTGTTATTTTTGCTATTTTTCATAATTAAGTTTTTACTAACTCCTTGAATGACTAGCTTCTAATCTATATGTTGTAGTAATGCAATGAACTTGTAGAATAAGTTTTCAATTATTTGAAACCATTTTTTTGGTTTATTTCGGGTGCTAAGTTGATTATTTTTGAAGGGCTCAAATCATTATGATTTATGATCCCTATAAGCCTGACAATATTGTTTTATAGAGGTAGGTTGCTTATTGCTGTCAATTTCTTAGCTGTTACGTTTAGATCATCTCCTTATCTAATGGGTATTTATTATTAATACAAATAAAAAATTATGTCATTGTTTATGAAAACTTGGTCTATGCAATAGAATTTTATCATGATTACGGTCTTTATATAGATAAAACTACTATCTTATAAAGATTAAAAAAGTTTATATTGCAACATCCTGTTACCCATGTTAGGACTAGAATAGTAACTTATGAGAAATTTATGAGAAAATTAGGAAAATGCATGTCATGCATAATGTGACATATATGCATACGATATTATTGATTTTGCACATATACAAATAAGTGTATATGCATTCATGACATTTTTCCGGGTATAAGTAATTTTTAATATGATTAAAGTGTGGACTTTGGATTAATTGTGTTACAAAATATATTTGGAGACTATTAGTAATATTTTGGAATTTTTTGGAATTTTAGAAATTTTTCTGAAAATTTTGAGGTATTTTAGACTAAGAAAAATGGACAAACGACATAATGACATGTAACAATTATAAGAGGATGACAAGTGGCTCACATGCAAGGGGCCCAGGTGTCTATGAGTTATTAAAGTAAGATATTAGGCAGAAACTTTCGTTGTTCTCTCTTCAGATAGCATTGTCTTCACCGAGTTTTGGTCTTCATTCTTACGCTGTGATTTTCTAAAAACAAGGTAAATAAACTTCTAAGTTTTTGAGTTCCATAACCGATTTTTGTTTGTGATGATTTGCTTGCTGGATATAAATAAATGCATGAGATAGATGAGTTGCAGTAATTATGCATGAAAAATAGTAGGTGAGTTTTGATTTTGGTGGTTGGTTTGAATCTTGAGTTTTAAGTTGTATGAGAGTAAGATGGGCTAGAATTGGAGTGGAAATGCAAAGATTATAAGTTAGAAATGTTGCAGGAATCATGAAATAAGGAAAGAGACAATGCAGAAAATGTGATAAAGGTTGAAGATGATGAATAGTAGTGAAAAATTTCTGGTTTGGTGTTAAGGAGTAGTTTTCGAATTTGGATTGTGGTGGAAGTTTTTGAACTTGATTAGGAATTAAATGAAGTGCAAGAGTAACTGAAAATGAAAGAATATACAATAGATGAAAATCTGAGAATTTGAAAGTTTACAGTAGAGAGAAGGAGAAGTGGAATTTCGAATTTATGATGTTTGAAGTTCAGAATTGTTTATGAATTGTTTGGGTTACAGTGAGTGTAGACAAACATAGTAGACAAGTTAAAAGTGATTAAGTTGGAAAAGAAATGAGAAGAAAAAAAATAGGCTTGGTGAAGAAGATGGAGATTTGCGTGCTAGAGAGAGAAAAAGAAGTAGTTGCTTGTATGGGTTATGAACTAGAGTATTTCAATAAACAGCCCTAAGTCTTTTGGCTATAAATTTTTCATCCAAACTCTAAATGACTTGAAAATTGGATCAATAGATTCCTAAGACATTTTTCTTTCTCTCTATAAAAATTTAGAGCTATCTGAATTAAATTGAAATTGATTGATAGGATGAAAGTGTGCAAATATGCTGGAATGTTATGAACTGGAAAATTTTCATAAACATGCTTCGGTATACTAATTATAACTTATTGAAGAATTATAATTTTAATTCTGCCTCTAAGACTTTAAAAATTGGCATGAAACTTCATCTTATCTGAAACTGTAGCATTACCAGGGACAGAAATCATGTCCTATGGTTATTGAATAAACTGCATTGATGTAGGACGAATTAGACTGAGGTGTCTTGACCAAAGCTGTAGCTTATTCTCTTATCTTTAATGTAGTATAAATTTTGTAATTTTTGGATATTTGAGCAAAAAGATATGAGTTGTACAATCTAAGGGTATGATCATGTACTAGCCAAATGTTCAATTATACACAGTCTGTAGTATTGTGAGCATAATTCATAGTATACTGAATCAAATTAGATGATCTTAGAGTCATTAGAAACTTAAGACATGGTTGAACAAATTTCCAAAAGAAAGTGTTGCCTAATTTTTCCATTTACTTTATCATATTTAGTATGCAAAATTGACCCGTATGTGTATTAGAAGAAAAATCTGAAATGGTCAATGAAATTATGAAATTGTTTTGACATTGTTTTGTTTTGGTCCAATTATAAATATACATGGTATTAATGAGGGCTTTGACATCTGAATGAATTGTTGATAAGGATCACAATAAAGTACCCCAGAATTGTCATTGAACATGCATTGTGATATTTTATATAAGTACATGTGCATAAAGGAATACTTACATTGGTGCAATAATGTGATATATTGTAAATGTATTGTGTATGTTTTAGATGAGCACATCGGATGCCAGTCGGACATTGCCGGACCATCTAGGCAATAGCTTCTTGGAGCATACTGTGAGTCAACCTAGATGAATTTCCTAGGATTGATTTAATTTGATTTGTTAAGCTTCCAATTATTGAATTGTTGTGATTGTTTTTTAATTCCAGACGTAAAGTCCGAGGAGTATATATTTGGGACTGTATTAGAAGTGTTCTAATTTGTTTGATAATTCTTGTTGTATTATGCTTTGTGAATTCTCAACGAAAGTTGAATGCCAGACTTAGGTCCGATGATTATAAAATTTTGATTGTGCTTTATACATGATTGTGATAAGTGGTAAATTTTGAATTGATGCATTTCATAAAATGCATGCTCAGATAATGTGACCAGAGTGGCCAGTATCAAGTGCTTGCACGTAGAGCATTGCTCCATGATATATGATTTGGCACGTAGAGCATTGCTTCATGATATATGTTTTTGACTGAGCCTAATGGGCCAGTATTTGTATTTATGACAGGCACTCAGTCACAACATTAATGACAAATGTGGAGTCTCATATGCATCTGTATGTGTTTAAATATGATCTAATTCGCATCGATTAAATGATGTGCCATGACAGTGTGAGTATTCGAAATATTCATGTTCTGTATGAATAATTGTGAACTATATGATTTGAGTATGTGAATCCGGTGAAATCATCAATGATGGTTCACTCATTAAGTTCGCAAAACTCATAAAAATTACAACGTGCTTTTTCAGGTATGAGATAGGAGACTTAGTGTTTATTCTAGATTAGAAGAACTTTTTAGACTAGGTTATGGCTCAGAGGTCTGTCAGCTGACGTCAGAGAGTTATAACTTTTATTTTGTAGTTTTTGCTAGAACCTATATGAGGTTTTGTAAACATTCGTCTAATGGAAATAGTGTAGACTTTGTGAATGAATGCAATGAATGGTTTTAAAATTTGATGACTTCTGATTATGTTAGATGATGCCATCTGTAAGTTGGATTTGTTTTTGCTCTAACATGCCGTTATCATAGGATATGTACTTGAATATTCATGAATGTTTGGGTATGTACCTTATGGTTGTGGGATGTTACATTTTTGGTATCAGAGCATGGTTTGGCATCTTTTGGGAAAAATAGGAGTTGAGATATAATAAATAGTGAGATATTCAGATAGTGATTACACTTTTTTTCTGTTATAGGTCACCTTCAATAGGAGATCCAATTAGTGAGTCAGCTGAGATAGAGTTTGTAGGAGTAAACGTAGAGTCTCCTGTACTTTAGTTTGCTTAAATGCCTCCGAGAATTTCGGAAAGGCGAGAAAGAAGATTTGATAAATTAAGGAAGAAAGGGGTTATGGACTTCTAAGAAAGTACAGACCCAGCAGAAGCAGAAGGGTGGTTAGAGAGAACTAGAAGAATTTTTGACCAGATAGACTATTAGGTAGATGAAAGATTTGATTATGTAGTCTCATTACTGCAAGGTCCTACATACCACTGGTGGAAGACTGTGCCAGGTAGTACCACCAGACCTTGTAGTTTGAATTGGAATGGTTTTCCGAGAGGAACTACATGTCGAAGATTTACATGGATCAAAAAATGAAAGAATTTTTAGACCTGAAGTAAGGCAGACTCACAGTGGCAGAGTATGAGATAAAATTCAATGAGCTAATGGGGTCTGCAACTGCATTGATCCCAACAGAGGAAGATAAATGTAGGTGATTTGAGGATGGTTTGAACATAAAGATTAGAACGAGACTGAACATTTTTAATTTGGGCAATTTCATAGAACTCCGAGCAGCCTCAATCAGAATTGAATAGTTATTAAAGGATGGTCAAGGAGAGCATAAACAAGAGGTTAGAGGAAAGAGGCAGGTTGAATCTCAGGCTGATTTTGGCAGAAGCTCTAGAAAGTTCCAGAACAGATCGTCTCGATTCTAGTCTAGATCAAGACAATCTAGATCCCGATCCAGGGGTGTGTTCAGTTGAGGGGGGCGGGGGTAGAGGTCAAATGTCCTCCAACTAGTCTCAACAACTACCTGAGTGTGAACACTGTGGTAAAAAGCATAGCAGTGAATGTTGGTGGGAAAATGGAGCTTATCTCAGTTGTGGCTCGTTAGACCATATGATTAGAGATTGTCCTAAAATGTTTAGATCACAGTCTGGAGTTAAAGGAGGAATAGTGATTGAGGCATTAATACAGCAAAGTAGAGCTGGAAGATATACACAGGGAGGTAGAGGTAGAGGCAGAACTCAGTCAGCAGGGCCCAGTGTCAGGGTACGGAGTAACCAGCTGCAATCTCAAGCCAGAGTCTATGCCATCACCAGACAGAAGGTGCAGAACTCCCTAGATGTGATAGCAGGTGCGTTGAATTTTTTTCATTTTGAAGTATATGCAGTGGAGATCCAAGATCTACACATTCATTCATCACACTACATCTGGCATCAAGATTGCATTGTGAGCGAGAGATAATGAAATGTGGATTAGAGGTGAATACTCCAGTGGGTAGTACAATAGTGGTTGGTGAGGTATGTAGAAGATGTATAGTTCGGATTGATTAGGCAGAGTCAAAAGCTGATTTGATCGTCATGCAATCACAAGAAATTGATGTAATTATTGGCATGGATTGGCTTACAGCTCACCGAGCTGTAATGAATTGCTACACCAAGGAAGTAGTTCTTGAATCTCCTATCCAGCCGAGAGTGGTGTTTCGAGGAGTTAGTAAGGCAGTGCCAACCCGACTAATTTCATTTACAAGTGTGCTGAAATTGATTCGAGGTGGATGTGAGGCCTATTTGGCCCACGTAGTTGACACTCGGATTGAACAAACCATTCAGGATATTCCAGCTATTAGGGATTTCCTGGATGTGTTTCCCGCAGAATTACTGGGTGTACCCCCAGAAAGGGAGACAGAGTTTACTATAGACACTATTCCAAGTACTGCTCCTATATCAATACCCCCATATAGGATGGCACCTATAGAACAGAAGGAGTTGAAAACCCAGTGATTGAACCCAAGTCTTCTATATTATTCAGTGATATTTTCATTGTTTTTTTTGTACTTTTTGGCTCTTTTTGTTAGATATTGTCCTTAATTTAGTTCAAAAGTGCTTGTTTTGAATTAATATAGTTTGAAGGTAAATTTTCCATAATTGGTTAGTAATTTCACTCACTTGGTTTATAGGACAATTGACATTACAAACTATTGCTTTTCATTGCAGGACATTCAAGAAGTGGAGCCAAGAGTGAGGACCAAGGAATTACTAAGCCATAAGATCAAGGAAGAAGACCTTTCGGGACAAGTTAGCCGCGGAAAACTCATCACTTTGCCGTGGTGAAACATGTGAATCAACAGTCCAGGGCTTTTGGGAAAATTTGGCCGCGGTGAACTCATCACTTCACCACGGCAAAAACTTTAAAGTAGCAACCTGAAATTTGAGTCATTTTTGGAAATCTCACTTACCCACGCATAGACCCAAATACCACTTTAAAAAACCTATTTTGGCATAAGTAAGGAGAGGCAGCAGAGACACAGGGATTTTTGACTCTCCACTTTTACTCTCTTGAAAAACTCTAACCACTTCCATATTTTTCTTTCCACTGAAAAACATCCACCATGGGTGATTCAGATTCATTCCAAGTTGTGAAGTTTCTAAGTGCAATTAGTGGCAAGGAGTTTTTTTCCCTCTTAAAGGTGTAGCAATAGCTAGAGTTCAATGGGCTAAAAAAGGGGAGTAGTTTAATCTATGGTTCATCTGTGAATTTATAACATCCTAAGTCTAGGATTTGTGATTTGTAGTTGAGATATTTGATTATGGTTTTAATCAAATGTTGGATATTCATTATGTGTAGGATGGATTGGTTTATATAGAACTTTGAGCTTAAATGTATGAAGTTTCATATATGTCTATCTGAAGTCTTCTTGATTCTCTCTTATCTTGCATGGTTATGTTTGATGTTGAGATGATTTTAGATTCCATTTGACCCATTGCATTGGCTAATCCTACCACACACACTAAGAGCACTTAACGGGATTTTAAGAAAAATGAAGTCTCATTGATTAAGATCCTGGACTTGAAGAGTCTTTCAAGGTTTAACATTTTGAAGCTTAGTGATTTCTAGTCTCCCTTAAATCAATTTAGAACTATGATGGCCAAAACTCACTTTCAAGGGGACTTTATCACTGTTTAGTCTTTTGAGTTTTTCGTCCGTAAGTTTTCTATACCATTAAAATCCAAAAACGTTCGTTTACATTCAAATTAGTTCTATTAATGAGTTCAAAAATCAGAAACCCCCTTGGTCTCCAAATTAGTTTGCATAGCATGACATTTAGGTTAAAGTAGATTCAATCATTTAGGTTCTGATTAAGTTAACCACCCAGGGTTGCACCCTATAGTGCCATTCTTGGAATATTTTGATTCAACATCTAAAAGCTTAACGAAAAGGTCGAATCAAATGGCCTTGTTTTCAGGGACCCAAGCAATCGGTTCTCTAGGTTAACTTCTGTCATATTGCTACTAAGTGTGGTTAAGAGTCTTTAGATTGCATTCTAGATAGTTTAGCTTTACACCTGTTAATAGTACAGGTTTTCATTCTGCTTAGCATCTGAATTTTTAGAAATACAAACAAATATATTGATTTCTCTTCATTTTTCATACTTAGCGTTTTACATCTACATAGTTCAGAGTTCTGTTTGCTGCATTCGGTGAAAGTTCACCGCGGCCAACTTGTATGATCTTACGAGGATCCCTTTCAGGAAATTTATGCCACGACCAACTATCGACTTCATCGTGACCAACTTTTCTGTGCAATTCTGAAGATTTCTTTACCTGTACATACATATTTTTACATATCCACACACACTTGCATTCGTCACATCTCATCTTTTTACCTGACTCTTTTCCTGTGCATATATATTTTTACATACCCACACACACTTGCATTCATCACATCTCATCGTTTTACCTGACTTTGTAAACTTATAGGTCAATTTTGTTTATTTTTATTCTCTTTTAAAATTTTCCTTTGCATGCCTAAGAAAACCACACTCCTACCCTTTTGAGAAAAGTTAGGATGGAAAAAAGAGGAGGAGGGACAAGCAAGGTAGTGGAGTATAGCCTGTCAAGCAGCGAGAGTGAATCATTAGAAGGGGAGATGATGGCTGAAAATCCAGTTAATCTACAAAACAAAAACCTTGATGCCAACCAACCTAGAAATAGTGATAATTGAGGTAATAGAGAGCAGGAGAGAATTGGTGAGAATAATGGCAACCTTAAAAGGAGGACCATTAGGGAAGCTACGACCTCTGATGTGAATTATGATCTTTTTACTACTGCTTGCCCTAATTTTGATCTGAATTTTGAGATAAAAGGATTGCTTATTAACTCTCTTCCTAAATTTCATGGTTTGAAAGGAGAAGATCCCTACATTCACCTGCAATCACTATCTATGATTTCCTAGACCATGAAACTGGTGGGCGCTTCTCTAGATCAAGTGCTGCAGAAAGTTTTTCATTTATCATTGGAGGGTAAAACAAGGGAGTGATACATGAGTCTTCCGAGACATGTGGCAAATGCCTATCACAGCTGGGGAAATTTGAGGAAGGCATTCTTGTAGAAGTACTTTCCTACTTCCAGAACCTCATCAATGAGAAAGGAAATCTACTCAGCTCGACAAGACTTTGATGATTCTCTCTATCATTATTAGAACCGTTTTCAGGATCTATTGTTAAGATACCCTCACCATCAAATACCAGAAGAGCAGTTGGTGCGGTACTTTTATGATGGGCTGAAGGGTCAAGACAAGGGTATGCTAGATGAGTTCAATTTAGAACTATGATGGCCAAAACTTACTTTCAAGGGGACTTTATCACTATTTAGTCTTTTGAGTTTTTCGTCCTTAAGTTTTCTATACCCCTAAAATCCAAACACATTCGTTTTACATTCAAATTAGTTCTATTAATGAGTTCAAAAATCAAAAACCCCCTTTTCTCCAAATTAGTTTGCATAGCATAACATTTAGGTTAACTTAGATTCAATCATTTTAGGTTCTGATTAAGTGAATGACCTGGGGTTGCACCTTATAGTGCAATTCTTTGAATACTTTGATTCAACCTCCAAGAGCTTAACGAAAAGGTTGCTAGGGCGACTTGAAATGCACACTGCAATGAAAATAAAATATGCGCAGGCTACCCTATCATGTCTTCGATTTTTATTTATCATATTACCATTTTACCCCATATGTCACTCATCCAGTCATTTTCTTTTCCTACTCTCTTCGTCTTTTCACCTTTCTATTTTCTTAAGCCTACCAATTCTCCCCTTCACAACCCTATTTCGTCTCGGCAACTCTTCTCTACCCTCCTCCCGTTTTCCATTCCTAATCACCTCCACTCTCGATTCTCTTTCTGTGCAGCTTTCTCCTCATCTTTGTAAGTATCTCAGCTTCCCTTCTTCGTCCATTTTTTATCTTATGTGCTGTTGAGATTTAGGGCAGAACAGTTGTACATATCGTCCTTTCTAGAATGTTTTGCTGTAGCGAAGTGGAGTACGTCGTGTTGAAGTTTTGATTTGCTCTGTTCTTTATTTAGTTTTTTTTCTACAGGCAAATGTCTCGAATCAAAAACTATGCCCCCTTTAGTGAACCTGACTCACCTGACAATGAGTATACATTTGAGGAATTATATGAAAAAGTTCATACTAGACCTCTTATCAAAGAACAACCCTTTCCTCTAACCTCCCCAGATAACCCTTTTATTCAGCAACTCCATGCATCCCAATTAACTTGCTTCGTTAAGGAGCGTAACTTAAGTAATGACAAATTCTTTCATCATTTTTACACCTATGCTCGAATCCATAATCACCTAGCCATTGACTTTCGTGGTATTAGGGAGCCCCATGCCTTCACCACCTCCAACATCTACCACCACTTTGATCTTCCCCCCTGTTGCCACTGCCATTTTGACCAACTAATCCATAACTACCCTATGGCCGATGTTGTTTGCACCCTCTATCAAGAGGGCGCTGACTAGCATTGACCACGCTATGCCGAGCTTTACCTTAAACACTCCAAGTTGTAACCAAAGGCTCGTCCTTGGATGTATTTGGTCTGTAACAACAGCGTTCCCACCACCCACCTAGCCAACATCACTAAACGCCAAACTCCCTACATTTACCTCCTAATGACTGGCCGTCCGGTCAACATAGCTAATGCTATTGCCTCTTCCCTCCATGAATCCATCCAAACACCCAAACCAATAAATGCCATAGCCTTCCCTCACCTTGTTTCTGACATTTTCCAAGCACATAACGTCCCTGAGTTCAATAACGACAGCTATTTCAAACCAATCACACTCTTTAGGTACGAACGCTTAAAACTCCCTGCCCTTACACCGCCACCCCTTCCCATTCCTGTATCTGATGTTGGTACAACCTCAGCAGTCGGTGGACCCACTAAACATGACCAGCCAGCTCCGGAAGCCCCTGAATCTGTCACCTTAGCGGTCTTTACTACCAAGCTACGGACTTTTGGTTGATCTCGACCAACTCCGCCTCACTCTCTTGGGCGAGATCTAGCAACGGACACATCGAGATGCTATGTATGATTGGGACATACATTATCATCGTCGCATAGATGCTTTACTGGCTGAACGCCTACAATTCCAATTACCCTTTGACGGGGATGAACCATGGCATGACGCATGCACATTTGGGGAGGGCACGTCCAGAGCAGGTCCATCTAGGTCTGACCATTTATGTCTATAGCTGATTCCCTTGCAGATCAATCTTGAGTCATTTTGTATTTTGTCTTGTCGTTTTATATTTGAGTCTTTGTGTTTTTAGTCTTAAGTTTATTGGATACTTAGTTAACTTTTCTAATGTATTTTCCCTGGTTGATCTAGCCTGTGCTGAATGTTGTATTTATTTCATTGGCTATTATGATATTGTCTATCTGTTCATCTAATGTTTATTATCCCTACATGATTGTGCTTTAACTCTTTCAATTTTGCGGACAATATTGTGTTTAAGTATGGGGGAGGAAACCAAACAGTTTCTTCATGTAACATTTTAGCCACTTATGTGTCATTTGTGTGTTATCTTTTAAGTTTTGAAATTGGTCCTTGAGGTGAAATTGCAATTGCATGCATTTTTTCTATCTTCTCCACGGATCTGCCACTTTTCGCTGCGACTAAACTTTTCTAACGTTTTAGTTCGCCGCGGCCAACATTTTTTTCAATCTTCTCCACGTTTTTGTCACTTTCACCGCGGTGAAACTTTTCCAACTTTTTACTTCGTCACAGCCAACACTTAAACAATGCCCCCAAATTAGGTTCTTAATAATTCTGTGATTGAAAAGTTTTGAAAAATTCAAAGTTTTACATATGCTTTTAGAAAATTATCCATGCTTTTAAATGATAGTTGATTTTGGTTAATTCCATTTTTAATGTTTTCAACAGGAAGTAAGTGAGTGTACGTTAAGGAAGTGGCGCTATGTGTTTTTAAACCTTGAGATTGCTTAGTCGAGACACTAACCTTGTTGGAAGGATATTTGGGCCTGAATTCTTTCATTTGTGTGTATCTGCTTAATTTTATATCTCTCTAGAGTTTGTTTTAATTCTTAATCAAGGCTTGATGAACTAAATTTAGTGAAAATGAAAGAGGCATTCATTGTAAAACCTTTCCCACCCAAATATAAACCCCATACACTTAACCATTGCTAGCCCCCTTGAGCCATCTTTTTTAGTGCATGCACACTTTTATAGATTGATGTAAATATTTTATCTCCAACTTAAGTGTTTTTTAGTAGAATTCATAGGTTAAAAGAAAAAGAAAAGAAAAAAGCCAGTGTCTTTTATCAGACCGGTGTGATGGTGTGCTACTACAATAGTTTAGTAAGGAATAAATAGTGAGAACTTTAGTACTTCAAATGCACCAGTTTTAAGTTTCCTAAGTAGTTCCTTCGAATATTTGAGGAACCTGAATTGAGTCTAATTATGACATTTGTCCGAACAATTTTTTATCAGTATAGTATTAAAAAAAATGGTTGCTATGTTAGAATTTTATACCTTTTCTTTGGAATAGTTGACACTCATTTCATAAAGATGATAATTATGATGCATGTCACTCATCTTGTTTCTTTTATTCCATCCATTTCACTTGGCCTTCATTCATCATTACAACCCTAAAAGTCCTCTTGATTTGCAAATTATAGTTCTTATGGTGGAGAGGTAAAACTATCATAAGCTTATAGTAGAGAATGAATTAAGCAGATTTTAGAGTGAAATTACCCCAAGACAAGTGAGTAGAGAGTTAAACAGTTTCCCCTGAGATAAGTCTCTTTTTCCCAATCTCTTGGATTGAATACTTGTAGTGTTGATCTTTTTGGCCTTCTTTCAGCCTGCTTTAGTTGATTTCTGAGAAAATGGTTTTATCAATTTTCTGCCCTCATTTTAAAGTATGGTTGGTATTTCCTTTTGCACTTGTATTCCTTTGACTTTTATGAGCTTTGTCCAGGAGTACAAAGGTCTAAGTGTGGGGGAATTTGATTGAACCCAAGTCTTTTATATTATTCAGTGATTTTTTTCTTATACTTTTCGGTTCTTTTTGTTGGATATTGTGCTTAATTTAGTTCAAGAGTGCTTGTTTTGAATTAATATAGTTTGAAGGTAAAATTATCATAACTAGTTAGTAATTGCACTCACTTGGTTTATAGGACAATTGATATTGCAAACTATTGTTTTTCATTGCAAGACACTCAAGAAGGGGAGCCAAGAGTAAGGACTAAGGAATTGCTGAGCCATAAGATCAAGGAAGAAGATCTTTCGGGACAAGTTAGCCGTGGCGAACTTATCACTTTGCCATTGTGAAACATGTGAATCAACATCGCAAAACTTTCTGGAATTTTTCGCAGCAAACTCATCACTTTGCCCCGACAAAACATGTGAATTAATATCCCAGACCTTTTGGGAAAATTTGGCCACAGCAAACTCATCACTTCGCCACAGTGAAAACCTCAAAGCAGCAACTTGAAACCTGAGTCATTTTTGGAAATCTCACTTACCTATACATGTGACCCGACCCGAATACCACTTAAAAAAAACTATTTTGGGATAGGTAAGGGGAGGCGGTAGAGACACAGGGGATTTTTGACTCTCCTTCATTTTTACTCTCTTGAAAAACTCTAACCTCTTCCATATTTTTCTTTCCATTGAAAAACCTCCACCATTGGTGATTCAGATTCATTCCAAGTTGTGAAGTTTCTAAGTGCAATTAGTGGCTAGGCGTTTCTTTTCCTCTTGAAGGTGCAGCAATGGTTGGAGTTCAATGGGCTGAAAAAGGGGAGTAGTTTAATCCATAGTTCAATTATGAATTTATAACATCCTAGGTCTAGGATTTATGATTTGTAGTTGAGCTATTTGATTATGGTTTTAATCAAATATTGGATATTCATTATCTATAGGATGGATTGGTTTATGTAGAACTTTGAGCTTAAATGTATGAAGTTTCATATATGTCTATTTGAAGTCTTCTTGATTCTCTCTTAATTTGCATGGTTATGTTTGATGTTGAGATGATTTTAGATTCCATTTGACCCATTACATTGGCTAATCCTACTACACACACTAAGAACACTTAACAGGATTTTAAGAAAAACGGTCTCTCTTTGATTAAGGTCCTGGACTTGAAGAGTGTTTCAAGGTTTACCATTTTGAAGCTTAGTGATTTCTACTCTCCCCTAAATCAATTTAGAACTATGATGGCAAAAACTCACTTTCAATGGGACTTTATCACTATTTAGCCTTTTGAGTTTTTCGTCCTTAAGTTTTCTATACCCCTAAAATCCAAAAACATTCAAATTACTTCTAGTAATGAGTTCACTTATCAAAAACCCCCTTTTCTCCAAATTACTTTGCATAGCATGACATGTAGGTTAGATTCAATCATTTTAGGTTCCGATTAAGTGAACAACCCTGGGTTGCACCTTATAGTGCAATTATTGGAACACTTTGATTCAACCTCCAAGAGCTTAACAAAAAGATCAAATCACCTAGTTACAAGAGTTGTTAGATAAGGATTTCATCAGGCATAGTGTATCACCTTGGGGAGCTTCAATACTATTTGTAAAAAAGAAGGATGGAACTCTGATATTGTGTGTTGATTACCGATAGTTGAATTGGATTTTAGTTAAAAATAAATACCCATTACGAAGGATTGATGATTTATTTGATCAGTTATAGGGAGCTCAGGTGTTTACAAAGTTATCCTTGAGGTCGAGATATTACCAGTTGAAAATAGCCGAGGCTGATATTCCCAAGAGTGCATTTAGAACCAAATATGGACACTTTGAGTTTTTGGTGATGCCAATTGGTTTGACTAATGCTCCGATAGCTTTTATGGCATTGATGAATAAGGTATTTCAACCTTATTTGGATCGCTTTGTGGTTGTTTTTATTGATGACATTTTAGTGTACTCAAAGTGCAGAGAGGATCATGTTGCACATCTAAGATTGGTTCTCTAGATAATGAGAGATGAACAGCTTTAAGCCAAGTTCAGTAAGTGCGAATTCTAGCTTAATTAGGTGGTATTCTTAGGTCACATAGTGTCTGGACAGGGCATTCAGGTGGACCCAAAGAAAGTAGATATAGTGATGAAGTGGGAGGCTCTGAGGAATAAATCTGAGATCCAGAGTTTCCTTGGATTAGCTGGTTATTATAGAAGGTTTATCTAAGGGTTTTCACTGATCTCAGCCCCTTTGAAAAAACTTCTAAGAAAGAATGTGGCTTTCAGAAGGAGTGATGATTGTCAGAGGAGTTTTGAGGAGCTAAAGCATCGGTTAACTACTACACCTGTGTTAGCTACCCTATCGAATTCTGGAGGTTATGTTGTGTACAATGATGCATCACATCAAGGATTAGGATGTGTACTAATGTAGCATGGTAAAGTAATAGCATATGCATCGAGACAATTGAGGTCTCATGTATTTAATTACCCAGTACACAATTTGGAACTCACTGCAGTGGTATTTTCCTTAAAAATTTGGAGACACTATCTATACAGAGAAACTTTTTAGGTGTTCACTGATCACAAAAGTTTGAAATAACTGTTAAGCCAGAAAGAGTTGAATATGAGATAAAGAAGATGGATTGAATTGTTAAAAGATTATGATTATACCATTAAGTATCATCCTGGCAAATCTAACATGGCAGCTGATGCATTAATTCGGAAGTCTAACAGTAGTGTGGCTCAAGTACAGTTATCAAGCTTACCGAGCCTAGTTTAGTTGAGAGAATTGAATGTTGAATTAAATCTTGAACAAATTGATACATTGATAGCCACATTGAAGTTAAGACCTGTGTTGTTTAAAAGAATTAAAGAGGTTCAGAGCAGAGATCTAGACTTAATAAAGATAATTGAGAAGTTGAAAGTGAAGCTGGATTATGAATTTGAAGTTAGAGATGATACATTGTGGTTAAGGCCAATATTAAGTGTGCCCGATGCTAATAATTCAAGAAAAGAGATTTTGGAGGAAGCCCATGTAGCAGCTTATGCTATGCATCCTGGTACTACCAAGATGTATAACACGCTGAAACAACATTACTGGTGGTTTGGAATAAAAAAGCAAGTAGCAGAGTTTGTTCTAAATGTATAACTTACCAGCAGCTTAAGGCTGAACATCAGGCTCTTGTTGGAAAATTACATTCGTTACCTATTCCGGAGTGGAAATGGGAACGAATCACAATGGATTTTTTATGCATTTTCCTAGGACTCTGAGGCGACACGATGCCATTTGGGTCATTATTGATAGACTAACCAAATCGACTCATTTCTTGCCAGTGAGGGAAAATTATTCATTAGATTAGTTGGCTCGGCAATATGTAAATGAAGTTGTGAGATTGTATGGGGTTCCAGTGTCCATTATGTCAAACAAGGATCCTCGATTTACCTCAAGATTTTGGGGTAGCCTATAAGCAACTTTGAGCACAAAGCTGAATTTCAGTACTGCATTTCATTCTCAGACAGATGGTCAGAGTGAGAGAACAATTAAGACTGTTGAGGATATGCTCAAAGCTTGTGTTCTGGAATTTCAAGGAGTATGGGATCAATATATGGCTTTGATTGAATTTGCTTACAATAATCAGTATCACAGTAATATCGGTATGGCTCCTTACGAGGCGTTGTACGGTAGGAAGTGTCGTTCACCTCTATATTAGGATGAAGAGGACCTAAGAATTGTCGAAGGCCCAGAGTTGATTCAGAATACTATTGATCAGGTAAAATTGATCCTTAGAAGAATTAAAGTAGCATAAGATAGACAAAAAAGCTATGTCGATCAACACAGACGAGATATGGAGTATCAGGTTGGTAATAGAGTATTTATGAGAGTATCACCATGGTAAGGTGTACTGAGATTTGGCAAGAAGGGTAAGTTAAGTCCGAAGTATATTGGTCTATATGAGATAATTAAAAGAATTGGACCATTGGCTTATAAGTTAGCCTTACCTTCGGAAGTGGCTCAGATACATAATGTGTTTCAGGTGAGTATATTTAGGACTAGAATAGTAACTTATGAGAAATTTATGAGAAAATTAGGAAAATGCACTTGATGTATAATGTGACATACACGCACAAGATAATATTGATTTTGCACATATATAAATAATTATATATGCATTCATGACATTTTTTTGGGTATAAGTGATTTTTAATGTGATTAAAGTGTGGATTTTGGATTAATTGTGTTACAAAATTTATCTGGAGACTACTAGTAATATTTTGGAATTTTAGGGAATTTTTTGAAAATTTTGAGTTATTTTAGACTAAGAAAAATGGTCAAATGACATAATGACATGTAACACTTATAAGAGGATGACAAGTGGCTCACATGCAAGGGGGCCACATGTCTATAAGTTATTAAAGCAAGATGTTCAGCATGAACTTTCGTTGTTCTCTCTTCGGATAGCTTTTTCTTAACTGAGTTTTGATCTTCATTCTTATGCTGTGATTTTCTGAAAACAAGGTAAGTAAACTTCTAAATTTCTGAGTTCCATAACTTTTTTTTTTGGGTGATGTTTTGCTTGCTGGAAATAAACACATGCATGAGTTAGATGAGTTGCAGTAACTATGCATAAAAAACTGTAAGTGAGTTTTGATTTTGGTGTTTAGTTTGAATCTTGAGTTTTTAGTTGTATAAGAGTAAGATGGGCTAGAATGGGAGTGGAAGTGCAAAGAATATAACTTAGAAATGGTGTAGGAATCATGAAATAAGGAAAGAGAGAGTGCAGAAAATGTGACAAATTTCTGAACTGGTGTTAAGGATTTCTGGTTTGGTGAAAAATTTCTGGTTTGGTGTTAAGGAGTAATTTTCAAATTTTGATCTGTGGTGGATGATTTCTGAACTGGATTAGGAATTAAATGAAGTGCAAGAGTAGATAAAATTGAAAGAATATGCACTGGATGAAAATCTGAGAATTTGAAAGTTTACAGTAGAGAGAGAGGGAGAAGTGGAATTTCGAATTTGTAATGTTTGAAGTTTAGAATTGTTTCTGAATTGTTTGGAAGTTATAGTGAGTGTAGAAAAGCATAATAGAAGATTTATAAGTGATTAAGTTAGAAAAGGAATGAGAAGAAAAAAACTAGGCTTGGTGAAGATGATGGAGATTTGCGTGCTAGAGAGAGAAAAAGGAGGTAGTTGTATGTAAGGGTTATGAACTAGAGTATTTCAATAAACAGCCCTAAGTCTTTTGGCCATAACTTTTTCATCCAAACTTCAAATGACTTGAAACTTAGATCAATGGATTCCTAAGAAATTTTTGTTTCTCTCCATAAAAATTTAGAGATATCTGAATTAAATTGAAATTGACTGATTGGATGAAATTGTGGAAGTCTGCTGGAATGTTATGAACTGGAAAATTTTCATGAACATGCTTCGGTATTCTAATTATAACTTTATCTGTAGATTTACAAATAAGTTCATTCTTAGTTCAGATTAAACTAGAGAAATAAGTATCTTGAAGAAGTAAAATTTTAATTCTGTCTCTAAGACTTTCAAATTTGGCATGAAACTGCATCTTATCTTAGGCTGTAGCATTACAAGGGACAGAAATCATGTTTTGTGGTTATTGAATAAAATGTATTGATGTAGGACGAATTAGACTAAGGTGTCTTCCAAAAAGTTGTAGCTTATTCTCTTAGCTTTAAATTGGTATAAATTTTGTAATTTGTGGATATCTGAGCCGAAAGATGTGAGTTGTACAATCTAAGGGTATGATCATTTACTAGCCCAATGTTCAAATATACATAGTCTGTGGTATTGTGAGCATAACTCATAGTATACTGAATCAAATTAGATGATCTTGGAGTCATTAGAAACTTAAGACATGGTTGAACAAATTTCCAAAAGAAATTGTTGCCTAATTTTTCCATTTACTTTATCACATTTAGTATGCAAAATTAACCTATATGTGTATTAAAAGAAAAATGTGAAGTGGTCAATGAAATTATGAAATTATTTTGACATCGTTTTGTTTTGGTCCAATTATAAATATACATGGTATTAATGAGGGCTTTGATATCTCAATGAATTGTTAATAAGGATCATAATAAAGTACCCCAGAATTGTCATTGAACATGCATTGTGAATATTTTATATAAGTACATGTGCATAAAAGAATACCTACGTTAGTGCAAAAATGTGATATATTGTAAATGTGTTGTGTATGCTTTAGAGGAGCACATCGGACACCAATCAGACATTGTTGGACCATCCAGGCAATAGCTTCTTAGAGCGTACTATGAGTTAACCTAGATGAATTTCCTAGGATTGATTTAATTTGATTTGTTAAGCTTCCAATTATTGAAATTTTGTGATTGTTTCTGAATTCGAGTATACATTTGGGACTGTATTGGAAGTGTTCTAATTTGTTTGATAATTCTAGTTGTATTATGCTATGTAAATTCTCAACAAAAGTTGAATATCGGACTTGGGCCCGATGATTATGAAATTTTGACTGTGCTTTATACATGATTGTGATAAGTGGTAAATTCTGAATTGATGCATTTTATAAAATGCATGCTCAGATAATGTGACCGGAGTGGGCAATATCAAGCGCTTGCACGTAGAGCTTTGCTTCGTGATAGATGATTTGGTACATAGAGCTATGCTCCATAATATATGTTTCTAACTAAGCCTAATTGGCCAGTATTTGTATATGTAACAGGCACTCGGTCACAACATTAATAACAAATGTGGAGTCTCATATGCATCTTTATGTGTTTATATATGATCTAATTCACATTGATTAAATGATGTGCCATTACAGTGTGAGTATTTGAAATATTCATGTTCTGTATGAATAATTGTGAAATATGTGATTTGTGTATGTGAATTCGGTAAAATCATCAATGATGGTTCACTCATTGAGTTCGCAAAACCCATAAAAATTGCAACGTGATTTTTCAGGTACGAGATAGGAGACTTAGTGTTTATTCTGGATTAGAAGAACGTTTTGGACTAAGTTATGGCTCAGAGGTCTGTCAGCTTATGTCAGAGAGTTATAGCTTTTATTTTATAATTTTTGCTAGAACCTGTATGAGGTTTTGTAAATATTCGTCTAATGGAAACAATGTAGACTTTGTGAATGAATGCAATGAATGGTTTTAAAATTTGATGACTTCTGATAATGTTAGATGATGCCATATGTAAGTTGGATTGTTTTTTCTCTAACATGCCATTATCATAGGATATGTACTTGAATATTGTTGAATGTTTAGGTATGTACCTTATGGTAATGGGCTGTTGCATTTTTTATTCAAATTCTATATACTAAATCAATATAAAAAGGACATCAAACCCACTAAAAAAGGTAGGGGAAATTGTTTATAAATTCATAAAATTACGTTATTTATTTAGATCTAACTTAAGAGTTGTGGTATGTCCAAATAAAATTAACATGTTGTAAGTTTTTTTTGGTTCTTTTAAGTTTATGGTGATATAAATACTATAAAAATTTTATTGAAATTAGTTCATACTATTCTTGAGAATAAATTTTTTCTGTTAGTTTATCCTATTTAATTTTATAACCCTCTATTAGATGGTTTTGACAACTATTCATTCATACGACTTGATCTTGCATGTATCAAAACTTACATTTCTGCATTTAGCAGACATAAAAAATAATTAAAGTAAACTAAGATGGTTTGTTTGATTTGTTTGGTTTTTTAGTAAACTAAAATAATTTTACTATTGCATCTTCATTTCCTATAAAGTTTAAGAGTTTCAAGTATTACTTTAACCTTTTCTTTAAGATTAAGTGTATTCATTTACCTATCTTTCTTAATGATTTATTTTTTTGATTCATGATTTCATCTTTTCATATGGACTTAACATATTATTGTATATAAATTTCACCAACTTTGTCTTATTGCAATCCATGAAATTTGTTTCTCCAAAGTTCCTTGAAATATTACAGGCTTGAATCTTAATTTTGGTAACATTATATTTAGTTGAATCCATATTAATTATTTAACAAGCTCTACCAAAATAATTAAGTTCTTTAACTATTATTGTCAAAAAGGCATAAATAGACTAAAGTTTGTTTATGAAAGATAAGAAACCAATCGAGCTCCCCTCTCTAGCTAATTTTTCTGTACCATCTCTCTATCTGATTTTACTATCTTGCACCTAATTGTTTCCACTTTTGGAAATTTTTTCTCCCTCTTCTGATAAACTTCTATCTTGAATAGTGTTATTCGTTCCTTAGCATCTGACTTCCCTTAACCTTAAAGATCTTGAACATAGAGAATAAGGGGGTTCCTGTACTTCTAACCTAAACTTGGAAGATTTCCCATCTCTATATAGTTCACTAAATGCGAAGAAGCCAAGGGATAAACCTGCTACAGTAACTAGAGGAGATTGCTAAAGTTGTGTCTAGTAAACTAAAAGAGCCTAATGCAATAAGCCATAGATACAATGTCATAAGGGAGAATTAAAGTAGCTTCAGAATGTCTGGAAGTAGGAAACTTTCATATCCCCAGTAGAACTTCTAAATGCTAATGCCATTGTATGGTATTCTTTCATGGTAGGTTTCTTCTGGAACAAGAGGCTTGCTTTTCTAGTTATAAAAGCTTGGGCTATAGCTAGGTGGGTAGGAAGGCATTGGAGAAAGTTATGCTAATGTATGATGATTCCTTTCATTCAAGTTTATGAATGAGAAGTGTTTAAATGAGATCATTGAACAAGGTCTTTGGCATATTGATGGCCAACCTATATCCATTCAAAAATAAAGGTCAATTACTAATTATGATAGAGGAAGCATTGATGCACTTCCTTTGTGGGTTAATTTCATAATATGCCTTTTGAACTCTAGACAATTGAGGGTTTAAGATTCCTAGCATGCTCACTTGGAAAGCCTATCTGTATGGACACTCAAATTGCTAACGTAGAACATTGGAACATATTTATTTTGCTAAAATTTGTATTGAGATAAAAAGAGATTTTGCATTGCCAGATCAATTACCAATAATGAAGTTAGGAGATGATGGAGAGACTTAAAAGTTTGAAGTGCCAATATCTTTTCTATGGAAACCCAATTTAGTAAGGAAATGTTGGCAACAAATTGAAAATTTATTCAAAACTAGGTGCCATTATGAGCTTAAGGGGATGACATCTTTAAAGAATTATAAGGCCGATAGTTTAAAGGAAGGTCATAGTGTTTTGGAGTAAACTGCAAATCATATTTTGTATGAAACAGGGATGATCCCTACTAATCTTGAAGCATAGAAGGATAAGGTAGGAAATTATCCAATAGTACAAATGACTATTCTTGAGAATGTGAGGCCAAAAGCAACCAAAGAATTTGAAAACTCTACTTTTGTAAATTTGGAAATGCAGGATGATGAAGTAACTGAGAACCTCAATGTACAAATGGATAATTATATGAAAGAGCAACAACTTGACACTTATGAAGTAGAAAAATCTCTTTCCATAATTTTAGAAACACAAAATAAAGAATAGTAAAGAATCCAATTACACAGGGGGATAATTCTGGGAATGTGAAACCAGCTAACACTAAAGCAGTAAGGAAATTTATTCCTACAAATTTGGCAATACATAATGAAGAAGAAATGGTGATTCCAAATGTATAAGTGGAAATTATAATGAAAAAGTAGTAGAATCTAAAGCACTAGAAAAACCCGTTGAAAATAAAGAACAAACAATAAGCTAAAAAAGAAGGCCTACTAGGAGAAGGGCTAAAAATAAACTCATAGGGGAAACTCCACCTAATGATTATGGTTTTCAATGCTAGAGGGTTTAATGACCCTCTTAAAAAAGTAATAGTCAAGGATACTATTTTGTAGAAGAAGCTATACGTAGTAGAGCTTCTTAAAACTAAACTAAAACTACCTCAAATGTTAAATGTTTTAAGGTTTTTGGGAGTAGATTCGGAATCTATCACTAATCATACTTCTTATTACAATGGCAGAATACTTCTTTATAACTCCAATAAAATCTTAATTCAGGTAGTAGTAGAAATTGATTAGCTCATCACTATAATAAATTCTTCCAATTTTCACTTTCAAGGAGGCCTTCTCTGGAATAATTTGTAGTCTATTAAAAACCTATTAACAAAACTTAACTGTTAATTGGTGATTACAACTATATTCTCATAGATTAAGAAGTGCAAGGAGGTAGGTTTTCCACATTGCAACAAGAAGAGACTTAGCTAACTTGTTTTAAAAAGTTTAAATTACTAATCTTAGATTTAAAAGGAGGCTATTTACTTGGTCCAACAAGCAATAAGGCCACATATTGGCAAAGGAAAAGCTTGATCAAGCTCTTGTAACCAAAATTGGCTAGCCGATTATTCATAAGCATTTGCTTACTTTTGAGAAACATCTTTTTCAGATCACTCCTACATATGCATTCAAAATCTTCAAGTTGTGAAGACGACATGTGTACCTTTTTTATTCTTTATTGGGTTTAGGAAGGATTCATCACTACAAGAAAATTGAAGAATAGCGGAGGAATTTTTTCGACGGACAAACTTCTACCGCTATTTACCGACGGAAACATGATATCCGTTGGTAAAAATGATGCATTTCTGACAAAAAGAGCCACCCGTCGGTACAGATGGAGAGAAAATTTTCACGCAATATTTGCGACGGAATATAGCGACGAAAGTGAAATTACCGTCGGTAAAAATGAGCGAAATGTTCACGTAATTTTTTGGCTACGGGTAAAAATCAACGGAACGGATACGGTCGGCATATGTACCGACGGAAACAAGATTACCGTCAGTGAATTAGAAACTCTGAAAGACGAAAACTGTATTACCGACGGATACAAGCCTAGCGTCGGAAAATATAAACATAACCAACAGATTTACCGACGGACGTAGTATAACACCCCACTCCTGCAAGACCCGAACCCGACATCAATGGTGATATCCGAGTTCGTACCTCACAAGGGTGGTATGCTAGAGCACTAAAACAATCAAAAGTCGGTATAAGTATTTTTTTTTAATCGCAAATCTGGGCCCATTTTTATTCAGAAACATTTTTGCTTACAAGACAAATGTCAATTAGCCCACTCCAAAAATAAAACATATTAAACTTTGATCAAGCTCTTTTACAAAACCCAGTTACACAAAATACAATAAATTGCAGAAATTACAATTCAGTGCGAAAACAAAGGGACACAATG
>JAOSBN010000004.1:21873849-21891786 GCA_027563595.1 Erythroxylum suave | reverse complement strand
AATGGAGGTGAAAATGATGAGGAAAATGAGTTAGGAAGGTTAGATATGCATAAGATGAGTCATAAGTGGCTTAAGGATTTGGAAATGTGGAGTGTGACCCGTAGCTGTCCGTTAAACGGACTTTAATGTCCGCTAAGCGGACCTTCTCGGGTCTGGAAATGTCCCAGACCAGTCAATGTCCGTGTGAAGGGACATGATGTCTGTTAAGCGGACCTTTAATGTCCGTTTGAAGGGACATGATGTCCGTTAAGCGGACCTTCTCGGGTTAGTTTTGAAAATGTGAAAATTTTGACTTTCTAAATAGCAAGAATCTCTCTTCGGGATCTTCACGAAAGTTGTAGAATGTGAATCGCTCTTCGAAAATATGCTTGAATGACCATGATCCGACACCCATAGCGAGAGTTATGCTTATTGTCCTAAATCGTGTACATGTGAAATTGTGGTACCCGAGTAAGAAGACGAATGGATAATGATCGAGAGTCGGGCTCTGGAAACGGGGTCCGACATACTTCTTGATGTCACCCATTATTAATCTGAAACAGATAACCCTACAAACTGGGTTTGTATTGTTGTATACAACAAACTTAAACTGAGGAAATTTACTTTTTGCTATAGAACTGGAAAAAGGAGCTGACAAAAAAGTCGAAACCCAAAAACAATGCTAGTCCAACTTGCAGATTATTCCCTAAAATGATTTACTATAGGATATATACTAATCATATTCTTGGCTTATATACCATCCTATTGAAGTACACGAAGAATCAATTTGAAGCCAACACTTGGCATAGTATTATATGCTCTGGAAAGTGATTCTTACTTTGAAATTCCATTCTTCTTAAAATGAACTTATTTATAGATATGGAGAAAGAGAGATGGGGTCACACTGTTTTTTTTAATCAATAAAATTGTATTAATAAATTAAATAGGAAGTTATATATGAGATCAAGAATAACTAGCAGGTCATGCAGTGGCATTGTTTAGAGGATAAAGCTCAGTTACATCCACGACATTGTTTAAAGGCAAACATAATAATTTCAGCTAATACAATGATAGCGTATGGAACGAGAGTCACAAAAGCTTAATACTGCCATCAGACAAAGAGTTAGGCAAATTTGGAAAGCTTAGAACGTGGTTTCTCCCTTTTGCACAATTTAGAAAATTTGGAAAGCTTAGAATGCATTTTCTCCATTTCGCACAATTCTTATCAAATTAGGATTTGGGAAGATGATCGTCGATTGTTGGAAGAGAAGGTGCTCTAATTGATGGAAAGAGATGATCTTCAAGAATATGATTCATGTTTCTGGAACTGACGCAGAGTGTGAGGATTAGAGTACTCAGCTTCAATATATGCACTCCCTGCATCAAAGACAAAGTACGCCTCTTACTTAGGTATTGACTTGTAACTTGATTTGATTTCCTTTTTCAAGAATTTTAACCTTTGTATGTTGATAGATTCTTTATGATAAGGCTAGATTAGGGCAAACTCAGTCAAACCTTATAAAACATAGGAGTTTCTCTCTGATTCCGCCAACTAGAAAGAAGGAACCTCATCTCGTGAGCGATATGTGTTCTAAAATCTTCTAATGTTTCTCTCTCTCTCTAAATCTCTTGAGTGGACAAGGTGAAGGAGATGACATATAACTACTTGTTAAAGTTGGAGGTATGATTCATCTTCTAAAACTAGTCTAGAGCTTCCCCAATAGTGGTCCCAACATTAGATATAACACACAATTCTTGGATTTTCTCCTGTAAGAACTGAGAGAAGCGGTAGAGGAAGAAAAAATGATTCCTATATTCTTCTTCTAACTCACAGAGAACAAAAATAGAGTTAGAGGTAATATAGTGCAGTCTGTCCATTGTACTTAGCTTATTCAGCACAATGAGCCAGAGAATAATAGAATAGTTAGGCATGAGAGCGTTATGCCAAATAATAAGGAACCATGGCTGTCTTAGGTGATTCTGATTCTCCATTTCCTATATTTCACAAGTTGGAAGGTATTAGGAGGGAGATTAAGACATTGAAATGAGTACTCTCTATCCAAATTAGGGTGGTAATGAAGAGTGAGATATAGTAATTCCCTTGGAATATTCCATTAGCCCCTTAGGATGATGGATTTAACTTTTTAGTTGATAGGAAGGCTATTCCAAATCTGAAGAGCTTGAGGAAATTTGACAAGGGGTCCTTTACTCATCCAATTATCGAACCATAGAAATGCTATGTCACCATTTCCAACCTTACAAGTCACCGAAGGTTACAGGGGTCTTAACTTTAATAGTTGAATTAAGGCTAAGAAAAGGAGGTTTTAAAAGGGATAGTACAAAGACTAGAACCTTTAAGGATATAGGTATGAAACCAGCAGATATGCAAAGACTGCTTATCCAGTAGAATATTCCACAGATTTCTGATCAAAGCTGACCTATTAAAGGCAATAGAGATCAAACCTAAGCTCCCTTCTTCCTTCCTTTTACTTCTGACCATTTCACCTTAGCAAAGTGTCTGTCTAAATTGAGGATTCCCCAAAGAAATATTCTAAATAGCTTCTCGACAGTTTTGATAACTCCTTTAGCAAGTGAGAAGTTAGAGGACCAATAGACATGAAGGAAATTGAGCATAGATTTAATAAGTTGCAATCTTCCACCAAAAGACAGAATCTTATTAGTCCACCTACCCAATCTTCTCTATATTTTTTCTATCAAAGGGAAGCATTCAACGAATTGTATCCTTTTAACGGTAATCAGAAGACCCAGATAAGTTAAAGGAGCTTGCTTCTTACACATCCTTGTACTTATAGAGATACGACCTTCTGTCATAGTGGCACTATTAGCTAGGATGAAATGGATTTTTGTAAAGTTAACCTCCAATCCTGAAATATCTTTGAACAAAGATAATGTCAAGATGAGTAATTCAATAGATTTACCATGGGCCTTGGAAAAAAAGCAATAGGTCATATGCAAAGCATAAGTTGATAAGCCCCACCCTCTTACATTTATTATGATATTTTTAAGTCCTTACTCATACTTACCTACATCATAATCGATTGCGTTAAGACTTCCATGCATATGATAAAGAGATAAGGAGAGATAGGTTCACCTTGTCTAAGGCCTCTTGCACTCTTAAAGAGATCAGTTGGCCTTCCATTAACCAAAAGGGAGTATGATGGAGTGGTTATATAGGCCTCAACTCATTTGACAAACTTATGAGGGAAACCCAAAAGGCTTCGGGTCTATAGGATAAATTTCCATTCTACATGATCAAATGCTTTCTTAAAGTCCACTTTAATGACACAATTAGTAGGACTATTCTTTCTCTGATACCCTTTCATCAATTCTTGAACAATGGAGATATTATTCCCAATCCGTTTTCCATGCAAGAAGGCATTTTGATTATCTAAGATCAAGGAATCTAGTACTACCTTCAACTTGTTTGTTAGAATTTTAGAGATTGCCTTGTAAAGGAAATTGGTGCATGCAATAAGCTTGTAATCATTCAATGAGGAAGAATAAGAGGATTTAGGAATCAAAAAAAAGATGACTTTGGTTAATCTCTTTAAGAAGCACACACTCAAAGAAGAATTCTAGAATGGCACTCTTAACTATAAGGCCAGTGTCATGCCATGTTTTCTGAAAGAAATATCCATTAAATCCATCAAGTTCAAGAGCTTTATTTAGCTACATTTGGAACATAACCTCCTCAATTTCTCTATCCTTCATTGGTTTAATAAGTGTTGCAGCTTGCTCCTGTGAGATCTTGGTATGAATGATGGAGCAAAGAGGGGTAGGAATGGGCTGGGAGCAGGTAGAACCATAGAAGCTCTTAAAGTATCTCTGAGCTTTTTTTAAGAGGTCTTCTTATTGGGAAATTTCAACTCCATCTTGTAACTTGAGAGAAAAGATCCTATTAGAATTCCTTCTGTTTAACATAGAGTTAAAGAAGATTTTAAAGCAACTTTCTCCTTCAATTAGCCAGTGGACATTGGCTCTTTGTTCTATTATACTATCATGATCCCTGGCTTTGGATAAATAAGATATCATATGGGCCTTCTCAGTGTTCAATAAGATAGGATTTGAAGGATCAAAAGCAAGTCTAGCCTGAATAGATTTCAACTTTGCTCTAGCTGTGGTAACAGCTTGTTTTGTTGACGTGGTTCTTCTGCTCATTAGATATTTCATCTCCATTTTAATAGCCTTTAGCTTCTGGGTACACCTAAATTGGTGTGTGCCTTCAATTGAAACCTTAAGGCCCTTCTGATGAGCTTCGAAAAAGCCATCATAATCCAACAAAAAAATATTAAACCTAAAAGGACCTCTTCGACCCTGATATTGGAGTAGATCTCAATTTGCATAGGTATATGATCAGAAAATAAAGGATCCATAAACGTAGAGACACTATTAGGAAACTGGGTGAGCCATTCTTTATTCACCATAGCACGATCCAGTTTCTTCCTCAAAACCTCTCTAGTAGACTGCTTATTACTTTATATAGAACTGAAGTTGATGGAAACTTTAGTTTAAGAAATTTCTCAACCGACTTTCATGCTTGTCTACTTTTGGCACTACGTGGTCTGGCGATACTGGTTTTGTATCTTTGACTTTTTGGGGTATCGAAGCACGATCTTTTTCATTTTGTGAACAGTACGCAGCGTCCTCGTGCGACTTTCTCCCTGTCGATTTTCACTGTTCTGGTGAGGAGTTGTGGCCAGTGGGCCTGTGCGACACCTCTAGGAGGATTTCCCTCCGAATCTGTCACGGTTCTCCCCATCGATTTGGCCCTGGGATTGGCTGGCATTTTGGCGGACTTTTTCCCGCCCATGACTAACTTTGATTTTGTGTTCCTTCAACGCCTCTCCTCCACAGAACAGCCTTCAACTTCAGATCTGTCTTCAGTGGCTTGGTCAAAACAGTTGAGTTTTCCAAGTTCCAAGGGGCTCGCCTCCTCTCCCCTTGCTCCCAACTATGGGCAAACGTAGCCAGGCTGCTAAGAAAGGGTGTATTGTCATTGATGATTTTTTCAAAGGGCTTCAAATGCCACCACAAGAGGCCAAGGGGGTCACTCCAACACTGTCAACCCCGGGTCCCCTTCCCCACGCTACCAATGGTTCTAACTCTCCTCAGAAATTACCCGGTATGTCTCCTTCCAACCCTTCTTTGTGGCCTCAACAGAAGGGGTATGATGGAGCATCCACTTCTGCTGAGAATACTGGAATTGTTGATGTTCAGGGTGGCGAGGTTTCGGAAGTAGAACTGGATCCGAGTGAAACTGATATCAGCCCAGCGAAGGGATCACCGCCTCCCAATTCTTCAGAAATTTTTCTTGCCCAAGTCCCAACCCCTCCACCCCTAAATGCTACCGTAGCCCAACCTTCCTCCCCCTCAACCTCCAAACCCTCCTTTGCAAGTCTGTTTAGCCATAACAGGGACCCCTCAAAAGGAATGTCTCTACGCGCTCTCCCTGTTTCAGCTGAGGAGGTGACAATTGAAGCTTCAGATGTTGGGTTGTTGGAGAAGGAATGGGGATTCTGTCTTGTCGGATGCTTCACGGGTAAATTTCCAAGTATGAAGGCTGTGGAAGGATTGACGGACAAATGGGCAGTTCAGTGTAAAATCCTCCCTCATGCTAGAGGCTGGCTTGTTTTTCAGTTTACATCAGAGGAAGATAGAACATCTTTCTTTGCTGGAGGACCCTAACTCTTGTTTGGAAAATCCTTGCTCCTCAAGAAACTCTCCCCTGGATTTTGGTTTGACTCCAAAGCCTTCATGCACGTCTTGATATGGATTCAGCTCCCGAACGTACCCTTGGAGTTATGGACTGAAATGGGGCTATCACGGTTGGGTTCAATTCTTGGCACCCCAATATGCACTGATCAGATTACTAGCAAGAAGGCTCAAATTGGATATGCCCGATTGTTAGTGGAGGTGGATGTGGGGAAAAACTTGTTGATCAACTTAATGTGAACCTACCTTCGGGTGAAAGCTACTCCCAACCAATGGTTTATGAATCCTTCCCCAGCTTCTGTTATGCTTGCAAGAAATATGGACACTCTCCTTTTAACTGCACTAGAGATCAGGTAGTAACTCAGGATGGCTCCAAGGCAGCTAATACCCTCCCTTCAGTTCCCACTGGTGTAGTCTCAGGCCAGGTACTTCAGAATAATGTTCAAGTTGCTACACGGGGGGTCAGGTCCACAGGGGACCAGCGGGCTACAAAGACTGGTGCAAGACACATGGTCCAGACTCCTACTCGCACTACAGCTTAGGGTGCTACTCTGCCTACACCTTCAGTGGCGTCTGTGGCAGATTTTTCAGGGGCCAGTGGGGCTCAGGGCAGAATATAATTCAGCCTCAGCTTCCAGGTTTATGTGCCTTGGAGAAACCAAGTGAGGGTCCGATGGTGGGTGCTTCGGATGGGGTGGCTTCGATGGACCAGGGTCTGAATGCGAGGAGGGAGGCAGGGGTTATGGAATCAGTACAGGGCCGAGCTTCCTCTGTTATGGAGTAACCAAGTGGGGGTTCTGTGGTTGGGACGTTGGATGGTTTGAAAAAGTCAGGACAAGGTGTGAATGCTAGACAGAATTATGAGGGTATGGCATAGGGTCGTCTTCGGAACACACCAGGAGTGGCTCCTTCCAATCTACCTCAGACCACAAGGACTAAGATTATAGTAAGGAAACAGCAACCGAAAGGGGGAGGCACATCTCAGGCCTCTCAAGGGCAGTCTAAGCAGGAGAAGGGGAAAGGGATAGTCACCCATCCGAAACCAACAGGAGGAGGCAAACCCTCCTCACCTGCACTATGAATTTATTTTGCTAGAATATTCGGGGTCTAAACAAGGCCTCGAAACAAGTGAGTGTTGGTAAACTTACCTGCCAACACCACTGTCACTTAGTTGGATTGTTATAAACAAAACTAGATATGCTAGGACTTCAGCGGTTTGTACAACACCGCTTTGAGGGATGGAATTTCTGCCACAATTTTGATCAAATTGAAGGGGGCCGAATGGTGGTTCTCTGGCACCCTGCTTTCTATTGCTGTCATGTTGAAGTTATAGGGGATCAGCTGATTCATTGTCGGGTGCAAAGCCTCACCACCCAGCAATGGTTTTATGCTACTTTCGTTTATGGGCTCTATAGTGTTACTAAAAGAAGAGAAGCATGGAATTGTTTGCTGAACCTGGGTGGAAGTCTTGCCTTACCATGGTGCATTTTGGGGGACTTCAACTATGTATGTTCAGCCCAGGAGCGCATCGGGTGCGTCCCCCCCTCTGCATATTTGTTAAAAGACTTAGTGGATCTGCGGATATCTCTTGGACTAGTTGATGCTCCATCTATGGGGGAACACTATACTTGGCACAAAAACCATCTTTGGGCGAAGTTGGACCGTGTGCTTATTAATTCGGCTTGGACACATATTGGTATGGATTGCACAGCACATTTTCTTAGCTTGCTCCTGATTTCAGATCACACCCCACTTGTTTTTAAGTTTGCGAAGATGAGCAGTAAGGGCCAGAAACCGTTTAAGTTTTTTAATATGTGGTTGCAGCATCCCACATTTTAGGCCATTCTTGATCAGTGTTGGAACACTACCGAAGAGGGGACCAAGCAATTCATTCTCTGTTGGAAATTGAAAAGCCTCAAAAGACCATTGAAACTCCTAAATCTCAACCACTTTTCCCACATTTCGGAGCAGGCCCAAAAGGCCACAACTGACTTTCAGCAAGCTTACCACCTTTCCCTAAGTAATCCGAATGACCCAACTCTTATTCAAGATGTACCTTCCAAGCGTAAGGCAGCCAACTTCCTAGTGGAGGCCGAACGTATGTTTTACCAGCAAAAAGCCAAAAGCCAGCATCTTCATGATGGGGACCGAAGTACCTCCTATTTTCATGGCTTAGTGAGAAAACGTGGCCTACTCAATGCTATACCTCACATTGACAAAAGTGATGGAACAAGAACATGTTTTCCTTTGGAAGTAGCTACAGAATTTATTCTCTATTACACCCAGCTCCTTGGATCCTCCACCCATGTCCCGAATATTGACCCTGTGGTTCTTAGTTTTGGTGACTGCCTCACTGAAGCCGATCGAGAGAATATAGTGTCACCGATTACTGATGCTGAGATTAAGATGGCCTTATGGGATATTGGCAGTGACAAAGCTCCTGGTCTGGATGGTTACTCCTCCGATTTTTTTAAAGCCCAATGGGATATCATTGGACCTGACCTCAGGGCAGCTGTGCATGAGTTCTTTTGGTCAGGAAAATTGTTAAGGCAGTTGAACCACACACTTTTGAGCCTCATTCCGAAGCGCAAGACGGATAGAATCGTGGCTGATTTCTGTCCTATTGCCTGCCTCAATGTTATTTATAAAGTGATCTCCAAGATTCTTACTAGCCGAATGACTAGGGTGATTGGGAAAGTAGTTAATCCGGCCCAGGCAGCCTTTATCCCCGAACGTAACATGCATGATAACATCTTTCTAGCATAAGAGCTAGTTAGGGGCTACACTCAGAAGCGCATTTCCCCTCGATGTATGATCAAAGTAGATCTCACCAAGGCTTATGACACCATTGAATGGAAATTTTTGGAAGCCATGATGCGAGGTGTGGGCTTCCTGATGGTATTCATAGGGTGGGTCATGACATGTGTAACCACTACCTCCTACTCAATCAACCTAAATGGCTCCCTCCATGGCATGTTCCGAGGTAGGCGTGGTCTCCGTCAAGGCGATCCTATATCTCCCACCCTGTTTCTGTTATGCTTGGAATACTTCTCCCGTTTATTGAAGATGCGAACTACCAATGCCCATTATAATTTCCACCCCAAGTGTCAGAAATTGGGTATTACTCATTTTGCTTTTGCAGATGATCTTATGCTTTTCTCCAGGGGAGATATTGGCTCTATTAATGTCTTACTGACGGCTCTGGATGACCTGGGACGAGTTTCGGGGTTAAAGGCGAATCCAACAAAATCGAATGTGTACTTAGCCGATGTGTCTGGATGGGAAAGAGACACCATTCTTCGGATGGTTGGCTACCCGGCTGGGGAATTCCCCATTCGATACCTAGGGATCCCCCTAGCACCTATGAAAGTTTCAGTGGCCCAATTTTATGTTATCATTGATGCTGTGGAAGCTTATCTTACCGAGTGGACTGGAAAATCGCTTTCATATGCTGGTAGGGTCGAGCTACTTCACTCGGTTATTCAGGGGTTCCTCTCTTTTTGGCTCCAGGCATTCCCGGTTCCAATCACGATCCTGGACCATATTAACTCTCTATGTCGATTATTTTAATGGGGTTGAGGGCATTTCCGGGTTGCTTGGGACAATGTCTGTGTCCCAAAAACGAAGGTGGTTTAGGGTTGCGCAGTTGTAAATTGCGGAATATGGCACTACTTTCAAAGGCGCTTTGGAATGTTCACACCAAAACTGACTCCTTATGGGTCAAATGGGTACATGAAGTGTACTTAAAAGATTTGGAGGTTTGGGACTGGTCCCCTCATCCTCGGGGCTCAGCTCTTATGAAAAAGTTGGCCGTAATCTGTGACTCCCTTATGACAAAGTTGGGTGGGAGAGAAGAAGTAGAGGTACGGTTATAGAACCTTTGTGTAAATGGCACTCTCTCCACCAAGCAGATTTATGAAATCCTCCGGCCTAAACACCCCATCTGGCCGTGGATGTCTTTCATTTGGAAGCGGTATATCCCTCCAAAAATTTCGGTGATTGCTTGGCTCAGCCTACTTGATCGGCTCCCCACCAAATCAAATCTTCCATTCTTGGATATAGACCGTAATTGTAACTTCTGCAGCGAGAACATGGAGACAGGTAGACATCTCTTTTTCCAGTTCCCTTTCTCTAAAGAAGTTTGGAAAGGGATTTGTGAATGGTTGGGGCTGCGAGTCCCAGAATCCAACCTTCATCTGGCCATTAAAAGCATTAGACGGGTGCATAAGGGAGCGAGGGTTAAAAGTAAGGTAGCAAAATTGGCTGTCCTCTGCACAGTTTATTTTCTCTAGAAGTTTCGCAATTCACTGCAGATGGAAGCCTCCTCTACTACTAGAGCAGATGCGATTTTTAAGATTAAGCTCTACATTTACAAGATACTGTGCAAACTCTACCCCCCTGAGCTCATCCCCTTCCCAACTTACTAAGGTAGAGTCGGCCTTGAGCTCTTGCGGGGGCAGGGTTGTTTTGCGCTATTTTTTTAGTAACAGAAGCATGTCCCGCACCAGGGGATTCGACATAAGGTGGGTGGATGAAGTTGTAAAAGAAGGGGTGGGGCTGAGCTCCCTTGTCCGAAGGGTGGGTGCTATACCTTACAAACTCGATATGTACAGGGAGCACAGAGACAACAACCCTGTTTGGGACTTGGGGATGAACTGCTCAGTTACTTGGCCCAAGACCCAGGGTGGGGGGAATTGAGGATGCTTGTCTAGATCTGGGAGTGAGTCTAGCAATATTACATCAAGCGAGGAGAGCAGTCTCTAGGGTGGTGAAACTCGAAGATAGGAGTCCGTCTCTGGATACTTCAACCATTAGCCGGGATGGAGGGGCATATGTAGGAAAATCTTGGAAGGGTGGATCGGCATGCACGGTGGCCCCTGATAGTCTGCGGAGTTCACCTTTAGCTGGGGGTGTGATAGTCTTCCCTAATTGCCAAGGCGAGTAGTCTATGCCCTGTTCGGATGGTTGAACAGAGGCAGCGCCCGTGTAGGCGGAACGAAGGTGAGGGGCACTAGTGCTGGCTTGTAGCTACCCGTCTCTGGATGGATTACCTAGGGGCACGGATGAAGGGTATAGAGTCTCCACTGGATGTTGTGGCCAGCAACAGGAGGCAAATAGTCGCTTGGTGCGGGCGTGGATGCTGGTTTTCAATGCAGGGTGCTAGTGGAGGAGGAGAAAAAAAAATTTTGATCTACTGTACCAAAGGCCCTATGAGATGGGAGATAGATTTCTATGGTGGTGGTCGTCGACGTTGGGGTGGCCTGGATTTGTGTGGATTGGTATGGGGAGTCTTCATACTGCTACACTGGTGGTCAGGTCCATCTATATGTTTTCAAGGTTTGGAATCCTAGCGGCGAGGAGAGTGTCCACCTGGTTACTGTAGAATTACCATTGCTACATAGGCCATGTAGGCCTCACATGGCTTCTGTAAGAGGGTTTTGAACACGTGGTGCAGGGCAGGAGTATGGTGGGTGGATGAAGTTATGAAAGCACCTAGTAGCTAATGCTCCTAGAGTTCAGAGCTCGCAGAGAATCAGGGGGTTTATTGAAACTACTCTGCTGCAGGGGGTGGGGCTGAGCTCCCTTGTACACAGGATGGGTGCTATACCCTATAAACCTGACATATACAAAGTGAGCCGCGATAACATCCCTGTTTGGGACTTGGGAAATGAGCTGCACAGTTACTTGGTCCACGAACCAGGGCGAAGAAAATTGCGGCTGCTTATATTGCTATGGGAGTAAGTCAAGACTTACTACACCATGAGAGGGGAGCCGGCTCTCGGTGATGACTCTAGAGGATAGGAGTCTGTCTCTGTCTACTTTAACCGCTAGCTGAGATGGAGGGAATGTGTAGGCAACCTTGGAAGGATGGAACGGCATGAATGGTTGGCCCCAACAGTTTGTGGCGGTTACTGTGCCCTGTCTGGATGGTTGAACAGCGGCAGCAACTGTGTAGGAGAATGAAGGTGAGGGATAATGGAGCTGGATTGCAGTACCTAGAAGGATTACCTAAAGGCACTGATGAGGGTACTACGTCTCCACTGTCGTATGGGGTGGGTGTGAATGTTGGTTGTCACTGTAGGGGGCCAGTGGTGGGGAAACTTTGGGGCTAATGTACCAGTGGCCCATTTGAGATGTGGGACGGACTTCTACTGTGGTGGTGGTCGAAGATAGAGTGGTCCAGAAGTGTGTGGGAATGGTATGGGGAGTCTCCATATGCTATACTGGAGGTCCGCTGTGCCCACTGGATACTGTAGATCGACATTGTTGCGTGAGCCATGCAACCCCACGTAGCCTCTACAAGAAGGTCTCGAACCCATGGGAAAGGGAAGGCGGTTTGGTGGTTATGGCTGGTTTTGTCAGCAATGCACGGCATCCCTTGCTAGCTTCTCCCCTGCCGCTGCAGCTACGGAGGAAGGCTCGTTTTTAGGCTAACAGTTTGTTCATTTTGCAGGTACAAATTGAGGCGACCCTCTCACATGGTAATTGTTATTCTAATGGTTTGGAGGATAGCACGCAGCGACGAGCTAAGACCACCGGCGGGCTGGTTTTCTCGGACATGTTTACCTCCAGCCCTACTATGTCTGTACCTTGAGCTGGCTACTGCACGGAGACGAACATTCACGCTGCATGGTACTGTAGATCCCATGAACGTTACATACTCCTACCCCCATCTAATCAGCTAGTGTTGACCCAGAAGTCCCTAGCACATGCCACAGCTGACCTCAATTGTTTCACTGGAGTAGCTACATGTCTTTTATGGTTTAGTGAGCACAGGTGCATGGGATGCTTTACGTTGCACGCAACAGTGCTGTGCATGGCACTGTTCACATGCAACTTTCACCAGCCTGCATGCATGTACTACATATAAATGGAATTAGCGCAGCCGTAGAAGAACAAATCCATAGAGGCAATGTACTGTTCAACCGTTAATGGTACTGTTCACTGTTCGGAGTTACTGTTCACATAATCAATACCCAGTATGGAGAGACCTGAATAGCACATTACCAGGCCATTTTCCTGGTAATTTACTATTCACTAGTCTCCTCCGTGTTTTGTCTTAATAGCCTCTCTTGATATCTATACCGATTTGTTGACCCTTTAGTCTTGGGTGTATACGGATATGGTGACTAGATTTGATGATTATATAGTCCTCTCCTTTTGTGAGATTTTTGGTGTAGATGGTTTTTCCTGAAGGTCGGGGTATGCCCCGCAGGTCCATGTATATATACATTCTTTTGGTTTAATATATTTACATTTTACCAAAAAAAAAGTAGAATTGAAGTCGCCATATAGAAGCTAAGGCCCATTTACATCCTTCTAAAACTCAGATAAACTTTCCCATAGAAGCTTCCTTTGGAATACATGATTGGCACCGTAAATGAAAGAAGAAAAATTTTCAACATTTGCCTGAATGGGTTTCCATTTCAAGTGAATAACTTGCATTTTAGTAACAAAAACATGGACATCCACCAATGCAGGATCATAACCAATACTGATTCTCCCATAGATATGATCTTGATGATTGGAAATAAATTTTCATCTAAAGCCCAATTTATTCATTAATCTAAGATTCATAGATCTGATTTTGGTTTCAAAAAGAGTGAACATCCATGGATTTAAGGTATAGACAAAATCCCTTAAAGTTGAGAGCTTTTTAGGGCAGTTAATCCCCCTCACATGCCATACAAAGACTTTCATAATCAAAAAGTGTTGATTTTGGAGCTTTTACCTTTGCTCCTATTGGATTTCCGTTCTGTAGCTATCAAAAATTACCCAATAATATCATCCTTCTTATCCTTAGGAGGAGAAGAAGGGGTAACCAACTTCTCTTGATTTTTAGAGATACCTGAGGGTTTAGCTATACGAGTATAATCACTCTTGTCCGTAGGAGTACTATAAGCTATAACGGAGTCTCCCTCAATGATATTTATATTACCACTATCTACTTCAATAGATTCCCCTGGCCCATCAGTTGGAAAACCATCTTCACCATTTTGACCAGTTGAGTGTGTGCTTAGTACTGACACCTTAGGTAGTCCATCATCTTGGTAAATGCTCTTCTTACCTATTAGCTACTCATAATCACCTTCTTGGAAGGTTTTACCTGTAGGAAGCTATTGTTTACTTAGAGAATTAAGTAAGGGCTGTCATTAATATTGAACTTATCACTTGATCCTCATATAGAGATCCATCAAGTCCCAATCTCATAACCAGGATAGATTTAGGAAGTTGGCTGGATAGATCCATATTGATGCATATTTGAGCATAGCCCACCCTCTTCTTATTTGCAGTATGATCATCCAAACATAGGGGTTTACCTAGATAACTACCAATCATGCTCAGACCATTAGTAGTCTAATATTCAAGGTTAAAATTATAGAGATTTATCCACATTGGAACATATCTTTTTTTATTGCAATCGATCTCAAAACCTGGTTGCCAAGGTTGTAGGAAAAGTGGAAATTTTGACACATGCCACGACCCTTCTTCCTTTATCTCGCGTGCTTGAGATTTGGAAGAAAACATGAACAATAGATATTTATCTTCTGCTATAACTGCTTCAATAAAATCTTTATTTCTCCATGCTGATTGTGCCCATTTTTTAATAGCCAGAAATGTCAGCCTTTTATCCCAAAAGAAACCTATGAGGGAGTGCTCCTAGGATTTGACTCCTACCACCTGCTTCCAAGTTCTCCTTCTAGTATTGGATTGGTGGATGAAGAGGGAGGCAAAGGTTGGGTTAAAGTAGAGGAGGTGAGTGTAGGTAGAGTAGAAGGAGGTGGTAGGAGAGGAGATTGAGAAGTTGGTGCAGCAGAAGAAGTGGAGGGTAAGGGTGAAGAGTTATGAGCTTTTAGTGCAGCAACTGGGTTTGAAGGCAAGGTTAAAGGAGGAAAATCATCCATGGAGTTGTTTTGTTGTGTAGTGGGTTCGGGGGACAGTGGTATCTGCATAGGCAACAGTTTTTGACAAGTAGGAAAAGCGGAAAGGTGCAAATGCCAAATAAGCAAATAAAAGAGGGCTAGAGGAAGGGAACAAAAAAGCGAGAGAGAAAGGGGAAGGGAAAAGAGAGAGAGAGAGAGAAAGACCTTACTGTTGTAGCCTGTTAAGCAAAGAACACAAGGATGATAAAAAAAACTAAAAGAGAAGGATGTAGAGGGATCTCAAGGAAGAAGTGAAGGATGAATTGAGCATTTCAGAACTGTGAAGAGATTAAGAAGTGTGAATGGGAAGGAGAAGTGAGGATGTTAAAGCTTAGAGAGAAGACAGAGAACCTCTCTCTAACCCATCATTCTCTTTTCTCACATTGTTTTATCTTCAATGTGAGTACATCTACATAATGAAAGTTGATGTTATTTTCTCTTAGTCTCTCCCAAACCCAATAGTCTATATTTTCTATTTATATATGATTTCATACTTTAGAAGGATGCATATGAAAACATAATTTTGGGATTTAATGTTGGAATCGGTAAATAATCTTGGAGATCGAAATGTCACAAATAACGTTAGATTAGAACACAAGTGATTGCATAAATTAGCATTTGCATGGAACTCTTTATGACTCCCTATGGTTAGTTGAATAAGTTGAAGTTGTCACTGATTTTCCAAGGAATCCATATGTAAGAAAGGAACTAAGTACTTGAAGTCAACCTTCCCCATCTACAATGAACTTTAGTCACTTAAATATTGTTTATACACGATCGATAGAGAGAGAGAGAGAGAGAGAGATTTCGTCCATATCCCTACTTCATATCTTTGTCAATCCCAAACTTTTACTGAAATCACCAGCCAATGCATTTTACAAAAATGATTAATCATGACAAGAGTTGACATCAAATAAGCTTTTGGGGAGAAAAGGCATAAACAAAATGCTAGGAAGATATGGACTAAGAGCTTTCCCTAATTTGTGGACAATTTGGCCCTTTATAGCATGGTCTTGATTTGCAGCTTACCTAACAGAAAAAAAAAAAAAGAAACATTATTTGAAGAGGTAGACTTGCTTTAAGTTGTACATATCACTCCTGATTTTTAGGGGATGAGACCATATACATATAATAGAGTTTAAATATCGCCTTCTCATTGACTTTTGGTACTCACAAATGCCATATTTTGATTGTTAGACAAAGGGACAATTCGAAATCGGCTAAGCTTGAGTAGACCTAGAATTGAATGCCTTTCTTCTTAAAGAATATATTGCTAAAGATTTGATAGTCTTAACAATGGTCCACTTGAAAATGCCGCACTACCTTACCCCATAAAAGAAAAAAGTTAGAGAAGCAATAAATCATGACATATATTTTAAGTAGCGTATTTCTGTTTAATCGAACTTGATCATGTCTCATAACCTGATGCTATTTGACTAGATTTTGGTCACCTTTTGAATCGAGCGAGTAGTTTGCTTTTTGAATAATGCAATCTAGTTATTGCTTGAGCAACAATTTGGATGTGAGCATAACATGTTTGCTAGTGATGAAACTAAAAAAATTGAGAGTTCCTTTTCCCTTTTCGAGAATAAAAGAAACTAGCATTAATTTGGCAAGGTAGGAAGTTTGTTTCAACAAGGTCCAATCAATCGTATCAATTGTTGGTGCCCAATAGCTAATTGTCTTCTCAAGTCTTGCACAGCCAAGAATAGAAAAAACAAAAAAGGACTTGGTAGATTTTAATCTTTTTGATTAAACGTGGTATTTGTCTTTTAGCTGCTATTTAGTTATTCTTGTCTGCTTACAGTAATTGGTCACATGATACTGATAAAGTATTTAATTTAGTATGCAAATGAACCTAGGAGAAGAAAAGGGTCAACAAAGTCCAATATTTTATGAGAAATTCTAGGATATATGCAACATGCAATCTCTAAATATTGTTCCTTGTCTACAAGGATTTGATAACTTAATTAAAGCACTCTCCTTTTTTAGATTGAAATCAGTTTATCTGCCTTTCCCTTTTGACACTTTCATGTTACAATTCAAATACTATCTAGGTTAAACAAAATTCTAATGCTCATATCTGCGGGTCAACATGATGTGCAAGCCAATCCAAGCTTTATGCACACCAAGGTTAAATATTTGGACAACTCCTTTAATTTGATTCTAATGAATTAGGCAATATTGCTATAGAAATTTTGAATTTTGAATTTTTTTTCTCCTCCTCCTTTTATTTCTAATTTCAATTAATAAATGAAAAACAAAGAAAACATTGTGTCACTTAAAGAAATAGAGGGAGGAAATGTACAGTGAGTATCAGTCTGGTGTGAAGCCCAGTTCAGTTTCGGTTGTGGGGGAAAAGAGAAGAAAAGTATATATACGTCCATCGTCAGGACTTCCCCTAAGTCAAAGAAATATTTCCTGGGGAACCGTCCAAGCGGAAAAGGCCACCCTCCTGTCCATTTATGTTGCTGTCGTCTTTTTCCTTTATTGATTCGTTAATATTTGATTTACGAGATGGCCCCATCACTAATTGGTGCAGTAATATGACTATTACACCCTTCTCTTATTCTCGTATTTTCAAAACAGCACTGCGAAGACCAAAGGAAACAATTAATAAAACAGGCTTTATTTTGCTTACTCCATTAATATTTTAGAAAATTAATCTCGAGTACTTTCAAAAAGATTGTTATGTAGAAATCCTAATTCAAGACTTTCTTTCCAATCAATGAAAAAAAGGTTGAAATTTGTACTAGTTACATAAAATTAGTTGATATGTGACATACATTAATTATTTAAGTATACTTTTTGAGGTCATATTTAAGGAGTCTCTTGACACTTCATGTATTAAGGTTTTTCTTGCACTTTATTCTTTTGTCGTTATTATTGTTCTGGAGTCTGCTTCAAGGGACTTGAACATGTACAACAGTTGTTTAGGGTCTCTAATCACCACTTTCCCTATGTTACAAGGTAAATTAACAACATATACATGATATATTAATATTCTTCTCTCTAAAAGACAAATAAAAAATAATTTTAATATCGAAGTATTTACATCTAAGCTATCTCTAGCCCTATTTTGCGGGAACACTTAGAGGGTGATTGGTTCACACAGAAGAATGGTAATAGGAATGGGAATGAATATTATCATTATAATTATGATAGTTGCTTAAGAGGAAGGAATGATTACCATTATCATTGACAGTGGTTGGTTTGTAAAAATGTTAAGAAATAAAAATTTATCATATTTTAATTAATTAATTAATTATATTGTAATTAATCAATTACAATATATTGATTA
>JAOSBN010000004.1:21837592-21869732 GCA_027563595.1 Erythroxylum suave | reverse complement strand
TTATTTAATTAATTATTAATAATATTTTAATTAATTATAATGTAATTAATTAACCCATTCCTCTATAACAATGATACACATTCCTCTAGATTAGGAGAGAAATGGAGTATTACCCAAAAGTGGATAATCAAAATAATAACCTTATAATCATATCCCTTACCAAACTCAATCTTTCATTCCATACCAATACCCCTTTTTTCATACCCCCAAACAAGCACCCCTTTAGACTACTAATTGTAAAGGCTCAACAAGCTTATACTTAGATCATAGCCAAAAGATTCACTTAAGGAAATTACAATTATGTACTCACATCATCAATTGCACTGTTTATGGGAATTTAGGGGAAAAGTTAGGAATTCAAATAAGAACTCTCAAAATTTGATGTTTACAACTTTGATAGGAATCATAGTTTTGTAGCTAAAGAATGATCAATACACTTTTAGAGGTGTAGTCCCAAGCTTGTGGGGGAAAAAATCAAAGGAGTAATAAAGACAGAGTCCCCAAACAGATAAATGAGTCGACAATATCATTGAACCTCTGAGACTAGAAATGTAGGGTGGATCTTCCTACAATTGAATTATTTGAGCCATCCTATGGAAGCTTAAGCTGCTTGAAGTTTGAAATGGTACTATAAATCCTACTGACAATATTGTATAGTATCAAGAGAAGATGGATTTAAAAGGAGCTTCAGAGATGCTCTAGTATAAATCCTTATCTTATACTTTGGTTGGTGTATTTAAGAATTGGTATCAAACCATCCTAAGGAGATCCATGTCAAGTTTTGTGCATTTCAAGTACAAAGAGCTTACTTTGTTAAAAATAATAGGAGAATTAAGGATTTTGCTAATTTTAAAATGGTGTAAGGAAAGGAAGAAAATCCCAACCGTTACACTCAAAGGTTTAGTGTGGAGGCCACACAAATGTCTAATATATACACCATAATAATAAAAAGTATTTAAGAAAAGGTTTACATTATCATTAACTTATATGGAAATCTCTTTTTATGGATAATGTTCATTATTTTAGAGGAAGTTGAACACTCTTTGGAGTAGATGGAACAAACATCTCTTAGGGTTGGGGACAAAGAAGGAGGAGACAGTATAGTACAATGGTCTAGTAAAAGGAAGCAAGGGGAAAAGAGCATATAGATAGAAATAAGAAAGCCCATAGGCCTGCTAATTTGTTGATACATTAAACACACTAGAACACAATATCTAACTCTATACAACTATATTTGTAGTAGTGGTGAGAAAAAATCATATTCATAAATAGTATATTTCTAGCTTTTGTAATGAATAAATCAGTGTTTATAATTAAGAGGGTTTGATTGAATTCAATTAAAAAATAAATTAAAACTGAACTATTGAAGGTAAATTAAATCAAGCAGTACAAAATTCTAGGATTAATTGATGGGTTTCAAATTCAATTTGCGGTTTAATCTCTATCTTTAGACAAATGTACATAATCAATTGACATGTTGTTCTTGAACCTCTCATTGAAATTATTAACTGTAGATTAACAATAAGCTCTGTTATTCCCAAATTTTTCTTATGTTGTATCTAATTAAAACAAACTATTTAATTAGGTCTAACTATCAGATAACCCATAATAAGCTCTTTAACTTTAGTGTGTCAACCACATTACGTAATAGGAAAATAGGAATCATATAACTTAGGTCATTTAAACTATACAATGTTATCCCTAATGATGCTTGACCATTAGTTTATCACAAGCGAACCAGACGTACAACAATTATGTATTGCAACCTGATTTTGGCAATGAAACTATAGATGAATAATCTAGTAGGCCTATCTAAATTATTCATACATAAATCCAAAACATTAAACACAAAATAATATAGTTAATCTTAAAAGAGAGTTAAGAATAATATCATTACTTTAATTAATTCCCAAACATGTTCATCGACCTTGATATTACTTTTGAATTGGAAAATTGAAGTTTAACTGCTTATAACTCTCAAAAACGAAGGAAATTTGCCTCTTTTTGAGTTTCTACTCTCTTCATACTTTTTGGCCTCTTAAATGTCCTTTTATAGTGCAAACTTAGGGTTGTATTGTTATATACGATCAACTATAAAGATGTGTAAGTGACTGTATATGTTAATTTGACAGAAGTCGTAGAGTTACATGGTCTTAGAGAGTTACATGGTCGACAGTGTAAGTCACCTACACAGCTGTATAAATCCTCATACAGGTATGTAGATCTTAAGGTTGTTTGAAACAACGTCTTTAAGTTCGTACACACTTCCAATGAGCTACACGTTCTTATATACTGACGTGTAAGTCACAATAACTTCAATTATTCCATTCTTTGTCCCTTTTTAAGCCTAACTTATATATTTCTTACTCCATAAAGGTAAATAAGAAAGAAGACTAATAAAACGACACTAACGATGTGAATTTATCTTGTTTTGGTTCTTATTCCTTCAACTTGTACCTAAAGCAAACTAAAATAAGTATCTTAAACCCAACACAACATTAATCAATAAATATTAAGGAATAAATATATCAACAATAACTATCACTAATACACCCTTATTGTAACTGAATACATTTTTTAACCATATCGTTAATTATATCAAGAACAAGATATTATAGATCTCTCAAAGCTATTGGTGGGCTACCTTGAGTCTAAGAATCCAAAAAAGATTTTCCATTTCACAAAGACCATAGACACAAGACTGATGAACAAAAGCTTATAGAAGACCATTGATTCATTATTAAAAAAAAAAGGCATATCAAGCAATTTGTTACTAAGAAATAGAAGGATGGAGAAAGAAGGAGATATAGCAATAAGTCTCATTCACAAGAGTGTGACAGCAAGTTCATAGTCTCATTGAGGCTTAGAGTGATTAATACAATTGTAATTAGAGACTTAAAGGTGAGAAAGACATAAATGAAGAAGTTGAATATGAATGCCTAAAGCATTCATTAAAATTACGAATGAAGTGAAAAGAAAACGCAAGTATGCAAAATTATCTTCAATGAAGAAGATCTTGAGTTAGGGAATCCCAAGTGATGATTACTACGTACAACCCTAAGAACCTATAAGAGGAGGAGAGTCTTAGTGGAGAATGTTAGTTTTGTCAACATCTTATTTTATTTTAGTTTCATTACACTAGGATTCCCTAATAAGAGATTTTAATGTAGGTGGCACAACACATTTATTAAAATCTCTTATTAGCGAATCTATAATAGGATATCATTTTCCAAGATTATAGACATCAAAATACAACTGCATTATCTTGAATTAAAGATAATACTTATGATATATCACCTTCTTAACTTAGTGCTCTACCATTCCCCCTTAAGCATAAAGGTCCTAAAAAGATGCTAATTTTGGTACAATGATGCTGGTAAATTTTAGGATTAATGCTAATTTTGGTACAATGATGTTGGTAAATTTTATGATTAAATAGATTTTTTACAGAATCACCAAACTGATCTAAGCATAGAAAAATCCTAACATTAAAATGAATCCTAAATTAATATCTTCATCAACCCTCCGTTAGAGTAATTGTCTTACTAAATTGCATCATCAGTGCCCATCACAAACTCTCTTTCTAATTTAGGACTTCAAACTATGGCAATTTCTAACATGAAAAGAAGTATAATTGGCCAAGGTGCTTTAGATAAAAGTTGTTATGATATAAAAGAGAATACTAAGTAGTTGTCTGGGTCTCTTTTTGAGAATGACTCTTTCGTTAATAGTGATTTAGCTCCTAAAAAATCAAGAAGACTAGATCTTACTATAATACATATATGCATAAAGTTCCTCTATTGAAAATAAACATATAACTTAGCTCCTGCTAAATCACATGCTAGAGAAGTAGTTGGGTTACTAAAAAAGCAAATGACAAGGAAGGAAGGAAGTACAATAAGCCCTATCCTAGAATCAAGAAGAAGAAGACTTCCACTAAAGAAGAAGAACAAAGACATGGTAAACTCTATACACTATAAAAGAGAAAGGCCCATTTTGGGAGATGCAAAGCTAAATGTCAAACTTATCCTAGTTAACTTATGAAATCTTACCTCCTTAAACACTTATTTCTTACATAACGTTTTTGTAAATGAAAATCTTAAACTAGTTGAATGTTTATCTATCCTTCCCTCTATCAAAGCTACCAATAGTTAGATGAAGAACAGTTTTTGTGAATCATAAGTAGAGATTCAATGAAATTGTTGCTTTATAAATGACAAGTTGGTTACTTACCGAGAGAAAGAGAAAGAAATGAACAAAATGGCAATGGAACATTAACCTTGGTGCTAATTAGCACTCAATGTCTTATCAATTATAATCACCTATCTATCATTTTAGGACTTAACAATTTCACTCCATGGTAACATGAAATTCATAGAAGATTAGCCAAATGGTTCTACAAATGAGGATAAGCTTTATGGGTAGGAAGGTGAAGGAAAAAGACAATCATTTCATAAGGAAATTGGGGATGGTATGTTTCATCTATTCTTTTACTGATTTAACAATAGAAATTGAAAAAACAAATGAAATCAAATTTAGAAAGAAAGGACAGAGAGAAATAGTAGTTAAACAAATGTAAAGGGATATAACATGGAACCTACAAATTTTTTTAATTTTTTAGGTCTTTGCTATATAAAATGCACATATGGCATGGGACCCAAAGAAAAATAAATTATACCATTTGTATCTTTTTACGGAAGGTTGAAAGAGAAAGCTTGTGAAATGTTAAGGATCATTCCATACGTGTTGAACTTGGGTGAGGAGATATGAAGTCTTTGATGGTCCAGATTATGACATGATCTAATTCAAATTAGGACTAAAATCTAACCCATTATTCTATGCAAGTTATTCCTTTCTCCTTTTATATAAAATTAATAATCTTTCTTTTCCTTCTATTTATAAAATTCATAAAAAACACAAACAAAATTTAACATTGTAAAAAAGATTTCGAAATAGTTATTACCCAAATAAATCGAAAGATAAGGATCAAAATTAAATTAAACAAGCCAAACTAAATCCAAAATCCAAACAATTATTTTTTATTAAACGTAATTAAATGGAAAATTTTAAATTTGTGAAAATTAAATTTGGTTAGGTTATCTCCTAACAAATAATTTCAAAATTTTGTAAATTGGATTCATTCTAGTCATTAACCAAATTCTGTCCTCAATGTTTATCATTATATAGGGTGATGGATGTGCAGAGAGTTGTATAGGTGCCATCTGAATGCATTCTTCCATAATTTGATGAGCCTTATCATATTCATACTTTTCTATTCATTTATGGTATCCTATCATTTTTAACTTATATCTCTCTTCCTTATGTGATGCATAATTCTGTGTACGTTTCTCGATGAATTTTGTTAAAAGTTTATAATATTTAGAGTTTATAAAACTAGTAATATAACATAAATCTTCTTAAGAAAGAGAAGGATATTTATCGTCCATAATATGAAGATGTTGTTAAAGAAATAATTTGTTATAAATACACCAGAAAAAGAAAGTTTCCTCTCGAATGAATAGTGTTCCCTCTAAATTACACAGTAAATTTCCATGTGCATAAGCTTTTTTGGTAGCTTCCAAGCTAAAGTTAGGTAACTTTCTTCTTAAGAAAGTTCCATGGAAGCCTCTTAGGGAGGTTCTTCTCCTATATGAGTGTAACAGAGTCATTTTCCTACCCAACAAGAGTTAATGGATGCTAACATTGTGAGAGAAATGAGTAGGTATAAATTTGAACGAATGAATGGAGCAAGGAAAACACGGAGAAATGTATTTTTAGCATGAACCTCCCGTAAAAAACCAAAACACTTCCCCTCCACCTTAGTTGATGGCATTGTGTCTCCTCCTCTCGAGATGCTTTAAGAAGGTGCAAAATATTGGAGTAACACTTTGATTGGCTTCTTCCGGAGTAAAAGACCAACTTTCCTTTTATATAGAACTGGGCTTAAAAAGGATAGGGAAATAAGGGACTAGACAAAATATTGCTCACTGAGGGAGACACCTTTCTATTTAAATTCACATATCGGGATAACATGTAGAAGATAATGGAATCAAGCCTTTGTCACGTTAGAGAACAACCTTTGTTCATAATTAGGTTCCAAGTTTGGAATTTAATAGAAATAGCATAGAAATAATACCTTTATGGATCAATTTTCATAATGCACCTCTTAAATATTGGACTTTAGATGGTTTAAGTTTTCTGGCTAGTTTAGTTAGGAAACCTGTTGCCATTAATTCAACTACTACTAATCTAGAGAAGGTATACTATGCACGAATCTATGTGGAGATAAATCCTAAAGCTTTGTCTATTTTATGAAACTTAATCCTATCATTGAGCTAGTTAAAGCTGAAATCCAATTAACTTACAATTGAAAACCTCAGCTATAAAAACCAATCTAGAAACCTACAGGGAGGTTGTTGTCAATAGGGGACTACTATGAGTTAGTGGGGATAGTTAATGATCTTACAACTTAAAGCATTGAAGATAATACCAATGATGCTATTCTAGAAAAACCCTACCAATTGAAGGTGAGGTTCATCTTAATAAATAAGACACAAATAGAATTACGGTACCTATTAAGGAGAACGGAAAAACTAATACTAAGGCTTTTAATAGTGAACATGACAAGGAGGCATCTCAACAAAGTCTCTCTGATGTGAGGTAGGAGTAGAATGATCAATTCACTCTAGCTTCCAACAGAAGATCAAGAAGGAAATAGAGGAAACCTAAAAGGAGTTGGTAGTCTCACTATTCATGAATTTCTAGGCTTTTTTAGACTATTAAAGGCCTTGATGAACCTCAAAAGGGACAAGTTTTCAAGGACCTTTTACCAAAAAAGAATATAATCTTACTTAGATCACTTGAAATAAGAACTAAAGCTCAAAAGCTTCACAATATCATGAAAATCTTGGTAAAAGACTGGAAATTTGATTCCAATCATGATCATCACTAAAATTTCAAAATCTTATGTGCTTACAATCATCAAAAAATACCATTCATTGTGTTAAGCTCTTCATACCAATATATCCATATTATTTGCAAGCTCACTAACTCAAGGATTGGGCTTGAAAATACTATTATTTATATTGCTAACCTTGAATTTCAAGGAGCAAAAATGTAGGAGGATTTGTGATTTATCCAAATCTCTATAAATAAGCCCTGGTTGATTACAGGAGACCTTAATTATGTACTTCATCCCTCTGAGGTTCAAGGAGATAGGATTAATTCATCTAATATTGGAAAAGAGTTGGAAAATGCTATTATAAAACTAGAGGTGATTGATCTTAAACCAGTAGGGAGTTTCTTCACTTAGAGCAATAAGCAACAAGGAAATTGTCTTATTAGGAAGAAAATTGACAAAATACTTGTTAATTAACTTTGGTTGAGCCAATTCCCTAGTTCTTATTCCCTCTTTGGATCTCTGTTATGTTCTGATCACTCCAGTACAAAAGTTATAAATTTCATCCCTCTAACCCCCTTCAAAGCTCCATTCAGATTCTTCAGCATTCTTATAAACAAAGATGGGTTTATAAAACTAGTGCTTGAAGTTTGGAGGACTAAAATACTAGGTTGCAATGCTTACCGACTTATAAGAAAACTTCATATTCTTATAAATAAGCTAAAGACTTTTCATAAAGCTAATCAGTCCACATCCTTTGTAAAGCTTCATGAAACTAACGAGGAATTAGGAAAGCTCAAGAAGCATGCTATCATAATTCTGATAGCATTTTCTTCAGAATTGTTAAAGTCTCCAGGATCACCATTCTTTGATTATGTAAAAAGCTAGAATCACCTAGTTGAAGAGGGTGATTTCAATACCAAATTCTTCCATTATTCTACCTTAGGAAGTATAAATTCTTACAAGATCAATTGTCATATAGATTTTAATAATCAAATGGTGACTGGTAGATCCTCCTTGAAGGATATGATTTTCATTTATTTTGAGAGTTTGCTTAAAGGTACAAGTACATTTGTTTTAACTAGCTTGCAAGAAGTTATGAAACTAATTGGTCCTCATATCTCCTTATCTCAGGATGCTTTGTTAAAGCTCCAAAAACCTACTTCTCCCTAGGAGATCAAATTAGTACTTTTTAGTCTCAATCCTATGACAGGTCCAGGCCTAGATGGGTTTAATGTCCATTTCTTCTAGAGAACCTAGAAAATCATAAGTAATCTACTAGTGGAAACTGTTTTGAAATTTTTGAATTTTGGAAGAATTTTCAGAGAAAGTAACGCTACTCATACCTGCTTGATTCCTAAACTTCTTAATGTAAATTGCCTCAATGATTTCATTCAATCTCATATTATGATATTTGTGTATGAAGTGATTACAAAGCTTCTTACTAATAAATTAAAAGGGACCTTAAACTAGATTATTCTTAAGAAGCATTTATACTTGGCAAATCAATTTTAGATAACATACTCCTAGTGTAGGAGTTGATAATGTATTACAATTCTGGCAGATCCATCAAAATTTATGTTATTAAAATAAATTTTTCCAAAGCTTTTGACAAATTTCAATTGAAATTCATCCTAGTATGCATGGAATGGTTTGGTTTCCCCAATTTCTTTATTAATTGGATTCATTCCTGTATTTCTACTCCATCTTACAAAATTCTCATCAATGGTGTTCCTAATAAGCAATTCAAAGACTTTAATGGAATAAAGGAAGGAGGACCCCATCTCTCCTTACCTTTTAGTCATTTCTATGAAAATTTTGAACAGGATCATATGTTTCAATACCTTTAGGCGCTCTAATATCAAATTCCATCATAAATGCAAGGAGATTTCTCTTACTTAAGTTTTGCAAATGATCTCTTACTGTTATGTGGAGCACATCAGAATTCTATCTCAATCTTGCATTATTATCTTATGATCTTCTGCAGGTTTTTTGGCTTAAGCATCAACTTGTGCAATAGTGGAGTTAGTTTCTCCTCAGATATCTCCAACACTATAAGCTTTCATCAGTTTTTGGTTTGAATGTACATAGCTTACCTTTTAAATGCCTGGAGGTTCCCATATCTTCTAAAAAGCTGAAATAACAGGATTGCTTAAGGATCTTGTAGAAATATAAGAAAATGATTAATTCTAGGCATAATAAAGCAATTTCACAGGCTAGGGGAGTCTAACTTATTATCATTGTACTAAATAATCTTTTTAGACCTTAGAACTCTCATCTACTCTTACCAAAAAGAATCAACAAGGAGATTGAAAAATGCATCAAAAACTTTCTCGAGGCGAGTAAGAGTGACATCTCTAAAGGAGCTAAAATTAAATGGGAACAAATACATTGGAGGAAGCAGGAAGGGGGCCTTAGGAATTACTTCAATCCAAACTTTTCAAACAATAAAAGTGGCTAAAAGTAATTGGATTCTATTTAATGATAAATAATCACTTTGGAGCTAACGGATAAGTGAGTTTTACCTAAAGGACCTAACTTATGGAAATTATAGATAGGAAAGAGCACTCTTGACCTTTCATTCAAATTCTAAGAAAAAGACAAGTTGTATACTCTTTCATCAAAATTCAAGTGGGAAATGGTGAGGATACATGTTTCTAGTTTGATAATTGTGCTTCTCTAAGTCCCCTCTGCCTAAGAGATGATATTTTTTCACTTACTACTAAAATTTCTTCACATGCTTAAGTTGGGAGTGTTATTGAGCATAACTCTTGGCACTTTACATGTAGGGGCACTTAAAGGTGCTTGAGATATTTTCCTAACTATCTACCTAATCCCATATTAGCTAATAAGAACCTTTATGGTCCATGACCAACAATGGAAACTACTCTAACTCTTCATGCCTTAAAGCTCTCAGGCCTACCATTCCACACATTCCTTGGTTCAACACCATTTGGAAAGGATACTTAAAACCAAAAGCCTCCTTTCATCACTTAACTAGCACTTATGAGAGATTAAAAACAAAAGATAAGATTGTTGGACCCAATGATATCCTATATGAGCTACACAATATTGAGGCAAAAAAATGTTGATCATCTATAGTTCAAACGCAGCTACACAACTTCCATTAGGCTAGTATTCAACATTTATTGAGTCTGTACTTGTATAAGACAAATTGGGAGAATATTTTAGAATGGGCTAGAAAAAGTTTGACATACTGGGAAAGATCGAATTTGTCTAAGCCTTAGCCTTAATTATGCAATTTAAGCAATTTGGAGGGAAAGAAATCAAAGATTATTCAACAAGACCACAATAAATAAGCATACTTTAATTCACAAGTTACATTGTTGGATTATGGAAACTTTGGTAGCTCATCAAGTTGCTGGAAAATTAGGCACCCACTTTAGAAGACAATAGAATCTTTAATTCTCTAGTTTCTTCCCAAGGATTATAGGAAGGATACTATATTTTTCGTTTCACTTTATTTGCTTGGTATAATCATATAATGTCCCTTTTTAATGCCTTTTATGGCTTTTAAAGAATTTTTACATTTAATTTTCCAAAAAATGAAGATGTCTACTTTTTCTTCTTCCTTTTTCATCTTATCCTTGTTGATAGCCATTACCCAGTCCTTTTAGTTCACCTTTATGTAGTTTTGAAAAGATCTCCAACCTCTTGATTTTATAGAATTGGGAATCATTTAATTTAAAAATCTAGATTCTTATTTGAAATTATCCATTGATTTACCTTTGACTCTCAAATCATTTAGAAGTTATATGGCAAGCTTCTCAATAGCTAACTCCAAATCTAGTTTTCCTTCTTGATAAGCTGGGGGTTTATATGGAAATCTGATCAGGGGCTACTTTTTCTTTATTATACACCTCTTGCTTAGTTACTATGACTAAACTTAAGATGATTTCACTATCCCAATTTGTAAATGATATTATAATGGTTATTTCTACCTTGTATCTATTTTACACCTCCTACATTGTTATTCCCACCAAAGTTCAAACGATTTCAGCATCCTAAATTGTAGGTGTTATTTTACAGGTTATTTTGTTGTCTTTGGTAATTTTCAAGATAGTCTGTGTTTATTAACCTTATTTTTGTCTTATCCTCCTTTATAAAGCTCATAATATAATGTTTGAGAGGGTCACACTACTCCATTTAGGCTATCAATTCTTCTCATAAATGCCTTAATCTACCAATATTATGATTACATCCACCTCATGAATGCCTACAAGTCTGGTTGCCTTTGTCTTACTTTATTGCTATTGGTAATTTTTTTACATTTATCTCTTTAATCAACTTTAAATCACTTTTGAAATCTTTATTTATGGTTCACATATCAGTTGCATCACATATATGTTTTTTTGCATAGACCGTTATAAAAAGTCCAAACTTACAACAATATTGTCAATAACCCATAGTTTGGGCACCTCTTGAGAAAGTTTATATATCTTTCCCATGAATCATATAATGTCCTGTTGTCTAGCTATCAATAGGTAGAGGAATCATTCCTTAACTTTATAGTCTTAGCATGTGGGAAGTACTTAACTAAAAGCTTCTCTACTAAGTTATTATGGTGATTGAAGCAATAGGTAATAATTTCAACCATTATTTTTTTGATCCCATAGTGATAATATAAATTTATTTAACATGATGGAATCTTTAGTTGCTTTATAGATTTTAAATGTACCATACATCTTCAAAAAGTTGGCAATATATGCAGTGAAATCTTCACTTGACAATACGTCAAATTATATGAACTATTGTAACATCTAAATGATGCTAGTTCGATTTTAAATTTATTCAATGTAATCGCCAATCTTGATATGCTAGATTATATTCCTATCAGTGATAGCTTCATATAGTCCAATATAGCCTTGTACTCCCTTCTATTTTATCAAATTATTGATTTAGTTGGACTAATAACTTATCTCTCTCTCTCAACATTTATAGCATGTTTTCAATCTCTAGATTCTCTTTAACAAGGTCATAAGAGTTGCTTCTTAACATACACCAATTGTTAAAATCAAATCATAACAATCACAAAAATCTTAACAAATAAAAGAACAAGAAACATACACAAATGGAAAACTAGATTAATGATTATCGAGTATCTTTAATAATAAATTGTTCCCCAAAACACTAAAAATTTGATTAAAGTTTTGCCTATTATCCTAGTACAAGACTATAGACAAGTGGACATATCATTTTGTAACTAATGTCAAGGGTTGATCCTATTAGAAAAATTATAACTAGTAAATCTAACTATCCTACTATTATCTAGTCACAAATAGGAGTGACTAAATGGTTAACTACGACTAAACTTAAAGTAAACTAAATAAATTGATCACCACTGGAATAATCAATTGGAGCAATTAGATAATAATAACATGTAAAATAGACTTCCACCTTTTATCATCTTATGTCTTTGATTTCTACATATTTAGTTTTTTGTTTGGACCACAAAATATCCTAATGTTATGATTTTTGAAATCCCATAAAAGTCACCATAATATTGGAAGCGTCATATATGTATATCCCTTGATTCCAATTAATCCTCAATATAGGATTCTAAGTCAATCTAAACTTATATTCTTCTGAAAATGTCTATATATAAATTCATATTCAGTTTAAGCTCTGTTTGTATACATCAAAGGAACAAAGCCAATATGTTCCAAACATAAAGCTCTTTATTATAAAAATTGAAATAAATCAATGTAAAAACAAGCTCACATTTAATATAATCTAATTAAATATAAAATTTGTTAGCCACTAATCATTCTTGAAATTATAAAAAAACAAACAAAACAATAAAAAATTAATTGTAATAGTATCCCTTGATGATAAAAAATTGAAATAAATCGATGTACTAACAAGCTAAGGTTTCATTTAATATAAATATAAAAACATTTAGCTACCAATCATTGTTGAAATTATAAAAACAAACAAAGCAATAGAAAAACTCATTGTAAAGATACCCCTTGATGATAATCTCAATCCTTGAATGTGATTGACTTCTTTGGAATGATTTTGATCTCTTTCTTGTAAAATGCAGCCGCAAGATATGTAGTTTAGGACTTTCTCTCCCTAATGTCTAGTAAAAACTAATTACAACTTGGAAAGAAAGTAAAACAAAACTAAAAATATCTTATTTTATTTAAGGATTTTTTTCTTTATTTATGGATTTTTATTGTGGATATAATCTAAGACTATATCTCAGATCGTGTATTTCATCCACAAACCTTTGAAGAGAGAAAAACAGGTTCTAATACGTCCATGTCCGAAGTGTGTATCCTTCGAATTCTTTTTCACCACTTGATGTAATCTCTCTCTGGCCGAGTAACACACCATTTTCTCAACATCAAAGTTTTTTCAAGGAAAACACCTTAACAAACGGTTGTGTGATAGATCATATTTATTCTTCTCGCCATCTATTTCTATCCAAAGAGATGCACGTCCTTATACATGTACAGTGTTGTACCAAGTAGTATTTAGCCCAAATTTACCTGCTCTTCTTTTTTTTGCGCCCTTACCCAAGCAACTTCTCTATAATTGCTTAAAACAAAAAATAAAATTAATCAAATAAATGTAATTTACATGGAAAACACAATAAATACTAACTAAAGTATATGTTATGTATATGTCATGCATATCAATATTCGTACCAAAACTCAATATATCATAATGAAACACCGTAATATAAAAGGAATGCATGATCTTAGGAAGGGAAGTACTAAGAAAAAACTCGGCTTTGAAGTTGGGAATTTGAGTAGAAATTTTAGGAAAGCTTCACTATGAGTTTGCTCGAAGTCAGTAAATGTTATATAGAGAGGCGAAAGAGTGGTATTTATAATGATTTTCAATAGGGATAGTTAGATAGAGAGACCTTCTAACTATCCAAAAATGTTCTGTCGACATTTTGTAATTCAAAACCCCTTTTTTTGTTTGGACATTTTTGGATAATTAAAACTTTTATTTAACTTAAATAAATATAATTGAATACTCATGAAGTGGACTTTAAGTTTATTTGATTCCATTAATGTTTATGAAACCTGAGGGGTAATTAATACACAAGAACTATTCATGCCCATCTTTTTGAGTTAGATATCCCATGTCTTAGGATTTAGGAATATATTGATAACTTATGTGCTGAGTTTCTCCTAACACACGGATTTTTCTTTCTTCTTACACCCATGGCATGTGCCTCTTATGCTTATAGGAGTTGGTCAGGATCAATGACTTGTGTGTGTTGTACCAGCCAAAAACGATATTGAAACTACAAGTACTATCCTGGCTTACAGTAGTGGCGGGAATTCACAACTAAACCTAATACTCTAAGCCTTCCCAAAGTCCCGGCCTCCTTCTTCCGTTTTCACCTTCTCTCGGCTGCCCTCAAGCTCCCGTTGCCACCGAGGCTTATGGCCACTAGCTCGTCGCCAGCTCTTTTTCAAGTTCTCTCTAGCCTGTCGCTCCCTCCTTCCCTCGACGATGTTGACTTGCCACCGCTGTTAAAGACAAAGCAGCAGCCTAAATTCTAGGGAGAAGTTGAAGGTTACTTACTAGCCGTAAGTAGCCCCACTTGAATCCCTTCACTTCTAGCCTTGGGTTGGTTTCACCTATATATAAACTTAAAAGATTGGTGTGGTACCCATGCATGATAAACATGCAATAATAAAGAGAAATAGAATATCGTGTGGTTCAGCTGTGAGAACTCTTTGGCTTTGTCAACATGCAAGGAATAACCGGTGGAAGCTTCTCTTCGAGCTGTTAGCTGAGAGCATTGGACATTGGCTTCTTTGTTCTGATAGTTATTGTCCTGTCGTTAAGTGGGTAGGGATGGATTCTGGTCTAGCCTTCACGTGTCTGCTTCTTGTAATGTCTAATCTTAAAATGTCTTGTAATATGCGAGAGGAGCCATTGTGGGGCTCGGGCCCTTGTTCTCATTAATATACTCGTGTTTCCAAAGATAACTGTTTCTTGTTTTCAATAGCATTCCCAAGATATTTTAAGAACAAACGGTGAATAATTTGTATATGTTCCTTAACGATGCATTATTCTATAATTTTATAAAATTAAAGTACTATTTATAATTTTAAAAAAAATCATTCAAAATAGTATTTAGTATTTATTGATATTGATATTGATATTGCGCTATACCATAATTAAATCCAATACTAATCCGGCATTTGTAACATTACCTAACCACCAAACCACCTTATATAAGTAATAAAGAACATCTTTTACAAGGTATATTATAAGTAATAAACTTCTAAGATATGTTCTCTCCCAAAGGAAATTAAATACTAAGGACACTTTAATTCCACTCCTATTTTATTGTTTTAGTTTTAGTTTTGCTTTTAAATAAAAATAAAATTTTGTTTGGTTATTAATATCAATGTAGTTATATTTATATTATTGATGATAATTACATATTAGATAAAACATGAAAATAAATAAAATTATTTGTAATGCTTATTAATCATTAATATATCAAATAATTTAGTAAAATATATTTAATTGATTATAAACTATATTACAAAATTTGTAAATTTTGAAAACAAGAAGAAACCAAAACTTTAAAAAAACTAAAAAACTTTAAAAAATAGACCTTTTTTAGATTTGAAAGGAAAAAAAATCAAAAACCGAAACAGAAATAGACAGACGTTAACTTAAATGTTTCTACGATCATAATTATGTCAACCCTAAAAGCTCTGTTAAGTCAACTTATAGACGAAATATCCACTGATGTAAAAGCTTATACACATACATGAATGTGAATGTTAATTTTAGTGTTAATACTAATAATGGATCTAACTCCACTTTTAGACATTGAATCGAAATTCCTGACTACTCAACCCCTTAACTAGGATTCAAACATTAGCTGTAGCAAAAGAGGACACTGCATCACCTTGATCACCAGGTCTCCGTACAATTCTAAAGGACTCTTTGGTCCTGACGGACATATAATTTTAACTCTTTTTTTTTTTTTTTTTACTCTCTATGTCCTTTTAAACATAGATTGTATACATCCTTGGAGAATGATGTGATAAGAGGAGGAGTCTAAATCTTCTGTCCAATTTTATGGTGTCTTATTCTGTCCCCTGAATCTCAGCCATTCATTTCTGTAAGTCCTGCGTGGGTCCCGCATAAATAAACGTGGGACCTACATAAATGAATGGCTGAGATTCATAGAACAGAATAAGACACCATAAAATTAGACAGAGGATCCTGTCTCTATGAGGAGGTATAAACATTTAATTTGACATGCCAAACAAGGGCTCTTAGGTCAATATACATGAATTGCAGCACCTTTCATAGATACTTCCACGTTAGCTTGTTTCTTGGTTCCCGAACAAATGTGTATAGAATTTCAAAACCTCCTTTGCATTCACTTTTGTTGAAGCTTCTTCTCTCTTTTTTCTCCTTTCTTTCTCTGTTCTCTCTGTGTTGTCTCCTCTCTCCTTCTTCTTAGCCTGGGTTATTGGTTCATGGATATTGAACCCTTGTGGGCTCTGGGGGGTTGGTTCCTTTTTCCTGATTGCATGGCAACATCAAAATCACGCACGCCAGTTTCTGCAACCTGCTCGATATCACCGCTTCATTTCCTTTTATTCTTTGCTCTTCTCTTCTTTCTTCTTTTGCTCGCAAGCAATCCTACCAGTCCCATGAACCCTTCGACTAAGGGCTCTTCAATTACAGTCAAAAGGGTTTTCTTAGAAACCTCAGAGTCGGCCTCTACTACTACTTCTAACATGAACTTGCACCCAGGACAAGCGCACAGCGCACGCAGATCTTCTTCTCCTTCTTCTTCGTCCAAGCGTCGAGAGTTTGGTGTCGAAGCTCATGAAGTTCCTAGTGGTCCAAACCCCATATCAAATTAGCAGGCAAGTTGATGGGAAGCTTAGATTTTCACCCCCATAAGCCGGTTCAAGACTCTAAAGTTGTAACCGTGAAGTATTGTGAATTGTCATCTTTATGGCCATGGTTTTGGTGCACCATTAATACTGCTTGTCCTCAGCGAGAAGTTTGTTACTTTGTTGTTATGTGATCATTATGCTTAGCCTTACTCTTTTCATATTTTCTTTTTCTTTTTTGGTTTCTGTATTGAGATGGGAAAGGGGTTCCTTTTTCTTAATAGAAATGTATAGCATAAGATATACTTTAATTTGATATATTATGCATGTATGAACCAATCTATTTGTTTCACATATAGATCCTGATGGTGATCGAATGGTTATTTTTATTATTTTCTTTGGCAGTTTTCTAAGATTGTTGGACCTGGTGAAAATGTGTTATTTGCTAATGAATTAGACTATTGGGGACAAAAGGAATCATCTTTTCCAATAAACTGACCAAGATCATTATGATTTAGATTTAGAGAATATTATCCTGGATTGCTATATATATACCAGTTTAATTTTAAGAATTTCACTTCATCTTAGCCTTTTATGGATTATGTTAGAGATCTTGCAGTGTTGAAGAAAAATGTTTATTCTGTCAGATCATATGTCGTATTTTCTATTCTTGGAGATGGGCTACAGATAGAGCGATGACTCTTCTGTTGGTTTTCCGCGTAGTTAATTTTCTGCAGTGGCTCAATATTTCTTTTGTGCTACAACTTTAGAAGTTCTATGAACTCAATGGACAAAGGAGGCTCAAGATTTAAATATCATCGCTGGAGTTACTCATCGTTTAAAGATTCAAGTTTAATTCCCAGGCAGGGCCACTAGAATTTTGAAAGGTTATCTGTGACTCCAAACGATATAGCAAGCAATTTGAAAAGATACATACATACATACATACATACATACATATATATATATAGTCTCTAATTATCACATAACACTTAGGAATCTAACCAAACATAGAAGAAGCAGCAGGAAATAAGGTATGTAAATATCGAAGATATAGTGTGCATCAGTTTTTGCCAAAATTTCCTTCTGGGTATCCAGAGTTCGTCAAGTTAGGAATTGAGCAAGGCCGATAAAAAGGGAATCTATGAGAAGCATTTTTTACTATGAAACACGAGAGAGAAGGTAGCGAGGTGTCTCTTTTGCCTTACTAATAATTGTGGATCACCCTTGGATTTTACCTTTGTCCTCTCGAACACATCATCCAAGAAAAGCAGAGGCCACACGTCACGAGTGAGCCCAAGCTAGCTACGCAGTTCTACTTTGACTGGATGAACCCATCAATCCCATGATTTGATAATAATAACAACACTGCATCCAATAATATGCTTTATCACCGTGTCTCCTGTAGCTGCAAAGAAAAGAAAAGAGGAAAAGATAAAAAAGAGAGGAGAGACAAAGCGCTTTTAAGTCAGAGAAAACATCGTCTCAAGGTGTCCTTTGACTTGTTCCAGGTTTCTTTTCTTTATTTTTAATCCCCAGGATCGAAGCTAGAGCATTTTTCAAGCGCAAATCATGCTACTAAAAAGGGTAATTCCAGTGTCTGCATATGGCGTACCATTTAAGTGCGTGGTTTTTTTTTAGTTTGACCATATTTAAAAAGTTGGAAATGAGCTGACAAATACATGTGCCAGTTTTTGGCCTCAATTATGTCATTGAAATCAGTGGAGTGACAAACTTATGCAATGCATTATCTTGAAATGCTAATGAAGGTAGAAATACTTTCAAAGTAAAATTTTAATCTGCAAATCTTAGGATCGAGGCCTCTTCAATTGACCCGGACTCTTCATCCTGAGTATAAATCAGATAACAGATGCAATTTCTCAAGATCGTAGGTAGGTTACAACTGAAATTACTTTTTACAACAAAAATGCTTTCTTAAAAATAACAGTCTTCAACAAGCTGCTCATTACTCTTGGGATATTAAGCTATTAGTGATGTCAATGGGTTGGGCTGAGCCGAGCCAAGGCTGTTATGGCTGGCCGCGGGCTGGCCTGCCCGGCCCATGTATAATTTTTTTAATTTAAAAATTACTAAATGGTGTCGTTTTGGACAAAACGATACTATTTTGTCCAACTTTGCCGGGCCGGGCTGGACTGACCTATGGCTCGTCCAACCCGGGCTAAAAACGAGCTGGGTCAGGCCGAAATTGTCATCCCTGTAGGCTATACGAGCACATCTATTTATACATTCAATGAGTTGGTAATTTAAAAAAGCATGTGACCAGCAGAGTATCATAACGTTAATCAAAATAAAATAACTAGATTATTATTATAGCATTGGTAAGTCTAGATCGATCTCACAGGAAATGTGTGAAAAGTTGTTGAAATAAAATTAATTGGTATTTAGGAAAAATGAGAGGATTTAAAATAAAATGAAATAAACCTAATGAAAACAAATTAAAGAAAACATGCAAAAGTTAGCTGACATGTTATAAAGCTAGTCAAAATAAAATAAATAGACTATTATTACAGCAGTGATGAGTCTAAGTTGATCCCACAGGAAGAGTGTAAAAAGTTGTTGAAATGAAATTGATCGATATTTAGGAAAAATGGGAGAGTTTGGATTTTGAAGTAAGAAAATAAAATAAAACAAACCTAATGAAAACAAATTAAAGAAAACATGCAAAAAAAGGATAAAATTGGGGAATTTGGTAAGGATTCGGTTCTTTGGTTCAATCTCGGCCTACACCCCAATTAAGTATAATTCATTTATTTGTTATTCTTTTATCTCTCTTAGCAATTATCGGTTGTAGATTAACAACAAGCTCTGTTAATCCCAATTTTTCCTTGAATCCTAGTTAATCACGGAGTGCTTGTTAATTAACCCTAGCTATTGGAAAATCTTGAACAAGCTTTCTAAGTTTATCTTGACAACCACATTACGAATAAGAAAAATAGACCAATCTAGGCAATAATCACACAAGCTCGGATTATTTAACCTATGTTATGCTATCTCTAATTATTCGAAACCATTAGTTGCTACACATAAATCCAAAATATAATGATTACATATTACATTCAATTCTAGTAATGAGTTTTCATGAAAAATGATTCAACAGATTCGGAACCATTTGTCACTACACTTGAATCAGGAATATAATGATTACGTATTACATTTGATTCTAACAATAAGTTTTCATGAAAAACAATTTAATAGAGCATTAAATTCATCATCATTCATAATTTTGACACATAATTTTGTGGCGGAATTATTCATAATTTCGACATATGCCCACACTTGATTGCTGAATTAAGGGAAGTGTATAAAAGGCTTAAATTGGCTTAGGACCTTGGCTATCAGAAAATCGTACTGGAAGTGGACTCGCTGGAAGTAATCGATATTCTTTCCTCCTCTGCGCGACTACTAACTGAGGCCCCTTGTTTGGTGCAAGACATATAGGCGATACTAGGCCGAGACTGGAAGGTGCAGATTCAACACTTCTTTAGGAGGGGAATAACTATGCAAGCAAGACCAGGACTGCACGTACTTACCAAACCTCCGTTGGAAGCAATGTTTTTTGTACACCATGATAGTCAAGGAACTTTGTATTACCGAGGCATGTGTTAATGTTGTAATTTATGTTTCATTGTTTTGCTTGTATTAAAAAAACATCATCATCATTCAATACCCAATGAGAAGAAAAAACAACAAAATAATAAAAAATTGTTTAACCTTTGTCGTCGGCATCGATGTTGTCTCCAAACCAGTGTCGAGAACTTAGCCTTCCATGAGTCTCCCTAAAAAAAATGCTTTAGCCCCCATAAAAATACCCCCAACCAAAACCCCTCTTCGATTCTTCACTGCACAAACTCTCTTCTCTTTACTATTCACTATTCACGATTCGACAATTAAACATAGATGGACCACCGTCAGTATTCGCCTATCCTCTCTTCTCTCGCAGCTCTCTTACGTTTCACTCATGCCACTCTCTCCATTCCTTATTGCCAGCCTCTTCACTATTCCCTCTTCATTGTAGCTTGATTTAACAATTTAAGATCAAAGAGTTTTTGGTCCATACATCCTCTTCATGTTCTTAACCCTCGTAGATCTGTTAAACACTTGCATTAATGCTAGCGGACGTTTAACGCATGCTACAACGCCATCTACTTTAGATCATGTTGCTGTCATATCATACTTGTTGTTGTGTGTCGTTTTGGTGATCGGCTACTCCTTAACGTGCTGTCATTTCACTCTTTACTTACTATTGATTTAAAAAGTTGTAAGTATTTATTCAATCTCAATCTCTTTGTTTTTGTTTTTGTTTTTATTTTTAGTTTTCTATTTTTATTTTCAATAACAAGACTCAGTATGAATCCTGCTAGGACGTAGAGTCTACGTTAGAAGCTTCCATAGTCAAACCAAATCATTGCAAATTAGGAGTTAAATCAGGACAGAATATTTCCACAATTTAAATGTAATTATTATACGATTATTACCATAGTTAGAGGAGATATAATACTATAAGAGTAGTGACTATAAACAATGATGAAATCAATAAAAAATGGAAATGATTTCTAGCCTTTTCAGATTGTTACCATTGTAAGATGGTATCAAAGCAGAGTTATGGTCTTAGACCTATTGTTCAATTGCTCATCATCTACCATATCCTTACCAGTTTGAAGCCACACACCGTTTTCTTTCCAAACCCCCTCCTTCGAAACCAACAAACCAGAAACAATGTTAGAGGGTTCTTCTAGTAATCAAACCAACCAAAACATTCAAACAGGTCCTACAAACCAAACAGTTCCTGATGGCATAACAATCCAGATTGCAAACTTGCTGAGAAACAGTCTCAGTAATCAACCAAGCCAATCCAATTCTGACAACCTGACAATTAGGCTTAAACTGGACGGAGACAACTACCCATTATGGGTACATCTGATGAGAGTTACCATTGGGGGCAAAGGCAGAACACAACACATCACTGGAGAACCACCTGCACCACCAAGAAATGATCCAGGATTCTTGAGATGGGAGCAATCCAACTTGAATGTCTTCTTCTGGATCATTCAGAATATAGAACCAAACTTGGTAAACAATGTGGTAGAATATCCTTTAGCGAAGGAATTATGGGATGGGCTGGCCATTATATATGGCAGTGGAGTAGACGCTTTGCAGATATTTGATCTGCATATGCAGGCTAATAAATAACAACAAGGAGGCAATACATTGGAGCAGTTCTGGAACACTATGCAAGGCTTATGGCGTAGCATCGATCGTAGGCAACCAACCCAATGGGCTACCCCACAGACATTACAATCTACAACAGAATCATACAGGAACACAAGCTCTTTCAATTTCTTGCTGGGGTTGATGGGAAGTTTGATGCCATTCGCAGAGACATTTTGAAGGAAAATCCTCTCCCCTCAGTGGAATCCACCTACGCCACCATCAGGAGAGAGGCCGCCAGGCTTCAAATCATGAAGCCGGCAACCAGTGGTGACGGGGATTTTTCATCATCGAGGATTGGTGCAGGATTAATCGCAAGAACGCCAAGGGAAAAGCCCAAATCAAAACCAGCAAACCAAATGACAAAGGGGTGTGCTTGTTCAGAATCCATTGGAAAACAGTGGAGATCATCACCACGGGAGGATAAATCAAAGCTTTTTTGCACCCATTGTGGTATGCACAAACACATTAGAGATAATTGCTTCAAAATCGTGGGTTATTCGGAGTGGTGGGGGGACAACCACAAACAGCCCACTGGAAATCGCACCACCAGTAGCAAAGCTGTCGACGCTATGGGCATCCCGAATGACGCCAATAGTAGCGGCGGTAGCTATGAAGCAGAGATCGAAGGAAGCGGTGGAGGTCAGAAAGGTTTTGCAGCAATTGCGAATGGAATGAAGGCGAACCCTAATGAGGCGGAACAAAGAGTTAAAGGGTTTGGGAAATTTCTCCCAAACCTTATATGTTTTAACCCTAGGTTTTTTAAACCAGGGTATTTCAGTGATTATAATTTGGGTATAGGTGATTTATGTGATGAGCAATCTAACCCCTGCAGTTTTGAAAAATTACAAGCGAGTACTCTAGCAACCTAGACCCAAAAACAGCAACCTTCATGGCCCAAAGTCCAATCAAAATCTGCAAAGCCCAAAATAGCCAAATTAGCCCTAACTCCCAAAGAGGCCTATTTCCCTAATCAGCCCAAACCAAAAAAAAATCCCAGCAATCTACACTTTAAATCAATTTGGGCCAGAAATATCTAAGGCCTTTATAATGAACCCAAACCGGAAAAAAACCACTGAGTGGATTTTTGACTATGGTGCTACAAACATTATGACCCACGATCCTTCAGATACTATTGTTCCAATAGTATCCAATAAAGCCTATATTCAAACTGCCAACGGGGGGTTATCAGAAGTCAAAGGGGTCGGATCTGTTGCAATATCTCTGAAATTAAAATTGTCCAACTGCCTCTATGTTCCATCATTATCGTGCAAGCTGTTATCTTTTAGTCATGTCACCAAAGAACTAAATTGTGTGGTTCTAATGTATCCAAAATTTTGCCTTTTGTAGGACATTCATACTCGGGAGATAATTGGGCGTGGTACTGAGCGCGGTGGCCTCTACTATGTTGACGAGATGGCTCACCAGGGTAATGCCATGTTGGCTCATAGGACGACTGATAGGCAGATCTGGCTATGGCACCAAAGTCTAAGTCACCCATCCTTTAGTTATCTCTGGTTCTTATTTCCTGCATTATTTAAAAGTAATAATACTCATATAACTTGTGAAACTTGCATTATGGCAAAAAGTCATCGAGTGCCTTTTCGGCCTAATCACATTCGACTAGAATCTGTTTTCTCATTGATACATTTAGATGTGTGGGGGCCTGCCCCGCACTCCAATCATAGTCGATTCCAATATTTTGTGTTATTTATGGATGATTATTCTCGTATGACTTGGGTTTTTTTTAAAACATAAATCTGAGGTGCATGATAAATTTGTTGCCTTTTTTAACATGATTCAAACCTAGTTCAATACAAAAAATCTAGATTTTACGCTCAGATAATGGGGGAGAATATGTTAACCAATTCATGAAAATTTTCTTTCAACAACATGGCCTGATCCACCAAACTACCTGCCCAAATACACCTTAACAGAATGGGGTTGCAGAATGAAGAACTACATCCTTCTTGAAATGACCTGAGTTGTGATGCTTGAATCAAACGTTCCTAATTCCTTATGGCCAGAAGCAGTGGCCACTTCAGCCTACCTACTCAATCGGTTACCCAACCAAATCCTTAACCACAAAACACCCTTACAAGCCCTAGCCACCCAGGTTACAGTTCCGTCCACTTTAACCTTACCACCACGCGTCTTTGGATGCTCTGTCTTTGTTCACATCCCAAAAACAAAACACTCAAAACTTGACCCTTGTGCCATTAAATGTGTCTTTGTGGGATATGCTATTCATCAAAAGGGGTATCATTGTTATAACCCAGTCACCCGTCACATCCGTGTCACTTTGGACTGTGACTTTCTCGAGTCTGAGTATTACTATAGTCACCAACCTAGTGGTCAAGGGGAGATTAGTAGTGATCCACTACGTTGGTTACAGAGCACGATTCTGTTAGATGTTGTCACAACAGAGCACACAAGTGGAACCACCGGGCCTGCCTTGAAAAACATGGAACATACTACCGAACTAGATACTTCAACCAGTGATGCTCCTTTAGTGAATGTCCAACAAGAGGTAAGTGAATCACAAACTCCATTCACTTCCGCTTTAGATGATGATGTTGCTAATCATGACAGTGTGGTTCCTGAATTAATTGGCGAAGAAACCAGAGGATATGTCCTACCTCCAAGGAGTACTAGAGGAATACCTCCTAAATGGTATTCTCTAGAACATGTGCCTCGATCTTGAAGATATCCAGTGGGAAATATGATCAGGGGGAGTATCTCAGATGCAGCAAAGGTGTTTTCCACAACATTGTTTTTAGAAGAAATCCTGAGAACAGTATATGAGGCACGACAGAAGGAAGAATGGTGGCAAGCAATGAAGGTAGAAATGGATGCACTAGCAAAGAATGGAACTTGAGAGAGGTGTCAACTTCCACCAAGAAAACGACCAGTAGGCTGCAGATGGGTCTACACAATAAAGCATAAAGCTGATGGAACTGTAGAAAGGTATAAGGCTTGCTTGGTAACAAAAGGATATACGCAGACCTATGGCATCAATTACTCTAAAACGTTCTCGTCATGGCAAAAATAGATACAATTAGGGTCCTATTCTCTGTGGTAGCAAATAAGGATTGGCCGCTTTATCAATTTGACGTAAAAAAACACCTTCCTTCATGGAGACCTTAAGGAGGAAGTATACATGGAAGCTCCTCTTGGTTTCTCTGATGAGTTTTGGAGGAATGAAGTATGTCGGCTCAAGAAAGGACTATATGGGCTTAAACAATCTCCACGAGCATGGTTTGGGAGATTTACAGTGGCAATGAAGCGGTATGGATATAGACAGAGCAACTCTGATCACACTCTCTTTCTCAAAAGACGAGGAGAACTGATAACATGTATGATAATATATGTGGATGACATGATAATAATAGGAAGTGATACTGAAGAAATTGCACGCCTCTGAAAGAATCTATTCACAGAATTTGAAATGAAAGACTTGGGATGGTTTAAGTACTTTCTTGGTATTGAGGTCCTGAGATCAAACAAAGGGATCTTTATATCTCAAAGGAAGTATATTCTGGACCTACTTGCTGAAACTGGGATGATGGATTGTAAGCCCTCTGAGACTTCGATGATAGTGAACCACAGACTTCAGATAGTGGAAGGTGCACAGTTAGCAGACAGAGAACGATATCAGAGGCTAGTTGGAAAACTTATCTACTTGTCACACACTAGGCCTGACATAGCCTATGTCATTGAAGTTATGAGTCAATTCATGCACCAACCACAGGAAGACCATATGGAGGTAGTGATGAGAATAATACGGTACTTGAAGGGAACACCAGGGAGAGGGATTTTGTTCAAGAAGAATGATCATTTGGATATTGAAGCTCACACTGATGCAGACTGGGCGAGCAATCCTGTTGACAGAAGATCAACTTAAGGATATTTTCTCTTGGTTGGTGGAAACTTGGTAACTTGGAGAAGCAAGAAACAGAAGGTAGTAGCACTATCTGGTGCTGAAGTAGAATTCCGAGGAGTTGCAAAAGGACTAGCAGAGATTTTGTGGGTAAGAAAGTTAATAATTGAGATTGGATTTGCACCACGACTTCCATGTCAGCTTAGATGTGACAATAAGGCAGCAATCAGCATCTCTGAAAATCCTGTGCAACATGATAGGACCAAACATGTGGAAGTAGACAGACACTTCATAAAGGAGAAGATTGAAGATGGGGTGGTTGAGCTTCCATTTGTTAGATCAGAAGATCAGTTAGCGGATATTCTCACGAAAGTAGTAACAGGACGGATATTCAGCTCTGTGTTGTGCAAGTTGGGTATTGGTGATCCCACTACTCAACTTGAGGGGGAGTGTTAGAAGCTTCCACAGTCAAACCAAATCACTACAAATCAGGAGTTAAATCAGGAGAGAATATTTCCACAATTAAATGTAATTATTGTACGATTATTACCATAGTTAGAGGGGATGTAATATTATAAGAGTAGTGACTGTAAATAGTGATGAAATCAATAAAAAATGGAAATGATTTCCAGCCTTTTCAAATTGTTACCATCGTAAGAGTCTGGAGAGGTTTAGTATTACGCAACCTTACCCTTAACTAGTAGAGAGGCTATTTCTAATTGACTCCTATGAAAAGAGAGAAAGCAAGAGAAAAAGAGAGAGAGAAAAAAGATAAAGATAGAAATAGAAAAAGGGAGAGGGAGAAGGAGAGAGAGCTAGAGCGAGAAATAATAATAATAATAATAGCAACAACAACAACAACAACAATAACAATAATAACAACGATGACGACAACGGCGACGACAACAACAACAACTACAACAAGAATAATAATAATAATAATAGTGTAAATATTAATAGAAGGAATAATAATAATAACAGTGGTGATAAGGTTGGTAGTATTACCATTGATAATAATAATAATAATGATAATAATAATAAGAAGAAGAAGAAGAAGAAGAAAGAGAATATTGATAATAATACTAACGATAAGAGTGACAAGAGTAACTAAATCTAGCTAAATCCTCACGAGATACTACTACCTATTTACACATTCATATTGACTACGATATGAAGTACAAGAAATTTGTTTGTTTGAGTTTTTTGTTTTTGTTTTTGGTTTTTGGTTTCTTCCATTTTTCAAAATTTATGAAAGCTACAAAATGTGATTTTTGTTTTTAAAATCTAGTTTAGTATCAACTAAATATATATTATTTAATTTTTTGATATATTAATTATTAATAAGAATTATGAATAAGGCTCTGAATCAGAATTATAATTAGATTTGAAAAACTCAAATTCAGCTTCTTTCAAACTAGAAAATGCACTTTTTGAGCAAAAAGCAGATTGGCTTGGCCCATTCTTTGTATGAGGAAGAAAGAGTACCTAGATCTGCATCTACTCATTTTCTAATCCGGTCTTTCCAGGCTTCTGCTCAAACTCTTTTTGACCAGTCACCCATCAATACAACCCCAAAATTATTGGGTTCGAAATTCAAAGCAATGCTTATTGTACCTTCTTCAAATTCTTCTAATTGTCCTGCCATTACTTCAAAGAGGTCATAAATTCGAGCAATTCCATCGTCTATCAAAAACCAAAAAATGCAAACAAATAAACTTTTTTTTACTAAATTTGAAAACAAAAATTAGAAACTAAACATATAAATAGAAACAACCTGGTCCTAACTCCTAAGCTAGTCTTTGTGTTATTTCTTTAATTTCACCAATAATAACGTGACTCTCTCCCATTTTCTCTTTTTAAAAACGTGGAAGAATGAAAAATGAAGGAGATACTTATTTTAAACGTCTCTTCTATGCTGTAGGACATGTCTCTTATTTATTGATCTTCAACAAAAAATGAAATAGTTGTCATTCTTTTACATATATGATAAATTTTATTGAAGTTAATTAATTATTTAATTAATGAATTAAACTTTAATTATTCAGATAAGGGAAATTGTGTCACCCTTACAGGTTAATTCAATATCTTATAATCAATTACAGGAGGAAGTGTAAAAACTCCACCGTACAATTTTTCCAATCAATTAAACACAAACTTATAATATGGAGTGTTTATGTAAATATATAAATAACTACGAAAACACTCCGAAGCGACAGTAAAGCAGGTGAAAAAGAAGGCCCAAACATGCACTTGGTTGGAAGGTCCGACAATCCGACGTTCTCTTCTTCTTCCTCCAAAAAAACCCAAGCCCACTACACTCGTACAGCGACAGAAGTCTCGCTAGCGCAGTGCCCCGTTTCTTCGAATGCCAAATCCTAGAGACATTTTTCCCCCTAAACACATCTAAAAGTGCCAGAGCGATAAAAAAAGAAATCAAAGAAACAAATTGTTGATTACGCTTTTTTTCGGGGAGAGATTGAAACTCAGAGACCTAATTAACGCTGTCTCATGGCTGACATTTGCCGCGGACTGTTATGTTCTAGGGCTAATTGTGGTCGTTTTGATTGAGGTCGTTTTTTGTCCGTTCAAAAACCCTAGGAGAGAGAAAGAGCCACAAGTTCACCTGAGTGGTCGTTCCTACTTTGTCTCTGCTTCGTGCCCTAGCTCCCCAATTTTGCACTTCAGGTGATTATTATTCGAAATTTGCGTTTGATTTGAGTGTTTTTGGAACCCTAGCATTTGGGCCCGTTAGGATGTTTGGGATGCTTTGTTGAATAAATTGAAATTGTGTGGGTTATGAGTGGAGATTAGGTTTTGTCTATTTCGTGCAATGAGTGTGTTTGTTGCTTTTGTGGTTTCATTTCATGCTTTTTGGTTGAATGCTCGTTTTTGTGCAGTTCTTAACTTCTTCCTAAGCATGCAAATTGGACGTACTAATTGGCGTTAAGTGTGATTCGTTCTTCTTTATAGAGAAACCTTCCTAGTTTGTAGGCGCTTTTACTGGATATTGTACAGTCATCAGTTACCATCTGTAGACATTGCTCTGGTTGCTGACTTTTGCTATCGATGATACATTTTCCTAGTTGTAAACTTTAGCTGCTTGAGCTCCACCGTTATTTAGAATGCTATTGTGAACTTTTGCAATGCTTCACTGCACTGCTGTTCGTTTAATTTTCTTATATTTTTTTGTCTTCCACAAAGAATATAAACACAGTAGCTGAGCTGCTTAAATCTTCATAAAGTGATTGTGCTTGCATATATTATGGAAAGCTGTTCTAGGGTGTGCCGATGCATTAAATTGGTTATTATTTGCCAGGCAGATAATAGGATCCAGAATATGCTTCATTTGCTTGGCAATTTGTATTGAAGTGGGAAACTAGTGGTGAGAAGGTTCTTCTAGTTTTATTACGACAATAACCTTGTGACATGTCAGTTATCTTATTGCGTAACATTTTTTTTTTTGGCAATAGAACTTTTTGTTAGGCTTGCTTGGCAATTTGGATCATGAGGGACTTGTTTAGGTACTGAGAGATGTACCTATTGGGTTTCAAAATGTGTTCAGGAGATGATGAAGGACAAATAGAAGAAATATTAACTGCTAGCTAAACTCACAAAATTTGAGAAATGTGGCTGATATTAGACTGCTAGAATATCAAGCTTCAGGTCTGGATTTCAGCTTGGAATGTTGAAATTTCAGATTTGATATAGCTTAGTTCTAATGTTTGATTGCTAGAAATTTAGGTTGGGATTTTAGTTTTGATATGGCTAGAATGGTTGTTGGAACATTAAGTTAGAATTGTTAGAATTTAGTGAGGAACACAAACAATGGAGAGTAGGAAACTAGGAATCACTCTTAGAAGAAAGCATCACACTTTCTAGTTAAAAATTCGAATTTGTAGAAAAATTTATGATTGCTTAATGTTGAAGGGTTGAGTATATATATATTTATAGTTCTTACAATCTTATTCTAATAGGAAAAGGTTCTAAAATATCCAAAATTGAATCCTTTTCTAATTAGGATTCTTTATTCTTAAATAAGTTTAAGTCCTAAACAAATTAGGACAATATATGTAGCCTATTATCATTCCCTATCTGATAAGGAAACTTAGTGTAAAATAAGATGTCTTTGCTATCACTTCAATTTGCATTTTTCATCGCACCAAATTAAAGTTTGTGGTTGACTAATTTGTTCTCTTTCATTTCGTTTATAAATTCTAAGCTCTTTTGCATTAATTGCCGTTTGCTTGTATGAAGTTGTCCTTGATGTAGAATGTGACTAACACTGCTCATATAAGTTTGGATTCAACTTCTAAAATTTAATTTCTAAAATCTAAGTGCTATCAAAAATCCACTTGACAAGAAACCGTCAATACCCACCAGCTCTTGTGGATACAATATAAAATCCTTTATCTCCTCTTTAAGATGAGGAATGGTTGGAATTCTCACAATGCAATAGGGGATTGCGTATCATCATGTCCACAATAAATAGTTAAGTTTGCAACTTTAAAGATAAGATTAATTCCCATGTCACTTGGTACTTCCAAAACATAAACATTAGCACTTATCTTCTTGAGGATCTTATAAGTTCCACCACTCTGTTAATGAAGTTTCTTATATTTTACTTTCAAAAAATGTTCTGAACGAATCCTTACCATCGCCATACTCTCTTCATTAAATTCCATCAATTGATAATATTTATTAGCATGTTCTTTATAAGTCAAGTTGCTAATTGTTATCTTTCTTTGTACCTCATTAAAGATATCTGTCATATGTTGTGCAAAAGCTTCAGATTCATCACTAACTTGCTTTTTTTGTGGTAAATGAACCAAATCAATAGGTTTCATTGGTTGAACTCCCAAAACTGTAATAAGTGTCATTGGTTGAACTCCCCAAAACTCTCTCAAAAGGACTCTTATTAGTTGATCTATTTATAGAAATTGTTGTATGCAAATTCCGCCATAGGAGGAATTAGGTCTTACGCTCATAAGTTTCTGTTCTCTACCTCAATTTGTCCATTGGTTTGGGGATGGAAAGAACTAGAAAATTGAAGCTTAGTTTTCAATATTTTCTATGGAGTTCTGTAAAAATAACTCATCACTTCACATTATGCTTAGAGATGATCATTAAAAGTAATTTATGGAGACGTGGAACTTCTTTGAGGAATAGCTTAGTAGTGTGGATAACATCATAAGTCTCGACCATTATATTTGCAGATGGTTTCATAACAAAACCACATGGCTTCTCTATTGCATAGGCATCAAGAACATACTTACTTTGGCTTCTTATAGTCAAATCTGTTAACTTTTTGTCGTTACTAAATTTTGACTTTACAAGTGCAGTTATATCTTCTCATTTATTCCTATGTAACTGGTTAATCTTTTCATCCCCTTGTTTTATTATTTTAGCTTGCTGTCATATTCCTTCAGGCTGTTGCCCTGTTGTTTCAATATGTTATTCTTGTGTTTTGATTTGTTTTCCAAGGCTTTTAGCCTATTGTTTAGGTGTCTTAGCCTCATTTTTAGGCATTCTAGCTTGTAGTTTAAGAGTTTCAACTTGTTCAGTTGTTTCAGCTTTAGGGGTTTGTGAAAGAATCGATAAGGTTATTTTTTCTTCATCTTTACCACTTTGATCATCTTGTACTGTCAAACTCTCTATGTCACCAAGTACTTTTCTAAAAGTAGGTACAAAGATTCGAATTGATTAGTTGACAGAGAGTTGCCAACAATCACACCACTTAGAACAAACATTTTCTTAAGGTAGTGCATGCTAAATTTGAGTAATCAAAATTAGTAAATAATTTTTAAGGAAAGATTTTCCTTTGAGTTGCATGCTATTGATCAATATTGGTCCCTCCATCTTGCTTATTACCACCTTCTCCATGTTTAGCATCAAGTATAGGTTGTTGGTTTGCATAATTTGTACGGGTTTTGACTTTTAGGGAATGTATGCCAAGGCTATCTAGCGTCTCCAAAATTGTCAAACACGTTTTCATATGGGAATTGAATTGTTAAATGTAAGTTGGCTTTTGGAGAACATTGTGAATGAGGATTGTTGATGCCCAATTTTTTTGCAATATTCAGAAGCTGATAGCAATACGGGTCATAAACCCATATTAACCTACTCTAGTAGGATTAGGAGAAAGGAACCGAACATGGGCCACAAACCCATGTTAACTTATTCTAGAAGGAAGACTAAGAATGTTAGTGCCTCAGAGCATAATGAGTCAGCTAACGGTTTGGGAGAGAGGGGATGAGTCTGTTAGAGGAGAGA
>JAOSBN010000004.1:21822667-21837492 GCA_027563595.1 Erythroxylum suave | reverse complement strand
TATCATAACTCAGTTTGTATAACTAGTAATCAATAGTTTTTGTTTAATCAACAGTTCTGAAAAAGGGTTAAAAAAAAGGAAGACACAATTCAACCCCCCCTTCTTGTGCATCTTAAATATCGTTTTCTAAGTGTTGGATTAACGTGTGAATTACTTCAATTGCCACTAAGAATGTAAATACAAAGTATAAGAACTTTTCATTCCAACTGGTGTGACAAATGAAGAAGTTTCATATACAAATGATTATGATATGGTACTAGTTCTAAGTGATGAGGTTTATCCCCAAATATGAGAATAATATTTTGTTAGATTAAATTAAGGATACTAGTGTAATTAAAAGCATATTGAAGAGACTGATAAGGGAAAACAAGAGGATGACAAAAAAAAATATAAATAAGCTTTTGAGCGACTGTGATGAAGAATGCATTGATAATAAATAATTTTAATTTTAGCCAAAAAGTTTGAGACAACAAGGCATGATCAAATTATAGTAAAGGAAGGACAACAAAATGTAATGGGGTATGATAAATAAGAGTTTCCAATGATAGAGAAGACAATGAATGTGATGAAAGTGAGGAAGAAACGTTAGAGAAGTACAACGACTAAATAAGTGTGGTGATTCTAGTGAATACATTTTAGAGGACATGAAGATGCAAAAAAGAAAGCAAGAAGAAAAAGGTTTATTATAATCTAAATTACATCATTCCATCACTAGACATTTGTTTGATGTTTAATAATTTCAGAGGGTTAAGGATTCACTTAATACTTGAGTGAGAGTAAAGTGTATGTCGAAATTCCCCGATTGCTTTTTATATTCTTGAAAGCAATGACAATATAGATATTTGATAGGATTGAATAATCTTATATTTTCTCATGTAAACTTGTGTTTAAGATAAAATGTTCAATTTGTGTTGACTATTAGGTTGGATATATTGATATATTTTTGAGACTAAAAAGACATGATTTTCTAAAACAAATTGAAAAGCAATTGTTAAGAAAAAAAGGAAAATGCCTATGCTGCATGAAACGCAGCAGCGCATGCGTTAAACACATGCACTAACGCTGTGTTACGCAACGTTTAAACGCAACATACGCAACGTTTAAGAAAAAATGTTGGAGCTGTGCATTTTAACGCACAGCTTGTGCGTTATAAAAACACACGAGGAAGGGTTTTAAGGAGTTTTTTGTCTTGTCAAGGAAGAGTGCCGGCATAAGGGAACAAACGAAAAACCAAAGCTACAGGTTGGCACAGAAGCAAAGCAGAGGAGTTGAGGGTTTTAAGAGGAGAGCAACATTAATTCGTCAAATCAAGCTACAGTGTCAGCGCAGAAAAGAAGAAGACCACACAAGCTAAATGCTAAACAACTGCTGGAGGAGAGTCACAGTTATTGCATGGATTGAACAGTACAAAATCTCTCCATTTATTTGTCCCATCATGAATAGTGAATAGTGAAGAGAAAAGAGTAGCTTGAGAGTGCCAAAGCAATGAAGACATGACTTGTGCTTGGAGTATGAAAATTAAGATGGAAGGCTAGTTTCCCGACATTGGTTCAATGGGAACATCGACACCAAGTCACAGTTAAGCTATTTCTATCATTTTAAAGTTATAATTTCTTTTCAGATTGTTGTGTGTTGGTATTGATTTTGATGGTTTTGGGATTAATGATCTTAATGCATTATTTTGGTCGTTTTTATTTCGAACCTATTGCTAAAACATTGATTGTAATCCGTAATCGTTACTTTTGACGTGTGAGTAGCATCTAAGGATTGTTAATCATTAGAAATAACATAACTTAGGTTGGATAACCTGAACGTGTGAGGTTACTGCCTATATTGATCATTTTCTAGTTCATAATGCGATTGCCAAATTGAATCTAGAGATTGTATCCTAGGTTATTCGGTAGTTAGGTTTAATTAATGATTGTATCTTGATTAAATTCAACATAAGGGAAAACCAAGATTTGTAGAGTGTTCTATTAGTCTCAGGTCAATAGTTCGAAAAGAATTGTAAAGACTTTAGAATGAAGGAATATGCTTGATTGTGTTTAGGCCGAGATTGACCCTAGAACCGGACTTTATTTATACTTAACACTTTTGTCATTTTCAATTAATTGTTTAAATTTATTTTAGACAGTTTACTTTTACTTTAATTTTCTAAATTGTTTTAAACCCCAAAGCCCCCATTTTCTTTCCTTTCATCAATTCATTTCATTACAAAAATTAGCCAAACATTCCCTATGGATTCGATCCCGACTTACGGCAACTACAAATTTTAGTGTGCAGAGTCAGGTAAATTTTGCAGTGCACTCGACAAGCGCTGTCAAATTTTGACACCGTTGCCAGGGAGTGTGGTAGTTTAATTTTTGAATTTGATTTTAGATGGTGTTTTGTGAATATATTTGTTTTTAATCATTCTTTTTTTTACTTGTTAATTTTTAAATGTGCACTAGTTTTGGTGCATGGTAGTGACTAGGCCTCCTTATAAAGAAATTAAGCAACTTGATCTGGAGATCAAGAGAACATTGCGAAGAATGTGTAGGGAAGTAAGGTCGAATTTGGTTAACGAATTGGAAGCAGAATCTGAAGATATAATGGCAAATCCGAGAACTTTAAGGGAGTTGGCTGCACCTGATTTAACTCATAGACCATTATGCATAACATTTCCGAATTTAGCTGAACATGTTACCTTTGAGTTAAAATTTGGATTAATTCATTTATTGCCTAACTTTCATGGCCTTGAAGGTGAGGATGCACATAAGCATCTTAAGGAACTCGATGTGGTATGTTTGAGTATGAAGCCTCACGGGGTAATGGACGGGCAAATCATGTTGAGGGCTTTCCTGTTCTCACTCAAAGATGCAATAAAAGATTGGCTATTTGATTTATCTACGGGAAGTGTGAACACTTGGTTGGAGATGAAGAGATTGTTTTTGGAAACATATTTTCCGGCCTCAAGGATAACAAGTATTCGAAAGGAGATATGCGGTATTAAGCAACACAATGGGGAGTCTCTTTACGAATATTAGGAGCAATTTAAGAAGTTATGTGCCAGTTGCCCATATCACAACATACCAGATCAACTTCTCATCCTGTATTTTTATGAACGATTACTACCAATGGAGAGGAGTTTGGTTGATGCGGCGAGTGGTGGGGCACTTTGCGAGATGACTGCCATTGAAGCTAGGATATTACTTGAGCGGATGGCTGCTAACACCTAATAATTCGGCACTGGTAATGATGTCCGACGAGTAAATAAGGTAAGCACTCATCCATTGAACATCGTTTAGATGAACTAACATCTTTTGTGAGATAGATTGCATGAAATATTAAATAAGTCAAATGGTAGTAAGGCTCAATCGCTTAGAATCACAAGGTGGAGGAAAATTGCCATCACAACCTGAGGTGAACTCGAAGAATGTCAATGCTATAACCCTGAGGGGCAGAAAGGAGATTGAAGGTCCCAAAAGAACCCCAACAAAGATTGCTACCGAGGAAGAGATTGAAAAGGAATTGGAAAAGGAAGAAAATTCATCATCAAGTACAAAGGTAAATGTCAAAAGTCCCAATATTATTAAAACTAGCCCTCCACCTTTTCCGAGCAGATTGATGAGGTCAAACAAGGAGGATAAGGATAAAGAGATATTGGAGACTTTCCGAAAGGTAGAAGTCAACATGCCTTTGCTTGAAGCAATCAAGCAAGTGCCAAGGTATGAGAAATCCCTTAAAGAACTATGTACACATAAGAGGAAACTGAGGGGTGATGAGAAAGTGATGATGGGTGAGAATGTCTCGGCAGTATTCAGAAAGAAGATGCCTTCAAAATGCCGGGACCTAGGTATGTTCATTATTCCTTGCAAAATTGGTAATACTGTGATCAGTAGAGCAATGTTGGATTTGGGTGCTTCTATTACTGTGATGCCTAATTCGATTTATGCTTCTTTGAATTTGGGCCCTTTGAAAAAAATGAATGTAGTCATCCAATTGGCTGATTGCACTAATGCTTATCCTGATGGTGTGATTGGGGATGTTTTGGTGCAGGTGAATGAGTTAGTGTTTCCTAGAGATTTTTATATAGTGGATATGAATGATGACACCTCATGCAATCTGATACCTATCTTGTTGTGGAGACCATTCCTTAATATAGGTCAAACTAAGATAGATGTTCGTAACGACACCGTCATAATGGAATTTGATGGGGAAGTAATTCATTTCAATATTTTTGATGCCATGAAACATCACCCTAATGATCATTTTATTTTTTCTATTGATGTGATCGATCCTTTGGTGTAAGAAATGTTTAAATCAAGTTATAAGGATCATTTGGAAATAGCTTTAACTGAGGATATGGAAGTAGAAGCCAGCACTGACGTTAAGATGGGAGACAAGCTTGTGGAAATGACAGCCGCCTTGGACTCATTAGAGAGCTCTTAAAAAATGTATGATTTGGCTTCTATTAAACTACTTGAAGCTTACTAGAAGTTTTACCTTCTGATGTGCAGGCCCCAGAATTGGAATTGAAGCCACTCCTTACATATATGAAGTATGCCTATTTGGGAGATAAACAGACTCTCCCAATTATCATTTCGGTAGAGTTGACTTCAACTCAAGAGGAGAGGTTGGTTCGAATGCTAAAGGAGCATAAGAAGGCCATCGGGTAGACCATTGTAGATATCTAAGGGATAAGCCCTTCCATATGCATGCACTGCGTTTTGTTGGAGGATGATGTAAAATCTACAAGGCAAACTCAGCGTAGGCTGAATCCTCCAAGGATGGAAGTTGTGAAGAAGGAGGTATTGAAGCTTCTTGATGATGGGGTTATCTACCTGCTTTCTGACAGTAGGTGGGTAAGTCCTGTCCAAGTGGTTCCAAAGAAGTTTGGAATCACCGTTGTGACAAACGAGGAAGGTGAGTTAATTGAGCCCAAGTTTATTATCTAAATTGGCAACACTTTTATGGACTTTACTATACTTTTTGACGAATAATTCTTGATTTTGTGCTTAAATTAATCCTTGAGTGTGCACTTTTATTTTATGCAATTTGATAGTAAAAATTGTCAAAATTAGTATTAATTGCATTTCTTAAGTTTTCTAAGAACAATTGATACTGCAAATTGCTATTTTTGATTGTAGGATCCTCAAGGAGAAGGTAGTCAATGTGCAGAATTGAAGTCAACAGGAGATCATAGCCTTCGGGAAAAGTTCGCCGTGGAAAAGAACGAAGAATTAGGCGAAACTTTTGGGAAAAGTTCACTGTGGCAAAGATTCATTCTCTCGTCGCGGTGAAGGGTCCAGGAAACACACAACGCCGCGGCGAGCTTGCCTATTGTCGTGGCAAAACGTTGAAAACCCGAACATGTTTGGGAAAAATCTGTCACTGTTCCGACCTGACCTACGACCCAACATTTAAAAACATGCCAAATTAGGTTATCAAGGAGACTTGACACGGAGATATACTGGCGAGAAGAGAGAGAGCCGACATATATACAGACTTTATATCTCACTTTCGACCTTCATCTATCAAGCATATTTTTTTACTTCTCATCGTCACTCTCATCATTTGGTTACTGTTTCCATGGATGTTTTCGGTGTATCTAAAGTTGTGAGTGCTTCCGGAGTGATGCTTGGCTAATCACCATTTCCTTTTGAAGATGTAGCGATGACTTGAGTTCGATGGGCTTCAAAATAGAGTATTTTTACATTGTCATATTTGACTACATTGTTATAAACTCCTGAGTTAGGAATTATACTTTGTAGTTAGACTTTTCTTGATTAGAGTTTAATCAAGAGTTGAACAATGCATTGTGTTATGGTTTTGTTTATGTAGAACTTGGATGCTCAATATATAAAGTTTCATATATGTCTTTTTGGTGATTGTGTTAATTCTCTTTTATTTGCCTAGTTGTGTTTGAGATTGAGATTATGCTTGATCCAAATTGACCACTTGCATTAACTTTCCCATTACACACACTAAGATGCATTCAACAAGGTTTTAAGAAATGGAGTTCATTGATTAAAACGCTTGACTTAAAGAGTTCTTTAAGGTTTATCATTCGAAAACTTAGTGAATTTCACTCCCAAAAGATTTGTTTAGAACCATGATAGCCAAAGCTTGTTTTCAAGAGGATTTTATCACATTTGTTCATTGTCTGAGTTTTCACTTTTCGTTTCCCAAAAATCCAAAAACACCATTTTTATACACTTTTCCTTCATTTAGTTCAATTCATTTAGTTTAATCAAAACAATGCAAAACCCCACTCTTAATTAATTTAGTTTGGATTTCATGACAATTAGGCTAGCTTAGATCATTTGCTCTAGGTTCCGATAAAGTGAGACGACCCGGGCTTGCACTCTATTTTGCAATCCTTAGAATTAAATTTTTTTGATTCGATTTCTAAGGGAGTGATCCAAAGACTCAACCACACACTGATCAAAATGGCGTCGTTGCCGAGGAACGAAGCAATTGGTTTTCTTTAGGATAGTCGTTGTCATCTTTGTTTGTCGTTGATAATAGGAACCTTTCAACCTTTTCCTTTAGATTTCATTTTGGATAGTTTGATTTCATACCTGTCCATAGTATAGTTTTTAATTTTTCTTTGCATAGCATACATTTTGAAAACACAAATAAAAGCATACTTTCATAGTTGGATTTTTCATACGTAGCATCTTTCACATATACCCATCTTCATACATACTCTTACAAATCATACACTCAAATCCTTCACATCTCACCTTTTATTTGACTTTGTGTTTCTATGAGTAAATTTTGTTACAATTTCTTTCATTTGACTTGTTTTTTTTTCTTGCATGCCCCGGAGAGCTAGACTTATTCCTTTCCAACCTGAGATTGAGAGACGCTTAAGGAAGATTGGAAAAGAGAGGAAAGAACAAGAGAGAAGAAGGATAGTTATGGAAGAGGAGTCGAATCAGCCCACTAGTGAGAGTGAGTCGAGAGAAAGAGTAATCATGGCTGAGAATCCCGCTTTTTTGAGAAATCCTAACTTTCATGCCAACCAACCTAGAAATGGTGATAATGGAGGAAATGGAGAGTATGAGAGAGTTAGAGAGAACAATAGGAATAAGAGACAGAGAATCATTAGGGAGGCAACAACTTCGGATGTGAATTATGATCCATTTACTGATGTTTGTCCTAATTTTGATATTAACTTTGAAGTGAAAGGATTACTTATTAATTCTCTTCCTAAATTTCATGGTTTGGCAGGAGAGGATCCCTACATGCACTTACAATCCTTGTCTATAATCTGTCAGAGTATAAAGCCAATGGGAGCTTCATTAGACCAAGTTCTATGGAAGGTTTTTCATTTGTCTCTGGAAGGAACGACACAGGAGTGGTACATGAGCCTTCCAAGACATGTGGCAAATGCCTACCATAGATGGGCCAATTTGAGGAAAGCTTTCTTGGAGAAGTATTTTCCAACTTCTAGGACTTCATCAATGAGGAAAGAGATTTATTCAGCAAGGAAAGATTATGATGAGTCTCTTTATGATTATTGGAATTGCTTCTAAGACCTACTGTCCAGATGCCCCCATCACCAGATACCTGATGAGCAGTTAGTGCAGTACTTTTATGATGGGTTGAAAAGTCAAGATAAGGATATGTTGGATGTGGCATCAGGAGGTTCTTTGATTGATCTTACAGCTTCGAAAGCATGGGATTTGATCAAGAAGACAGCTCAGAATCATCAACAATATATTGTGAGAGATACCAGAGGGGTCCATGAGTTAGGAGCTTCAACAACTCAAGTTAAAAGAATAGAGAGTCTGGAGTATAAGGTTGACTCATTGGAGAACATAATCACTTCACAATTGTCTTTCATCACTACAGAATTAAGGAACTTGAATGTGCATCGTCCATCATCTTCAATGGATCTTACTGCACCTAGTTGTGATACTTGTGGGTCGGTGATGCACATAACCGGTGTTTACCCAGGTCGGTATGAGGAGGTGTCAACAATGTATCCGAGAAGAACAAATCAGAAATGGGACCCTTACTCCAACACTTACAATGAGGGTTGGAAGGCCAATCCAAGATTTAGTTGGAGGAATGAAGAGGGGAGAGCTCCAAACAGATTTCAACAAGGAGGAGGAGCTGGTACTTCCACTAACTAGCTCTCCAACCCACAGCAAGCTCTGACTGTCCCAACCAAAGAGGACACCAATCAACTGCTACAAAATATGATGACTTTGATGAAGGAAGAGAGGAATTTTAACACCAATCAATTCAATGCACTAGCTAGGGTCATCCAGCAGGATTCATGTAAAATAGTTGCTAGGTTCAATGCTTTAGAGAAGAGAATGGAGCAATGGGAGAAAAAGGCATAAAATATCAACTCTTATGTGACCCAATTGTCCAACAATTTGAGCAAGAACCAAGCAAGAAGCAACAGATCAATTCCTTCTAACACTGTGATAAATCCAAAAAGTTTGAATGCAATTGCCTTGCGAAGTAGGAAACAAGTGTAGTTTAATGATCAAGAAGAAGAAGCATGTGATGAGGAGGTTGAGAATGAAGAAATGTCTTTACCACAGGAGAAAATCAAGAAGTTTGAAAGTTTCAAGGAAGAGTCCTTATTGAACGAAAGGAAGTTTGCATCAAAGAACAAGGGAGCTACTTCAGAGAGTTCCAAGGATAGAGCTGAGCATAAGGAATCAAGCAAGAAGACCTTCCTTTTCCAAATTCATATTTGATGAGCAAGCGTATGACTGAAAGTAAGCATAAAAAGGATATAAATGATTTGTTTGGAAAAGTTGAAGTCAATGTTCCCTTGCTAGATTTAGTGAAAAGAGTTCTGGCCTATGTCAAGTATCTTAAGGACTTGTGCACCAACAAGAGGAAGTTTACGCCCAATGAGAGAGTCCAAGTGAGTTCAAATGTATCAGCCCTGTTTAAACCCCAACTACCTGTCAAGTGTCAAGATCCTGAATCTTTTACCATTCCATGCACAATAGGGAAAGTTACCATAGGAAGAGCCTTGTTAGATCTGAGGGCAGCAATTAATGTGATGCCTAAGTCTATCTATCAATCATTAGGAGTTAAGAGTTTAAAACCTACATCTGTTGTGTTACAATTGGCTGATAGATCAATTAGGCATCCAGTGGGAATTATCGAAGACATTTTGGTTCAGGTAAAAGGTTTGGTTTTTCCAGCTGATTTTTATGTGCTTGATATGTCTTTTGAAGTTGTGCAGGACACTTCCTTAATTCTAGGGCGACTATTCTTAAGGAATGCCAGCACCATGATCAACATGAAGGAAGGTAAGATCACTATAGAGGTAGGTGATCAATAGTTAGCTTTAATATGTATGAAGCTATGAAACACCCCCATGAGGACTATTCACTCTTAGAGGTGAACATGATTAATTTTGCTATAGATGATACCCACCATATATGTGAATTGCAAAAGAATTCCTCAGATTCTGTATTACATTCACTTGATCTTGGGAAAAGGTTTTCTGTCCATGTTTTAGGAAAGCAGGATGGATTGGATATAGCTGATTACCAGGAGACGGGTTCCACGTCAGAAGAAAGAGGGAGTGATCTTTTCTCTCTTGAACTTCATAAGTTGATTCCTTCTGATGAACAACCTCCTACGCTTGAGTTAAAACCCTTACCCGCTACCTTAAAGTATGCCTTTCTTAAGTCTGATGAGCACTTACCTGTCATAATTGCCAATACCTTGTCTTCCACTGAAGAAAAGAGATTCCTTAATTTTTTGAAGGAACATAAGAGAGCTATAGGGTGGACTTTAGCGGATATACCTGGAATTTGCCCAGCTATTTACACATACAGGATATTATAGAGTGAGGGTTCTAAATCTGTGAGGCAACCTTAAAGATTACTGAGTGCGGGGATCATATATCCCATTTATGATAGTGAGTGGGTTAGCCCAATACATATAGTGCTAAGAAAGAGTGGGATAATGGTGATAAAAAATGATAGGGATGAGCTTATTCATACTAGAGTGTAGAATTCATGGCGAATGTGTATAGATTATAGAAGATTAAATGATACCACGAGGAAAGACCATTTCCCCTCCTTTTTATTAACTAAATGCTTGAAAGGCTTATGGGCAAATCATATTACTATTTTTTAGATGGTTTCTCTGGGTACTTTCAAGTAACCATTGCACCAGAGGACCAAGATAAAACCACCTTCACATGTCCTTTTAGCACCTTTGCATATCGAAGGATGCCCTTTGGTTTATGTAATGCTCCAGGAACTTTCTAGCATTGTGTGATGGCTATTTTCTGTGAATTTTTAGAAGAATGCATGGAATTTTTTATAGTTGATTTCACAGTCTATGAAGGGGTAGTGTGGGGTCATTTGATTTCTAACAAAGGGATTGAAGTTGACAAAGGTAAGATTAAGGTTATATCTTCTTTGCCTTATCCTATTTGTGTGTGAGATATAAGATCATTTTTAGGCCATGTAGGATTTTATAGGCGATTCATAAAAGATTTCAGCAAAATTGCCTTACCTCTCTCCAAGCTTTTACAAAAAGATGAAACATTTGCGTTTGGTGATTCTTGCAGACATGCCTTTGACACATTGAAATTAAAATTCATTTCACCACCCATTTTAGTTGCTCCTGATTGGAACTACCTTTTGAGCTTTCATGTGACTCTTTTAATTGTGTTGTAGGGGCTATGTTGGGCCAACGAGAGGAGAAATTGGCAAGAGTTATTGCTTATGGCTCGAAAACACTAGTTCCAGCTCAGATTAATTATACAACAACTGAGAAAGAGCTGTTTGCAGTAGTTTCACCTTAGAAAAATTCAGACAATATCTGTTAAACTCACATATAATCATTTTTACTGATCATGCAGCCATTCGATATCTCCTCAAGAAACCACAGTCGAAGCCTAGATTGATACGATAGATATTGCTTCTCCAAGAATTTGATATTGAGATCAAGGATCGAACTGGGGTGACAAATCATGTAGCTGACTATTTGAGTAGGTTACCCGACGATACACAGGGAGTGGACTCTTCTTAACTAACTTGCAATTCTTTTCCTGATTTAGTCCTATGTGCTTCGATTTTCAAAGAACCTTGGTATGCACATATCGTCAATTATCTTATGACTGGACTCACTCCTATCTCAAGCATAGGCTCAAAAACTGAAAAGTGATGCTCAGTATTACATTTAGGATGCTCCTCATCTATGGAGAATGTGTAGTGACTAGGTAATCCAGAAATGTGTGCCTCATGAGGAGTTTGACACTATAGTTTCATCTTGTCATTCAATGGTTTGTGGTGGGCATTTCAGTGCAAGGAGAACATCTAAGAAAATTCTAGATTCTAGTTTTTATTGGCCTACCCTTTTTAAAGATTCATTCATCTTTTATCGGTCATGTGACCAATGTCAACGTTTTGTAGGGTTAGGAAAACGACATGAAATGCCACAACAACCTCTATTATTTTGCGAAATCTTTGATGTTTGGGGAATTGATTTCATGGGCCCCTTTCCCCCCTCTTTTGGCGTTGTGTATATCCTTTTAGCCATTGACTATGTGTCCAAATGGATAGAGGCCATTCGTACTAGAAAAGATGATGCCCAAGCCATATCCAAATTTCTTAAGTCAAATATTTTTTGCTGATTTGGGATTCCTAAAGCTGTGGTTAGTGATTAAGGGATACATTTTTATAATAGGGCTATTAGTAACTTATTTTCCAAATTTGGCATCACCCAAAAAACCTCCACTGCATACCATCTACAAACCAATGGTCAAGATGAAGTTTCGAACAGGGAGGTGAAGCACATCTTGGATAAAATAGTAAAACCATCAAAGAAAGATTAGAGCCTTCACCTCAAAGAAGCACTATGGGCCTATCGTATCGCCTACAAATCTCCAATCGGCATGTCCGCTTACTAGTTGATCTACGGAAAAGCTTGCCATTTGCCCATGGAGATGGAGAATAAAACTTATTGGGCAGTTAAGCAATGCAACATGGACTTGGAATCTTCTGGTATGGAGTGGAAGCTGCAACGCCAAGAACTAGAGGAGATAAGGATAGAGGCATATGAACATTCGCGCCTCTACAAAGAAAAGACAAAGTTGATGCATGATAAGATTCTTCAGAGGAAGAGCTGGAAGGGGACAAGGTCCGACTATTCAAGGCTCGTTTCACCTTTAAACATGGAAAATTCAATACTTGTTGGGATGGACCGTATTTGGTCACTAAAGTGCATAACTTCAGTATGGTAGAGCTTGTACATGAAGCAGCTGGCACACAACTAAAAGTAAATGGCCACCTTTTGAAGCTGTATCATGAGAATCACAAACTGCCATAAATATCAGGTTCCTTCTCTCCTTCACTTGTTTACTTACTTTTGATCTTTGCCTCGCTATATTTTGTTTTGGTGCACTACTTTTCTTACCAAGTGTGGGGGAGAACCATCAGTAGGTAGCTAGCTATATTTTTACTTTGATCAGTAGTTTCTCATTCCAATAAAATTCCTTTGTCTCTTACTATCGCAACTCTTTATCTCATGTATTGTTCCCCTTGTGATTGACTGTGATTCTGTCACTTGTTCTTTTTCATTGAGGACAATGTGTTACTTAAGTGTGGGGGAGCTTTTCTCATCTTATATCTCTTGTTTGTTGTTGGAACCCCTCCCTAGTGAAGTACGAGTCTGACGTCCTGCGTGACATCCGAACGCGCATCCCACGAGGGAGAAATTCCTCACCACAAAAGAGAACACAAATCGGGCTTATTTCATGAACTCCAAACGGATCTCGGATTATTCATCCTAAATGTTTCCTTTGAAAAAAATTAATCTGCTTAGGGCCCATAATTAAATACAATTCCTAAGCCACAAGGAAATTCCATGTCTCTAGGTCAAATAGAACTAAAAGTCTCCTCAATCGGATCCCTAGCGATCACAAAATCGCCCAAAAACGGGATCGTATAAATTAACGTCTTAATTGCCTTTCTTTTTCTCAATCTAGAAATCCAAAGACCCCAAAATCATCTAATTTGGACCTCCATAGGTCTAATTGATGCTAAAACACGGATTAGCAACTAAACACCCTTAAAAAAAAGTTCATGTTGGAAGGATAAAGGGGCTCGCGCTCGCTACCATTGTTGCGAATGCGAAGACGAGATTTTCGCCTTGTCGCGATCGCGATAGACCGCGATTGCGAAGGGCGAGATTTTGCCTTATCGCTATAGCGATCGAATGCGGTCCAAAGGGAAGAGTTTGAGCTGTCGCGAAGTCGAGATTTCGCCTTGTCGCGATCGCGACAGACCGCGATTGCGAAGGGCAAAGTTTGAGCGGTCGCGACCGTGCTGGAGCGCGATCATGACCTGGGAATCTTTGGGTGTCATGATCGTACCCGAACACGATCGTGACTGGGGTTCTGGTTGCGATCGTGCCGAAGCACGATGGTGACTTGAAACCTTTGGGGTGTCACGATCGTACTCGGTCATGATCGTGACCGGGTGGTCGTGCTTGAGCACGATCGTGACATCCCAATTTTTACCCCTATCTTTCACACAACTGAACTTTTGACATAGGTATCCAATTGAGACAAATTAGGTATCAATCAAAAGCTCAGAGAAAACTCTACAACTTCTATCAAGGAAGTAAAAACTAATTAAGCCTCTAAGTGAGCAAAAGATTACCTCAAAGTTTCTGTTAAGATTTGGAAAATCCTATACCATACTAGAAAGTTTGAAAAATCATATCTTTTAACACAGAAATCCAAAATCGACAAATTTTGTCTCAATGTAAAGATAAAAAGATTTTCTTCAATTTTCATGGAGGATAAAAAGGCTCATTCAAACTTTAAGGGATGTAAAAACCCTTGCAAAGTCACTGCCTATAAAGGACTCTATGAACAGTTGCAGTATTCTTCTAGCCCTCATAACTTTTTAATCCATTCTCCTAAAATTGCATATTATGCCTCATTAGAAAGATTAAAAGAAGATTTACAACTTTTAAGAAGATTGACAAAATCAATTCAGACATTAAAAGAGGTAAAACGTGACTCAAAGTTACTGTTCGTATAAAAACCAATGGAACAGTGAAAGTGACCAAATGAACAGTAACTGACTTTTTCCCCAGCTCATAACTTTTTACTCCTAACTCCAAAACCTACCTATTATACATCAATGGAAATAGGGGAAGATGATCTACATTTTTTATGAAGGATACAAAAACCAAATCAGCCTCAAAAGGGGCGAAACATCCTCCTAAAGTTTCTGCCCAGAATTTGCCAATGCAACAGTACCTGAACTAGGTCTAACCCCCATATGTTTTTATTCCTAACTCCAAATAAGGCAAATTAGACATCATTAGAAAGCTCTAATCAGATGCTACAATCTTCAAGAAGACCTCTCAATCCCATTCAAGCTCTAAGAGGGTCTAACACTTAAGCAAAGTTTCTGTCAAATTTTAGAAAAATTTGGCAGCACCTTCCCTAAAAATCCAACTAGCCAAACTTCAAATTCTCCCTCCAAAACTCCATATACCTGTAGAAACTCATTCTTCCATCTCCATCAACTCAAACAAACCCAAATACTCCTTAATATGGCAGCAAACACACTCTTATATAACTAATCCTTTTCAAACCCAAAATTTAACATATTCATACTTCTTTTATTAACATCAACCATACAATCATACATTGCTATCAATTTGCACAAAATACATCAAAACATAAAATTCTTGCATTTACATGAACAAAGTGAGTTAACACAAAGCTTTAGAGGGCATTTTAGCCCAATTACATCAAAGTATCAAAATAACATATTAAGAACATCATATGTCCAAAATGCTATCTAAAGCTTTGTTTCTTCAAA
>JAOSBN010000004.1:21786369-21810016 GCA_027563595.1 Erythroxylum suave | reverse complement strand
TAGCTCTTGTATTACTGACGATAGTCATATTATATCAATAAGAAATCCTCTTCTATCATCCATTTGCTTATCAGAAGCATTTCATCTTGGTTTAGGTCGTTGAATATTCTTTTATGTGTCTTTCCACCATGTGTTGCCATTGTGAACCAAAATTGTGATACCAAATTGATGTAGGACAAATACAAGAAATATTAACTAGTAGCTAAACTTACAAAATGTGACAAATAAGGTAGATATTAAATTGGTAGTTTATCAAGTTTCAGGTTTGGATTTTAGCTTGGAATGTTGAAATTCCAGATTTTGTATAGTTGGGTTTTTAGGGTTTGATTGCTGAAAATTTAGGCTAGCTTTTTAGGGTTTATAATATGGTTATAATCTAAGGTTTCGATTATTGGAACTTTTGGTTGGAATTACTAAAATTTAGTGAGGAACACAAACAATTGAGGCTAGGAAACTAGGAATTAGTCTAAAAATCACTCTTAGAAAAAGCATTGCAAAACTCAAACTTGTAAAAAAATTTACAGTAGCTTGTTATTGAAAGGTTGAGTAAACACATGTTTATAATTCTTAAAATCTTTATTTTAGTAGGAAAAGATTCTAAAATATCCAAAATTGAATTTTATCCTAAAAAGGATTCTTTATTTTTAAATAGTTTGAATCCTAAACAGAGATGACAATGGCTTGGCTTGACCCTAGGTCCATGGGCTTGACCCCAGTTTATCAAGCTTTGCGCTGAGCTTAGACTTTTTTCCCCTAATTTTCAAGCTTCGGGTTGCTAGTGCCCGATTTGGCTTGAAGCCTGAATATGTCTTGTAAAACGATGTCGTTTTGAGTAAAATGACATTGTTTCAAATTTTAAATTAAAAATGAAATTAAACAGGCTTGGCTTAAGCCCGGTCATGCTTCGAGATGGGCCCACGTTTGAAAATAAATTTTCAAGTGCTCAAGCCCGACCCAATGCCAAACCTAGTCCTAAACAAACTAGGACAGTATATCTAACTTATTATTGTTCCCTATCTAATGAGCAAAACTTAACATAAGTTGTCCTTGCTGTCAATTCAATTCCCATTCCTTATCCCACCAAATTGAAACTTCTGGTTGATTAATTTTCCCTCTTTTAAACTCTAAGTTCTTATGCATTAGGGGAGAATGTTTAGATTCAAGTGATTTGTTCTTTAAAAACAGTTCTCTTTATGTTTGTTAAAATTGAACCATAATTACCCTCTATTAGTAGTCTGGACATCAGACATTATTCCTTAATTGTCTTTTTCCCACTTATGAAGTGATCCTAGTCATGAAGACAAGTCTGGGGCACAAACTTTTACTTAGAAAACTTTATTATGAAATTAAAGAAGAGATGAAAAATCATGCATTAGTCATTGACATTGTAAGACATTGATTTGTATTAATGTTTTGAAATTCCTGCGACTAATTCCTTTTTATGGTTTTATGCATACAGTATGGATTTTGCCATTGTGATTGATGTTAAGTGTTTTTTATGCTATAGTCTCCATACTTTGTAATGCCGTAGATAGGTTTCCATTACCATTTTTCTTGTGATACTGTGAAACATCTAATTGTTTGATAGCTATTGTTGATATTCAAATTTGTTCAAGTTAAGTGATTTGTCTACATTATTATCGTGAATGCTACATTTGTTGTGGTTTTTCATCATTGATTTATCATTTATGATAGTTCTCTGAATCAATGGGGGGCGAAAGCTTGTAGGTAGCAGATTAGGAATGCATGAATGTGGTTCAGGATCTCCTTTCATAGTAAATGCTGAGGTTGATTCCATGGGAGGGGTTGTTGAAGGTGGAGTTGGTATTGGTATCAAAACCTCTCCGCGCAATGCAGCAATTGAAAAAGCTCAGGCAGAGCTTAGGTAATATTCATATCTTGTTGTGTTCATTATTGCTCTGTAGTTTCCATGTCTCTTGCCAATATTATGGAATTTGTGTTCACCTTTATTTCTTGATAAAGAAAAATATTATTTGATGTAAACAGGCAGGAGTATGATGTTCGAGAGGAAAGGCGTAGAGAGCTAGAATTTCTAGAAAAAGTACGCTCTTCGTTCCTTTTCTTGACAATTTCAATAGTATTTGTTGGTGATAACTATATAATTTTCCTTACCTGCAGGGCGGCAATCCTTTAGACTTCAAATTTGGGAATGCAGCTTCTGTTAGTGTCCAATCTACATCACTGACTGATCATCAAGCTGAGCATATTGTAACCAGGTATATTCATTTTGTAGTTGAGTCTTATGGATTATAGTTGACGAAAGTGTAATTGAACAAAAGAAAATTCACCTGTTCGATTTCCTTTGTGTCATGGTGTTAATGCAGTGAAGCTAAAGGTAGTTTTGCTCTAACTGCGTCACCTCATGGAGACTCTGTTGAAAGTAGTGGTAGACCATTGGTGCCTACACTTTGTGAACCAAATAGTGCTGATAACTTCAATGGTGACAATTCATTACTTGAACATGATAGGAAACCTAAGCATTTCAATAGAAAGAATAGTGTTGCACCATCAGAACAGTCTTCTCAGATGGATGGGACTCCAAATGTGAAGGAATCAGAAGATTCTGCTATTGTTCATTCATACATTAGGAGGAATAGATCTAGACCAAGTCGTGATGGAACTAGATTAAGTTCAACGGATGTTGTTCAAAGTTCTGGTGGACATAGATTATCCTTACAAGTTCGTGCTGGTTCAAGGGAGTCCAACGGGTTGAAATCTGAAACAAACAATTGTAAGGACCAAAGTATTTCATCTGCTTCTAACCTGAAAACTGCAACCTCAAACGGTGATGTGGTACCTCAGGTGGAGATTCTCAAAAAGCAGTCCAACAAGGAACTTGGTGGTGTACAAGCTTTGGAAATCAAAGTTGAGTCACCTAAAAGTAGTCTGCCTGTAGGGTTAGATGTTACGGAGTCCAACATTACAAGGGATAAGCCATACCATCAAGATTCAAAAGTTGAGACCCGCATTGATATTGCTTGTGGGGAAAATAACTCTGTTGGAGGAAAGGAACTGGTAATTGCAGGTGTTTCTGGATGTCCTGCAGTTACAGGGAAAGATGAGAATGAAACTACTTCTGCTCATATGAATGAGTTTAGTGACTCAAAAAGAGATTGCAATGAGGGCCAAAATGGTATCCCAATAAAGGGATTAGATTCAGAGTCTTCTTGCACCCGAAGCAGCCTTGGTCTAGATGTGAATCATGACAGTGATTTGCTTATTACCGGTAAAAATGATGACGCTAATGGTATCACTAGACAAACTTCAGAATTTGATGGAACACAAAATTTAGCTGTTGATAAAATGGGAAATGAACAAAATGACGCCAAAGCTGTTGAGGATGACAATACTGTTAATCGCAACGCTATTGCTGTACATGAAAACCACTCTAGCAACAGTTCTGTGGTCAAAATTGAGGAAGAAATGCAGATCACTTCTGAGCTGAAAAATGATGTGAACTGCCCAAACAATGATGAAGTGGAGCAAAAGGTTTACATTATATCTGAGACTGATAAAGAAGTGGGCAATGAATTGGGTGATGATTGTAATCCCAAAAGAGATTGTTGTGGTGGAATTGAATCCACATTGGATTGTTCTAAACTTCATGTACTTGCGCCTACCCAGCCAGACAAAAGTTCTTCTGTTCCTGAATCACTGTCTTGTTCTGGTAATGAATTAAAACTGGTAGATAGGGCCTGTGAAGATTCAATTTTGGAAGAGGCAAGAATTATAGAGGTTGTTATCTGATATTCCCGTTGATTTGTGATTTGCATGTGAAATGTAGATGAAATTGTATTTCCTCCTTCACATAATTTTGAACATTACCATGATATGGCAAACAGGCTAAGCATCAGAGGATTGCTGAGTTGTCAATTGGTACTACTCCTTTAGAAGGTTGTAGGAAATCTCACTGGGACTTCGTTCTTGAAGAAATGGCATGGTTGGCAAATGATTTTACCCAGGTGTGACTATGTTGATGTATATACATTTCAAAACTTTGATGAAGTCGCTTTTTCTGTTCTCCCTAGAAATGGTTCCTTCAGAAAATAAATATTCTATATTTTAAGTTAGCAGCATGACAGTAAGTTTTATCCACTACATTTGTCAATCATTTATTTTGTGCTTATAGGAGCGTCTTTGGAAGATGACTGCTGCTGCTCAAATTTGTCGAAGGGTTGCTTTTTCTTTACGGTTGAGAGCAGAAAATCAACAGCTGGAGCTAAAAAAGGTTGCTTACAGTCTGGCAAAGGCTGTCATGCAGTTCTGGCATTCGGCAGAGTTGTTTACAAATAGTGACAATAAGGGGGGTGTTGTAAAACATTGGGAATGTGATTCTAGGAGGTTTGATGCGAAAGAATTGTCAGAGGACAAGATTGGAGGACCTCATAAGGTGCTAGTCAGTTTTGGTTTAGAATTTGATTACAGACCTCATAAGTAGCTGTATGTTTACTTTTTGTCCCACATAGCAGAAATAATCATTCTTTCATTAGATTAATATCTACATTCCATTGCTACCTCTGTGTGGGAGGAAACTATTCACTATAATGCTAAACATCATATACTGAATGAATATTTGCGCCATATATGTGTGCTTTAGTTAGTTGTTCTTTAGAGACATTAAGAGATGGGCTTAAAGAGTCATTTGTTCTGTACCTTACCTGGCTTGTCGGAATTTATAGCAATTAAAGCTTATATTATACAACTTACAGATGTTCCAAAACACCTTGTTTTTTGCAGGAAAAATTCAAACAATTAACACAAATTCCAACTAAAAATTTTGCTCATGCGATTCAAGAATATGCTGTGAGGTTCTTAAAATGTCACAGCTCTCCAGTTCCTTCTGTGCAAGCTGAAGCCCCCACAACTCCTGATAGAGTTGCTGATTTGGGAATTGTGGAAGTTTCATGGGATGATCAGTTTACAGAAGTATGGGCTGCTTTCCATATGGCTCTTATAAGTTTAATTTGCTATTTATAGTTGACCAAAGATGATGTCTCTCTATTCTGTTAAGTACTTGGTTCAATTAGTCAGTTGCACAATTTCTATAAATGATTGAAGATTTTCTTTTTGTTTCTTGTACTTGGCAGGAAAGCCTTTTCTATGCAGTACCCGCAGGTGCAATGGAGACCTACAGATCCTCCATTGAATCTCATTTGTCACACTGCGAGGTGAAAAAAGATCTCTTCAGTTTCTGCATTTACTAATTTAATGAGCTTTAAGTTCCAGAAAAGAATTTAAAAATAATTATATTGGAGAATGATTTTGAGTTAAATTTTGCTACTTTCATAAAACATACATCTACACAATTTTGTCTGCAAAATGAAGAGAAAACTAGAAGTTTATGATTGCAACAATCAGCATTCAATATTTTCATTTAATAATTAGTCTTGATTGATGTGAGCAACTGTTGTAACTTGCAACTGTCGATTCCCTTGTTTTTCTCCTTTTTGTGTCTGGATTATTTTCTTTCAGAAAACTGGTAGTAGCATGCAAGAGGAAGTTGACACCTCTATGTGTGATGGAGCAGCAGGTAACATCGAACAATATTCTTGTTGACACATCCCTTTTTGCTTATTTTCATGGATTTTACAAGTTCATTTCTAAAATTCAGATTTTGGATATCATGAGAATGCATATGACGAGGAGGAAGGAGAGACAAGCACTTATTACTTACATGGAAGCTTTGAAGGTAGCAAATCAACTAAACATGACCAGAAGAAACATAAAAGGCTTATGAAGTCATACTCCTCAAGATCATATTATTTGGGAGCGGAGTTACCTTATGGGTGTAATTCAGTTGGTGGTCAACAAAATAATTTAATGGGGAAAAGGCCGAGCAGTACATTGCATGTTGGACCAGTTCCACCAAAACGTATGCGCACTGCTTCGAGGCAAAGGTTTATAATTCCTTTTGGTGCTGGAGCGCCTGGGGTTGGACAGACTCCGGCAAAAACAGATGCATCAAGTGGAGATACTAGTTCTTTTCAGGAGGATCAGAGTACTTTGCATGGTGGATCTCAAATCCTGAAAAGCATGGAGGTTGAGTCGGTTGGAGAGTTTGAAAAGCGAGTTCCCCACAACTGCACCGAAGCATCAATGAAGCCAAAAAAGAAGAAGGCAAAGAATCTGGTACATTAACAGTTGTCCGATTTCAACAATTGTTTGGATTTTATTCAACCTAGGTGCATTCTTCTCTGTCCTTGATTGGATATCTTGTTTAGATGCTTGATTCATGGTTGCAGGGATGTGCATATGAGCAGGGTCGGCAGTTGGAATCTCTTGTTCACAGTGAGCAGGTGAGGAACTTGTTTTCCTTTTATCTCTGTTCTCCTGAAAATATTGATGTGATTACTTAATATGTCATACTTGTAAATACCATGTGGAAATTCAAAATTGATTTACCTCCAAGTCATTTTTGTCTTCTGACCTCTTATGCACCTGCATATGTTCATTATAACACCCATTGATCATTCTCTTTGTTGCCAATTCCTGTGAAGTTTCCTACTCAATTGAAGATCACGAACAATTTCTTTTCTTTTTTTTTTTTTGCTTGTTTGTTTTTGCACGTTAGAAGTATATTAGTTTTTGAGTTTGCATGTCTCAAACACACAAGTTAAGAATTGTTATGGTAAGTGAGGCAAGCTCTTTATATTTCCAATTATGATATCATTTAGATGCGCATACGTATAATACTGATTATCGGAGTGCTTGAAGTAAACTTTGTACACACGGAAATGGTGGTTTGTCAATCTTCAAAGTTAAAAGTGTAATTGGGATGAAGAGAGTGGAAGCATTTTCCGTTAAATTAGGCTGATGCATGTTTGAAGCTAATGTGCTGGGTGCAACTTCATCTGGGCCTTTTTTGTGGCTGACTTTATCATTATAGACTTTAGGTTTGCAATTTTTTGTTCTCCACACTTTTTTCTTCAACTTTATTTCAATTTGGTTAAAATGCATATGATTAGCCAATGGAAGCTATTAACATGATGCCCTGCCCATATAGAAATGGAAAATCAATGTATAATAATGACAGTTTTGGTAACAAAAACCCCGAATCATGCCAAAATAAGGTAGACAACTTTTATGTTAGCTTAGTAAACTTTCCTCTAGGTGCAGATTGGAAAGGAAATCAGTCGGGTTACTTCAAAATTCAAAACATATTTTTCTGGGAAGTGGTTTATCATTGAAAATATATAGTTACCTGAACCAGGCTTCCATTGTGTCTAAGAATTATTTGTCTTGGTTGTTTTGGACATGGAGTCACTGAAAAGACCTTACAGTTCCCTTAAAATATTCATTATGTACTCTTGGGTGTTCTGAAACTTCTACGCAGACAAGGCTGGCGATTTCCTTTTAGAATCAAGGGGATGAGTGCTCTGATAAAGTGCTTTGTATTTTCTGACTACGTGACATCAAACATTTGAATACCTAGTGGAGGCAGCTCTGCATTTTTCTTTGCTTGTCCAACATCTTCTTAATCAAATTGGCATGAAATAAGCTTTAGCATAACAACAGTTGTTAATATTTGTGAAGGTGTTCTTTAAATTGCAGAGGGATAATTTGAAAAAGAGGCTGGATGGTCATCAATTTGAATCTGATGGAACCAGTGGTAAAATCCTTTACTTTTCCATATTGGAGTTTTTTTTTTACTTTTCTATATTGGAGTTTGTCTCCTGTACTTATCAATCAAGTAATTTTATGTTGTTGGGTTCAAAGACGACAAGCTTGGGAACCATCTCACCCTCCGTTTTCTTACCTTAACTGTTATGTAGTTTGGTAGGGGGTTACCTTGACTCTTATGGCCTGATTGCCGTGTTTGTTTGGTTGTGATTGAATAAATGATCCTTACTATAAATAATTATGCTTTTACGTTCTTAAGGGATTGGATATTTGATGCCAATTATCGAACTCTTCTGTCAGAGAATTTATCTCATACTTGACAACTGCAGAGAGGGTGAATGTTTATGCTCTCAGCTTTCATTCCTTGGAAATTTACATCAATCTTATCTCTGGGCTCTTCATCTGAATGATAGTCTTACCCTGGTTTATTTTTAGTTTTGATAATCTCCTATGTCCCAGTATATCACAGACTACATGAATATCATCATCATCTTTTTTCTTTTTGACTCTCCTAAAATTTTCTAATTTTATCTTCATGTTTTTAATACTCCAATTGTTTCTGTTTAAGGTTTGCATGGACAACTTGCTGCAAAGAAGCCAAAAGTAATGAAGCAATCAGTAGAAAATTTCTTCGACAACATGGCTCCAGTAGCTGGATCTGTCCCTTCTCCTGCTACTTCTCAAATGAGTAATATGTCCAACCACAAGTTCATGAAACTTATTGGCCGGGAGAGGGGCAAAAAAGCCAAAACACTGAAGGTAGTCAATTGTATTCTGGTAGCTAATACTTTATTCAACCTGCTTATTTTCCTTTGGTCATATTCTTTCCATGAGGTTGAGCATTTTATCTTCTGTTCAGATATCTGTGGGGCAGCCAGGTTCAGGAAGCCCTTGGTCACTTTTTGAAGACCAGGTCATTTTACTGTCTGCATATTTTCCATATTGTTGGTCTTTGATTGTAGAAATATATTTATGGATTACTAGGTTTTGCTATCTCAGGCACTTGTTGTGCTTGTACATGATATGGGTCCTAACTGGGAACTTGTTAGTGATGCAATCAACAGCACCCTTCAGTTTAAGGTAAATAGTATGAGTTTTAACTTCCATGATAGTTGCCTAATTATGTGGAATACACCTGCTTGTAAATAGTGTTTATTTTTCAGTACTGCAACATTTTTTGTAGAGTATATCTTCACTCCTATATCTGGCTTGTTTTCATGCTTGGTGGAGCATATGATTGCATATATTGCAATCACAGTTTATTTCTTCCTTGGTATGTCCAGTGCATATTTCGCAAGCCTAAAGAATGCAAAGATCGGCACAAGGAATTGGTGGATAAAGGTGCTGGTGACGGTGCTGACAGTGCAGAGGATTTAGGCTCTTCTCAGTCTTATCCTTCAACCTTGCCTGGCATTCCAAAGGCAAAAATTTGATATTTCTTTCAATTATTTTCCTTTTTTTCGCAAATGATGAACATGTATATGATGTGTCCGCACCATTTTTCTCTTGGACTAATTTTTATTTATGTGTTTTTCATATTGCTATCTTATGCAGGGTAGTGCTAGACAGTTGTTTCAGCGTTTGCAAGGGCCAATGGAAGAGGGTACACTCAAGTCCCATTTTGAAAAAATTATTAGGATTGGAAAGAAGCAGCATTATATGAAGAGTCAGGTTTGTTAATGATACTTTTGATTTTGGACCATGTGTACGATATCTTTTGGTTGTATTTGGAGACTGATGAAAAACTTAATGCAATCTCTGGCAATGCCGGTTTTACTCACTTCTTTGGCTATTTATACAAACTTGTGCATTATTGTATGTAACACTGAATGCATGTACATAAGGTTTTTTACTTATTCAGTATATTTTTTTTCAATTATGCGGCTGGTGATTTTTTGTTTATTTCAACAGCATGTTTCTTGTGCCAGAGTACAAAGTTCTAAAAGATACCACGAGACAAAAATTTAATAAACATGATGTTTAGCAATATATAATTTTTTTCGGATTGAACCATCATAAGTTCGTTCCTTTTGGGCTGGCCTTTTTCTGTTTCATGATTATTTTTTATGATTTTTTGGACATTTGCATTTTCCGAAGAATGATGTTCAGGATCCTAAGCAACTGGCAGCGGTGCATAATTCTCATGTTGTTGCTCTTTCACAAGCTTGCCCAAATAACATCAGTGGAGTTGTTTTGACGTAAGTTTTCTGATTCAATCCATATTCATGTTTAGCCTTATTCAGCTTACTATTCATGTTTATAAGCTTTCTGCATCCATGTTTCAAGACTTCTTAGCATACGCAACAATGGCTTTTATCATGCAAGCAATTTAATGTTCAATTTTTATTTTTGGCTGAATGAAGGCCCCTTGATCTATCTGATGCAAATACATCGAACCCAGATTCCCTTTCTTTTGGTTATCAAGGTTCTCAAGTTAGTGGTTTAGCAATACCAAATCAAGGATCAGTGTCATCAATGCTTCCTACTTCTGGTGCAAATTCCCCTATACAAGGATCCCCTGGTATTGTCCTTGGCAATAGTTCACCAATGCAATCTGGTGCAGTCAATACTCCTGGCAGGTTGTATGTTGCTCTAAGGCTTCCTTGTTTTCATATGCTGGTTAATTATTCTAATATGACTATGATACTAACTCTTAGGGATGGGCGATACAATGTTGGTAGACCTTTACCTGTTGATGAGCAACAGAGAACGCCGCATTACAATCAATTGTTATCCAATAGAAATTTACAACAGTCAAACTTGCCTGTATCTGGCTCTCTTCCTGGAGCTGATCGTGGTGTTTGTGTAGTTCCTGGTGGAAATGGTACTGGCATGATGCCTGGAATGAACCGAAGCATGCCCATGTCAAGGCCAGGCTTTCAGGTAGTACATTCATCATCTCTGATCAACTCTGGAAGTATGCTTTCTTCTAGTATGGTTGGGATGTCGAGTCCTGTAAATGTGCATCAGTCCGGTCAAGGAAATTCGCTCAGACCCCGAGAAAGTTTGCACGTGACAAGAGTAAGTCTTCTTTCATTGAACTGCATACATATTGTTGCAGGTACATTTCTGCAAATATCTGCCTTTGTATTTATGCTGTCCTCCACTAATCTTAGTTAAGGATTGGAATTTAGAGTCCCTTTTTAAAGTTTTCTAGTGATCCTCCGACTGTTGTGCTGGTGTTAGCAAGTATTGCTTAAAAATTTGCAATGGGCCTACGGCCTCACACGAGGAGGAAAGTTAGACCACACACAAGCTTAAGTGAGGTTCCATCCTATAACCAATTGGCGATAGGTGGAGTAGCCCACTAGACTTATATCTTAGTCTTATTTTTTCTTTCTTCTTTTTCTTTGATGTGGGACACTCACATATGGGTATTCTCAACACTCCCCCTCACATGTGAGTGCCTTTTTACTTGGGCAATCTGGAGAGGTACATAAACAATGGTTATTAGGCTTAGATTTCTGATTGAGGTGAAAGAGGCCCCCTTCTCGAGCAAACAATACTGCTGGGCCACTTGCTCTATGCAAATTTCAATCCTTCTCTAGTTGCTTAAATGATGGGTTTCCTTTTGGGGCAAACAATAGGTCAAGATCTTCATTAGCTCTGATAGTATGTCAAATTTGCAATGGGCCTAAGGGCTTACACGAGGAGGAAAGTTAGACCACACACAAGTCCAAATGAGATTCAATCTTATAAGCAATTGACGATAGGTGGAGTAACCTAGTAGGCTTATATGTTAGTTTTGTTTTTCCTCTTTCTTTGATGTGAGACACTCACATGTGAGTATTTTCAACAGGAAGTGTGCATTGAGGTCAAGATTCTTTTTAATTCCTAGATGTGCTTTGATATTGCCAACCTACATATTATATATGCACCTTCATGCAGTCTCTATGTATTAGTATTTCATCATATGAAAAAACTGTTTATTTTTCATAGCATGGCCACCATCCTGAGCATCAGAGGTCAATGATAATGCTAGAGCTTCAAATGCAGGTCCCATAATCTCTCTTTTTGCTAATCAGATGACTCCGCCTGTGCAGACATATCCATGTCATTCACAACAGCAGAATCAAATATCTTCACAGCAGTCTAATGTACTTGGCAAACATCTTCCTCATCCTCAGGGTCCGAATCATTGTACAGGATCACCACAGCAAGCATATGCAATTCGCTTATCGCAGCAGCGGCTTTTGCAGCAGCAGCAATTTGTTAACTCTAATGCATTGATGTCCCATGCTCAACCTCAGTCCCAACCACCCATATCATCATCTGTGCAAAATAGTTCCCATATTCAGCTTCCCAATTCACAGCAGCCAGTATCACTTGCTCCTTTGACACCATCTTCCCCAATAACTCAAGTGTCAGTTCAACAGCAGAAACATAACTTGACACATCATGGGCTTCGGAATTCTCAAACAGGTGTTGGTGGACTGACAAATCTGAGTAAGCAACGACAATGGCAGCCACAGCAGCAACAGCAATTTCATCAGCTAGACCGGCAGCATCCTCATCAACGACAACATTCACAATCTCCACAGCAGCCCAAAATTTTGAAGGGAATGGGCAGAGGGAATATGATGGTGCAGCAGAACCTTTCCATTGACCATTCTCATTCCAACGGCCTTTCTATGCCAGCAGGAAATCAAGGTGCTGAAAAGGGAGAACAAATGATGCATTTGATGCATGGTCAAGGGTTGTACTCTGGAACTAACTTAGTTCCAATTCAACCTTCTAAACCATTGCTTTCATCTCAAACCTCAATCAATTCCCAACCACAACAGGTCTTTTCTGGTGGAACACCCCCTTCTCAGCCCGCAAAGCAGCTTCAGCAGATACCTTCCCATTCTGATGGTACTCAAGCATCAGTAACAACGGCCACCAATGCAGCCAATAATCAAGCTGTTCCCACACAATTAATGGCTTCTAATCACCAGCATCAGCAACAACAGCTGCCAATGCAGCCTCTTCAAAAGCAAATTAATCAAGCCCAGTCAAACGTCCAGAGGATCCTTCAACAAAATCGTCAGGCTAATTTTGATCTGCCAGCAAAAGCTCAAACTGATAAAGTTCATATGGACCAGCAATCCTTGCAGAATATTGCACAGCTGCCTTCAAGGACAAGTTCCTTGTGCAATGATTCTGCTACCACTACACCAGTTTCTACTGCCATTCCTCACCGGAAGTCATTAGAACCCTTGTATGATAATGGTGTGTCAAATCCAGCATCTCAAGTGGGTTCTATTGGGAGCCCATCTCTGACAAATTCAGTTGGGACGGAGCCTGTTACCCAAGGTTTAGGCCAAAGACAGTCATTGGGCAGTTTTGGGCAACATGGGCAGAGTGCTGCAACACTATGGCATCAGCAGCAGCCATCAAACCGTTCGACAATTCCTCCACAACCATCTCAACATGTGTTCCAGCCACAAGAGCAACAATTACCACAAGAATTGAAATCACCACCAGCACAACTGCCACTACAACAGCAGTCCCAGCAGCAGAAATTGCACCCTCAATCAGCACAAGGAAATTTGTATGTGAGGCCTTCCAATTCATAGCTGGAATGAAACAGTCTTCGTGGATGCCTGGGAGCAGTCGGTGATTACTTGGATTGGGTATATATGCCTTTGTAAGCAGCAGTGTACAGGTATACTTGGTTGCTTTGGCCTGTTCTTTTTCCCCTGTTATACGAGGTTAACTGCAAATGCTAAGCAACAGATTAGATTGAGATTGCATGCTCATGAATATCTAATTCTATCTTAGTCTCCTTGGCCATTATATTTAGTTACGCCACGAATATTATGGTGTTCATGTTTGTAGCAAATGCCAAGTTTTCCTGACTGAAGAGTATTCCTTTTATTTGCTGGAGAGATTTGACGTAGTTTGTCTGACTAATTAGCATGTTTCAATCCTTATTCGGTTGGATACTTCCATGTGTTTTGGAGAACTGTTAGGAGTTCCTGCCCAGTTCAGATTATTTTATAGTTCCCGACTTTGCATTGTGTTCTGCATGTGTTTCCCAATGTGAGTTGCATGTAAAAAATGGATTCTTTTTGCAGATGAAGATGGTTGTCTCACAAGGGCATTAAAAGAAGTGATTCTTATTTTTAGGTCCCGTAAAGTACAACAATCAAAAAGTGTACGGGCCTATTTCCTCTTTTTCTTTTTTTCTGTTAATTTGGGGAAATCATGTATATTACCACTGATTCAGAGGTTTGGGAAGGTAGAGACGTATAGAGATATTTGTACAGGGTCTCATCTCTACATTTCTTGTACTTTTCCTTTTACCCGGTTTCCCTGCCTGCCTGTTCAGAGGGGCCTTTTCTTTTTGCGCCCCACTAGGTTAGTGCATCATGTATTTGCTAACACTTACAGTTTTAAGTTAGTAGTATCATTTTATGGCAAAGGCTTTGTGAATATATGATGTCCTCTTTGCACATTCATCCTCATTTAACATCGTGAAATTTATCATTGTAAGCCGTGACGTCTCTAAAGTTTCAGAATGCAACGGGCCTTAATAGCTGATTCGTTTGATTGTGTAGTATTTGAAGTGTTGTTCACTTTTAGAAGTTTTGACGTGTGTAATTATACTTTTCATCGCTGCTTGGAATTTTGATGGATCAAATTGAAGGTTCTGGAATCCTATTATTTGATAATGGATCGAATTGAAGGATCTGGAATCCTATTATTTGATAATTTAGTATTGTTATATTCATTAATGTGTTTCTTGTCATTGTTTTTATTGTTACATTCTAGATTTTTTTAATGTTATGACATTATTAATTGTGACTTAATTAGTACAAATTGTATATTGTTTTAGAGATTTCCTTCTTAAATATATGTTTTAGTTGATTCGTGAAGAAAAATTTTCTTTTTAACATTCTTCAAGGTTTTAATCGTAAAAAAAAAAAAGCATACAAACTTAATCATCTACCTTTTATTTGTGGGTAGCATTTCACTGCATAATATGGTTAAATCTCTTCCATCAATACTTGAAACCTTGCTCAGTTTGAGTTAATTTTGAATTGCGTACACCATTAGTATCAAACTTTCTTGTAATATATTGTTTAAAAGAAGAAAGTAACTTGGATTGGGTTAGGACACTTGTTGGAAATGTTTTCATTAAATGGGAATACCTAATACTCCCCTTTAAGATCTGATAGAAAAGGATAGGTCCTAAAATTCTAGCGGACCAAGCGATCTATCACATCATATTACTTTTGCATTCCAACCAAAATGATGTGTTGTAGTGTAATAACAACTCAGTTATAGAGTTCTCCGATGGATGTCATCGCATAAGTTATAAGATATGGTTTAAAATTTATACAATGTACAAGGGGCCATAAGTCTCATCATATTGTGAGATATACTTTGATGCGAGAAATAATACTAGCTAAGAGGAGAATATATCAAATTCTGCAAGGCTTGTGGCGTGGTTAATGGAAAACATGAAGCTGGGAAAAAGAGCTGTGTGGAGTCTCCTGCTCCTGAGAACCTTGATCCCTCTTTTGCTTTTGGTGGGGAACCAATTCAAAGTGGTCTCATTGTATGAATTTGAGGATTACGTGTAATAATGGATAAGTACATATAACAATTCTGCAAGTCTCCGTGAAAATTAGTACATGCGTTTTGTTAAATTTATTAGTGATACAAGTATGTTTCGATCTTATTATGTTATCTACAAATGAAATTTTCTTACATTGGAATTAGAGTATCTTCAAATTGTATTATGATAACCATAAGTTTTATCCATTTATTTGCAGATTTTTTTATATATGAAATTCTTAATATGAAAAGTTATTACAATGATATTGAAATATATATCTTGAATTTGTACACAAACATTGGATCTTTTAGTTTTTGAAATTCTTATCTTGAATATTTGTTCTGTTAAACAAAAACTTCAAATCTCAATATATGTGATAATATCTCGATACATATTTGCGGTTATTGTCTTATCTGACATCAAGTATTATGTTTTCTTGGATAGATATTTTACAAATATGCATAAAATATTTTTTTTTCATCCATTGTAGAATGAAACTGTGTTGCTTTTCTTGCTTAGGATATTTCATTTTACGGGAACTGTTTGTTGTTATTATCTATGTTAAAAAAATGTATACAAACACTTTACGTGCCCAAGTTCCTCATTGCTTCATGTTTTAACCTTTGAGGAAAAACCTCTTTTAGGGTCCATCTTCTATTATGTTTTACCAGTGGAGGATTTTACAATATTGATTATGACCAGGTCACCATTATTTCCATAACCACCTATTTATGTTTGCAAACCTATCATCTTTCATGTTATGTCCCTTAAGGTGTGGTTGAGTTGGTAGAATAGGAGGGATATGAGACCAAAAGGTCTTGTGTTTGAATCCTTGTACCTATACTTTCTCGATCGAGCCTGTCATACAAGATTTGCCTAGTGCAGGATACTTGATTGACATGATTTGAAGGATATTGTATCAATCCGAAAGTTTATTTAGTACGCATCCAAAAGATAATGGTTGCCAGTTCCTCCATTTAAAAAAAACTTTCATTTTATGTTTTTTAATAAAAATTTCATCCATATGAAGAAGATATTTGGAAAAACCACGATTGGTGAAGGATGAGACCTGATGCCTCGTTGACGTCGACGTTGGTGGTAATAAAGGCTTCATCATGATACCCGTGCCACTCTCTTCAATTGCGGTGATGGCAATTTGGCCGCCGCGACTTCTTGCAAAAAAACCTGCCACTCCTTATTCTTGTTGATTTTAGAATCCAATAGTGATCAAATCACAGATGCAGCAGAAAAATAAAGCTTTACGTATTTTGAGTGGATTCTAATAATTTAATAAACTTGAATAAAATAGAAAACGAATTAGAAATTGCATCTTGTTCGCCTTCCTGTTGAAAAAAAACTTTGAATTTTTTTTGATTGATCAATCACGAGCTGTTCAAATGTCTAGCTTCTGATGGTATCCGCAAAGCAATTCTTAAGATTGAATTGAGAGGAAGAAGACAAAGCGCTAACTTCTAAAATGTTCTTCCCTTTTTAAATAGAAAATCATAAGGGTCTTTAATTAAAATTAAATTTCTTTAATTATAATTAAAATCAAATTATAATTAATTTAATTTTAATAAAATTAAATAACTCATATTTGATCTTAAAGTTTTTCAAACTTTATAATTAAGCCTAACTTAATTAAATTGATTTATTAAGTTCCTACTAAATTGACAATGATTATAAATTACAATTCTAATTCACAATTAGAATTAGATATTAACTTTCTTTAATTTATCTTTAATTCTTCAATTAAAAAATTTATAATCATGATTGACGTCTAGCAATATGTTATGATTACCCAAATATAAGAAATGTCAAAGTAATTGACCTGACTTGTTAATGCATGAATATGAAGTATACTTTAATCTTTTCATCATTCAATATTCTAATTGGATAGAGTATGAATACAGTGTCTATTCTTAGCATCCAATCATGTTTGTTCTTGCTAATTAGTAATTGATTTATAATTGAATTTGAAAATACCTTTTCAAATGTCAATTCACTCTGGTCAGAGAATTCCATAAATCATTACTAATCAAGAATAATAGAATATTCTCTCTGATTTCTTTAGAGTAATAAATCCTATATTGACTTATTCAACTATCTATCTATGGTTCATGCTGTATCCAATTACCACCGATTGAATTATCCTAGGACGATTCATAAGTAGCATCAAAATACAGTAATTCCCACACGAGATACCTTAGTAATCTCAAGTCTGAGGATCAATTATGCAACCATCATTATAAGATAATCCATAGACATATAAGTAATATTCCATTCGGAATTCTCGTAATTGGGTCAATTCAGTGGCTTATTCTCTAATAATCACCCACACATTAGTTTAAGTATCTCTATATTTTAATTTATGAGATCAATTACTTTCTTCATAAAAAAGAAACATAATGTGCGCTAACTTTACCATTTCAATAATATCCCGTCTTGATGAAACTATAACTAGGAACATTAAAGAATAATACATAAGTGTAAATTGAATCTCATAATTATGATCTCATCATAATTTCAATTATACAATAATTATTTCAAGGATTTTACCTTTAGTATTAAAACATAAAATATTAATTAAATTAATACATAAAGATAAATAAATCCTTTTCATTAATTCAAAATAATGTCATATATTAATTTGCTTCCAATTGATTGGGTGTAAGGGTATAAACTAATAGTTGACTATTGTTAGTAACTGGTAGCATGTCTGTGGATGAGTTGCTAGTGGAAATGTTGATGATGGGTGGTGATAATTAGACAGAGGAGGGACGACATTTTCTCGTCTTTTAAAAGAGTTGGTTAAGGTTTTTTAAAGTAGAAGAAGATGGTGTTTGGATAATGGGTCAAGTAAAAATTAAGGATATAATAACTTATGTTTGGACATAAGAATAAGTAAACTTATTTTGAGAATGGAATAAGCTTTGTTTACGTTATTGTAGGCTGAACACATAAACCTATTAGAGCCCAATCTTGATTGAAGTCCATTAAGAACCAACAAAAAAAAAAGTTTAGAGAGTTAAACGTTTAACTTTTTTTTCGAAAATTAAAGAATGACATTAATCAAAGAAAATGTCTAGGGATATACTATTTAATGTAAGAAGTACATTCTACAAAAGATTAAAAAAATTGGTCATCTTGAATACTAAAGGAGTTATAATTAGCTATAATAACCAATTGGCTAGGATAGATGGGTATAGCTTTAATATGGCTCCTCTTATTAATATTATCTCCCTAATATAGTGAATAATCTTCATCTAGAGCTCCATTTTATCATTTAATTACTCCTTAAGACTCCTTATGTTCCTCTCATGTCGAATCTAATAGCTTAAATATGACTAAGCCACTTAGAGAAGTAATCTATCATCTTTCCTTATTCTTGGGGACTTCAAAATCCATTGTACAATGTACTCCCAGTCTGTAAGAGGATCTAGAGCCTTAAATCTTAATAGGAAGTCCCTTTATATGGTACTTATGAAGGGGCATATAAAGAATAGGTGACTGATGGTTACATCACTCTTTTCATAGAGTTCACAGGAGGAATTCATAATAGTAGAGATAATGAAGTAATACTGTCTAAAATGGATAGTCTTTCCATAATAGCTAACCAAAAGGTAAAAGAGAATTTGGGAGGGAGTAGTTTACTTCACATTAGTCTAAACCAGGCCACCTTGGTTCCTATAGGCATAATAGTGAGCTTGAAAGACTTGGTAGTGAAGATGCCTAAGAAACTCAGTGCCATACAACTTTATCTTGAGTAGCTGATTCAGGATAGTAGTTAGGGGCCTTGTCAGGGAGAGAATTTGAAAACTTGCTTGATCTTATCCAATAATCTAAGCTGATTAAAGAATTAACCTTAACCTTAGTTGGAAAAATAGTCTAAGAGCATTGTAATTGGGAAGATGGTAGAAAGGATCCCTAGGAATCCAATTTTCAAACCACAAAGAGGATGGTGAGCCATTTCCATTATGGATTTTGATATAAGGCTATATGAAGGAACTGAGTTTAAGGATTTTCATCATGCTATGCGATGAATCTACTCTTACCTTAGCCCTTTAGATGTTCCTTCCTTTTAAATAATGACTATTCACCTATTTAACCTAAAGTGCAATATTATCTGTAACTATTCTCTATATATGCTTTTCTGGGACAACAAAATTCATTACCTACAAGAAAATGAGGCCAAAACCACCCTCTTTTTTAGTTAATTGTAGTTTAGACTAGCTAACTTTGGAGAAAAGTTTTGAATATAAGTCCTTAGTCTAAAGGAACTTCCTCATCAATTTTTTAGTGTTCATAGGGAGCTTTTAGGAAGTATAAAGTGAGAGGCTGAACAAGTTGCCTATTTTGACAAAAGTAAGGTAACTAATTACAATATGTCTAAGAAAGATAAATCATTTCTCCTTCAGCTTCCAAACTTTGATCTAACTTTACCAAATAACACTTGGCAATCATTATAATTGAGCTTTCTTTAGGTAACTGGTACTCTAAGGTACTTAATTGGAAGAGATGCATAAGGGATACATGTGAACTCCATTAGCTCCCCTTTTAAGCATTCACAGTCTCTTTAGAGAATGAGAGAGCTTTTATCCTTCTTTATTCATAAACTAGACATTTTTTGAATTTTTCTAGGGACTCCATGAAGCACTGAAGAGAGGACTTATTTCCATAACATAAGAGAAACACATCATCACTAAGGGAGGGATGTGAGATTTCCTATTACACACAATTCTTATGAAATTTGAAGTCATTCTCTTTAATTACCTTGAGTTTGATTATTCTTATAAGAATGTACATAGCTATAGTGAAGAGATAAGGGGTTGCCTTAAACGTCTGTCTCAATGGAAAAATGAGGAAGTTTTGCCATTTATCATCACATAATTAGAAGTTGTTCTAATATAGGCTTATATCTAGAAGATAAATGTGCCTAGAAATCTTGTTTTATAAAGGATTGGAAATTCTTATATCTAGAAGATAAATGTGCCTAGAAATCTTGTTTTATAAAGGATTGGAAATAGGAATTTCCAATCCAAAGAGTCAAAAGCCTTATGGATCTATTTTGAATGCCTACTTCCTCTCAGCTCCTTTGACATTATAACATTCAAACAGGTCCGAAGCAATCATTATATTGTTGAGTGATAAGTTTTAATCTAATTTAAACCCTTAACTACCACAAGTGCACAGGTCATGAATTATAGTAAAAAAGGGGTCAATCCTATGAGGACATGTGAACTAATCTAATCCTAAGTTCTCTAAGGCTTATAAAAATTAATAAAATGAAATTAAAAATAGAACAGAAAAGTAAACATGAAAAATTGATTGTCAAAAAATCAATTCGTAAAAATAACTCAAAGAAATCAATGTGAGCAACACTCAAAATCACAATGGAAGGAATCACACAAGAAGTATTAACTGATTATAAGAGAGGGGATTTTTCCTATCATCAATGTTAATCTAATCATTTATTTGTTATTGGGGTGTTGGTTCTAAACTTTCGAAGGGGGATTATTCTCTCTGGAGTTATAATCACAAACCCTAATTAATAAACCCTTAGGTTAAGTATGAAACAAGTAATCTCTCAATTATAATGGCCCTAACCCTAATCAATTCTTAAGCTATTTAATAAACAACTGAGTCCTCAAACAGGATCTCCCTTCGTATAACTACCAATTTGATTAATCACATGGTCTATTGAATCGTTTAACTCTTATTAATCCAACCCAATCATTTTTATACCCTCTCGCTTTGATACCAAAATATGCAAAAATTGCAATCAATCACAACACCCAAATGTAATAACATAAAAATGACTATATTAACATTGAATCAAGTTCAAATCCATAAAGAAAATTAGAACATTATGATCAAACCAAAATCCATCAACATATTAATATCCATCTCAAATATTCAAGAAAAAAACACAAGATGAATGAAATCCACTAGTGGAGGGGACCAAGATGCGTTGGGCAAAGTAGCAGTAGCAGCGTTGGCTCCTCTCTCCTCTTCTTCTTCTCTTTTCTCTTTTCTTCTCTCTTTTTGCCCTTTTTCAAATGTGGTAGAATGTGAAGCTCCTTTAGGGTTCCATCTCTTTCCTATTTATAGCATTTCTATTTTGAGCAATCTTAGAGTTTTTTTTTTGGGTTTGAAAGGTCCGAAAAGCCTCTCAACAACTTAAGTTCAGAAGTTTGTCCATATTTATCTACGTGTAGGTCACGATCATGGGTCATAGTGCCATGATCGTCGCACCTGATTTAACCTACCATGATTGTGGCCCTTCCTCTATGCTTCTGTTACCACGATCATGGTCAGGGTTTTTCCTCGACTTCCTCCGATTCTCCTCCTTCGTGGCACCTGATTTAACTTGCCACGATCTTGGCCCTTCCTCTATGCTTTTGTTACCACGATCTTGGCCAGGGTTTTTCCTCGAGCTTCCTCCGATTCTCCTCCTTTCTATGATATTTGCCCCAAAATACTAGCAAACACATCAAGGCACCTCAAAAACATAAGATTGAAGCTCAATTGCGTGCTCTAACCCACAAAACACACCAAACACAAATACTTAACTAAATAACAAGGTCATAACCTAAGCATGCACTAAACATTCAATTTATTATCTTATCATATACTAAACTAGCCACTAAAACATTATATAATCTACCACTATCATATATTCTCACCTATAGTTCATATAACTATAATTCTAGGGAGAACTAACAACATGAGGTAGAATTAATTTGAGCCTCTTAGCTGGGATCTTAGAGATAATCTTATAGAATGTGGTACAATAGGATATTAACTTATAATCCCCAATTATTGATGGACAGGAAACTTTTGGCACCAGGAATAAGAGAGTTCCATTACATTCCTTTAGCATTCTAACGCTCTTTTACATCTTTTATCAGTAGTCAAGCATTATGGAAAAATAAACCATTAAATCCATCAATTCTAGATGCCTTTTTTAGATTAATATTCAACATGTGTTTAGCAATTTCTTTAAAAATGATGGAATTACCAAGAATCCCATAATGGTGAAGAGTGAGGAGCTTACGGATAATGTGATCTAATTAAAGAGAGGGATGTACATCATCTACCCTTGTTCCCATGATTCCTGTAAAGTAGCTCGTAGCATGGTTGAGGAAACTTTCTTGCTTGGTAACCATATTTCTAGACTCATCTTGAAGCGAGGTGATATTGTTCATGCTCCTTCTAGACAACAAGCTGTTACACAGGGAACTTGCATTTGAGTTTCCTTCTTTTACCTATGTTACCCTTATTTCTCTCTTAAGATTGAGTTGTGAATATGTAGTGCATCTAGGTAAGTATTAAGTGCTTCTTTCTCCATTGTTTTCCTAAATTTATCACTAGTTTAAGTGTAAAGGTTCTTTTGTCTCCCTAGTAAAATTTACTTGGCCCATTGGTAGTTTGCTTAGATTTAGGTGTAGTTTGAGGATGAAGCCTTTTTAACTTCATTTTGATAACAAGCATTTTTCATGTAGAATTGGAAAGATTTAAAACTTGAACTTGGATATTGAGAACCTTGTGTATAACCACAGTAGATCCCTCCTTATTAGCTAGATAGTTGAAGAATCTAAGGTAAATAAGGGAAAATAAACCTAAGATTTTCTTTTGATGACAAATTAAATCTTAACATTTGGAGCATTCAAATTAAATCCTATCGTTTTAGGAATGTTCAAATTGAGCTCTGCATTAATAGAAAAAATAGGAATGTTCAAATTGAGCTCTGCATTAATAGAAAAAATGACGAGAAGTGATTTGCTGTGTCATTGCTAAAGTGGTAGAAATTTATAATATTTTAATATTATTATGGCTCTTATAAGGCGATGTAAGCACCACAGGCACTATGGGACCCACTTCTTTAAAATTAATTATTGAAATTACTAAATTTTTTTATAAAATTAAATGTAAATTTGATAAAATTTAATTTAATCATAATGTAATTAACCTAATTAATTAATTAACTAATTAACCCTAAGTGTAAAAAATATCAAATCAAAATTGCATATCACTACTCTAAACTTCCTCTATAGTTATTGACAATCCCTCCAAATGGTTAACTTTGCCCCTGCCCCCTAATGTGAAGTAAATCACACGTTAATATAGAATTTATGTACAATAAACTAGATACATAAGAAGGGGGGGGGGGGGTTGAATTGTGTATCCATTTCGTGAATACAAAATCTTATTAAGAACTTCTCTAACTTGTTAAAAGAATATCACAAAAATTATACAAAAATTGTTATGTAGTTAAATCACCAATAACTTCTATATACTTGTTTAACAATAAAATAAACTGAAGTAAAAGGATAGAAGATAGATGCTGCAATTTTTATACTAGTTCACCCCCCAAACTGTAGGCTACGTCCAGTCCTCAGAGTTCGTCTGAGTATTTCACTATACTTTGACAAATTACAAGTATTCTTTCTTCCCTTC
>JAOSBN010000004.1:21752901-21785219 GCA_027563595.1 Erythroxylum suave | reverse complement strand
TTATTATTATTATTATTATTATTATTATTATTATTATTATTATTATTATTATTATTATTATTATTATTATTATTTTTAGTTATGTATGTTGTTTTCAGTTATGTTTTTATGAGGTTTTCACATTGAGGAAAATATGTTGTTCAAATGCGAGGATATATATGCACTTATATGTATAAGTTGTGTGTGAATTTGCATTTGCATAGTGTTAGGATTTGATTGTGTTAGCATTTTTAACATTTTTGTTGCATGATGTTGCATTGTGTGAATGTGTTAATGGTATGGGACGTAGCACATCGTAACACTACTCAAAATAGCTAGACCTACAATTATAGTATTGATGAGTCTAGGTTGATCTTGTAGAGAGTGTGTGTAAAGCTTTTGAAATGAAATCAATCGATGTTAAGGTTATGGGGGGTTTTGTTGGTTTTCAAATGAGAAAATAAAACAAAACTAAACTAAAAAAAAATTAAAAAAACATTCAAAAGTGATGAAAAGTGATGAATATGTTAGGGACTCAGTCATCAATTCAATCTTGACCTACACATAATTAAACATACTTCACTGAGTTGTTATTCTCATACCTCTCCTAGCAACTATTAATCGTAGGTTAAAAAAAAGCTATATTAACTGCAATTTTCCCTTAGTTTGTGTTTAACTAAGAAGAGCTCATTAATTAAACCTAGCTATCAAGCAATGTAGAATAAGCTCTCTAAATTTAATTAGATAGCCTCATTATAAGTTAGGAAAATAGATTAATCAAGGCAACAATCACACAAGCTCGGGTCATTTAACCTAGTCTATGTTATCACTAATGATTAAAAACCATTAGTTGCCACAAATGAATCTCAATATAACAATTACGAATTATATTTAAAATTCTATAGATATCCAAACACAATAATTACAAATTGTGTTTAAAATTCTAGTAACGGGTTCATACATAAACAATTTAACAATAATAAGAATAAAGATCAGTCATACATGAAACCCAAATCCATAAGCATAGAATAACATAATCAATACCTAAGAGAGAAAAATAAAAAAAATGAAAGAAATACTTAACTGGGTTCTTCAGCATTGATATCATCTCTGAACTGGTGTTGGGAATCTTAGCCCTCTATCTTCTCCATGGGTTTTTGAAGGTGTCTAGCCTTACTCCTCATTCTTCTCCTGAAACCCTTAATTGGTTCCTTAGCATTTCATAGATTATACTGTCACACAACATGTTTATTTATATTAGAAATTATGGTTCGAGTGAGCTGGAAAAAGTTAACTGGTGTGAGGGGTTAGCTCACATCCATGACATGCAAAATGAGTCATAGGAGTAACTAATGTGTCATGCCCATGACACCCTTTTCATGGCTGTAAATGACTCGTGACCATGACAAAATAATGCATGGTCTTGAGGGATGAATGCCTCACATGTTCTTCATTTTATGTATTTTCTTGTTTTCTCTTGCTCTAATCCTTCTCCTTCTTGCTCTATGAAGACAAGTGTGAGTCTTAAAAAGACAACTCTAATATTATGCTTTTGACTCACTTTAGTTTTTTCTCTTCCGAATTGTACCTAAAACCAAATACGAACTAAATTGAATGTCCTAAGCATTTCATACCATTAATCACTAAGAATTTTGGAATAAATGTATAGACAATTAAGCACATATCAGCATGAATCGATCAGAATTGGCTTACCTTCGAATAAAGTCATCTAAATTATAAAGGCATATTAACATGTGAAGTTTTTAGTTTTAAATGTCATTGGAATGAATATGCATGTTAAATAAGATATAAAATATATTCTTTCACTTTATGATAGTTGTTTGGATACACTTATAATTACATTGATTTAATTTGGTAGGTATCATTAGTAAACTTTTATGGGATTTGTTAACTAATAAGAAATGAAGTATGCTAAGAAATTGAAGAAAAAGTATGTATTAAATAAATCCTATTATGTTGGTCCTTTCTAAGGAAATTAGGTTAAGAATAGAGCTAGTAGCCAGTCGAGAGTTATGATATATATGAGTAATTGGGGCCATTCACGACAAAATATTTGTCATTGCGTCAAAAAGCTAGAATGACACTTCAATCAAGCTAAATAAAAAATAACCTAGTTGAATAACCAAGGGATACTCATGACAAGGTATTTGCCTTCGTGTCAAGAGACTTGGTGATTGTTAACGAAAATTTTAAAAGATGGTGCTTGCAATAAAAATAAACCTACTAATCTTTTCAAATAGCAAGAGTTTTCATGAAAGAATACTTAGTGATATTTTACATTTTTAATTGATTAATAGTAATAAGTGCATGCTTTTAATTGTCATAGGTGCATGAATAAGATGTCAATATTTTGATTGATATGTTTATTCAAACCAAAGCATTTGAACATGAACAGAATAAGTTAGTGTGTTGAAACTTTCTCAGTGGGTGATGTTTGAGGTTAAGTTAATTTCATGAGATTTGATGCCATTAAACAATTATTGTAACGTTGCATGATTGTGTGTTTATGTGTTTGTATTTTTTTGGTTTTAAGGTTTTAGTTTTTTTAAGGGACAAGCAAATATTTAATAAATGTTTTAAGAACCAAATCAGACATCGAGTCGATCAAAAGAAAGGTTTAAGGTTTAAAGATTCAACCGGTATTAAACCATTATAAAATCAGTACATAACAAATAAGAAGGAAAATTTATAAGAGTAAGTAAAAATTTTTTTTACCGAAATAAAACATAAACTATTATTATATAATGAGCTAATAATAAGTAAATATGAGTCTAATATAAAAATTAAAATAACAATAACATCAAAATTCTATTTTTGAAGGAGGTTGTGGCTATAATACTTAGTTCGATTATTTTATTGTGTAATGTGTTGTGCATGCATTTTATAGAGTACATTCTAATTATGGTATACTACAGTAATTTAAGCATTTAAATGTATTATTAAGGTTATAACGAAGATCACGGATTGACTAGAGATGGTTCTGGACTCGACTAGAAAATTTTCAGAAAATTTCTTGAAACTCTAAAATGCTATGGAATGAGTTTGAACTAGCTTTAAAGCCCCAAAATGTTGTTTAAGAATTTAGGTGACACTTTTGAATGAAATCTAGATAATTTTTGTGAACCGTATTTTCGAATGAATAGTGAATATGAGTGAATAATATTTTCACATAAATAGTGATATTGGGGACCCAAACCCGAATAATTTGAAAATAACCAAAAGAGGTATTAGAGTCTAATAATACTGAAATCGATAAAAAAAGAGGTATTAGAGTCTAATGATACTGACATCGATAAAAAAAAGCCCAATCGAATGAATTTTGGGAATTTTGTAAGTTTAGGGTTAAAATGCCCTTTTTGAAAAATAATAGGTGTTGACGATTTTAAACCATTTCATTTTTTAAGTATCCAATCAATAAGTAGTGACCCTAATTAGAATATTTCATGGTTTGATGATAAGACAGTTGTAGAATAATTTTGGGATTTAATTTGGTTAGTTGGTGAATTAAATGCATTAAAAGGCAGTTTGGTCTTTTTGTGCTCATTAAGGGTGATTTGGTGTTTTTACATGACATTAGTAGATTGACGAGTCATTAGATATGAACAATGAGAAAATGACATGTGCCTGATGAGTCATTAGAGACAACCAATAGGAAAGTGACATGTGTAAAGCATAAAGAGTATAAAAAGCATGAATTAAGACACAAGATGATTCATTTGGTAAGTAGTTATGAGAGAGCATCATTAAAGAGCCCAAGACCAAAAGAAAAGAACTGAGAAGTAAAGAGAAACGTAGGCCGTGTTGGAGAAATGAGAGAAAAAAGAAAAGTAAAAGAAGAAGAGGGAGCTTCGGGTATGACATAGAGAAGTGTTCCAAAGAGTTCTTCATGCTCTTCTACCTCCAATCAAGCATCCAAGTTGATCCCATAGCCATCCAAGTGCAGAGGAAGAAGAAAATGGGTTGTTAAGCTTACCAATTTTTTCAAAATTTCTAATTTTTTGGGTTATAGTTGAGATTTGGCTTCGATGGCGTGAATTGCAACCTTTTGATGTGATATGAAGCTTTTATTAATTGGAAGTGATCTAGAGAAGCAAATCAAGAAAAGCAACATGTGGAACCTTGGTCAAAGGTAAGATCTATTGTCTAAAGTGTTTTATTTTTCCATTTGATGATTTAAGATTAACGAATAACATTAGAAAGTTAGTTTAATGGTGAAAGAATGAAAGAAAAAAAAACATAGAAATGATTAGATGAGTTTTCGACCAAGGTTAGGGTTTTTAATGTGTTATGATCCAAAATTCTATTTTGATGTTTTATGGTGTTCATAGCATGATTTTGATGTTAACGAAGTAAAGAAATGAAAAATAATTGATTTGGAATTGGTTTTGGTTGAAATTCGGCCAAGGGTGCTTGATTTTGTAAAAATTTGTTAATGAAATTTTATGGCTTAAATGTGTGTATTAAAATGTAATGAAATTCAATTTGGATTCATTTTAAGTGTTAGAAATGAAATGGAATTGAATTGGAAAAGTTTAATTTAAATATGTTATGTTTAGTCTTAAGGGCATTTTTGGTATAAAAGTATGGTTATGATGTAGCGACCATATGAATGTGATTAAGGACGATCATTAAGTATGTTTGTAGTATATGAATTATTAGAAGTATTTTAAATTGTGTTATATAGGTTTTTCAAATTTGAGAATCTTAGAAAAACAACCATTATGTTGCCAAAATTTTTAGTAAAATGATTTGAAAATAGATATATATATATATATATATTCCCATTATTTTTCTCACTTTTAACTTTTATAGTATAGAAGGTTTTTAACAGTAAACAACTTGTCTTTATAGGAACCCTTTGGTTAAGTTAGATATTGATTAGAGGGTTACTGTGGGGTTATTAAGAGGGCTCCCCTCAGGTTTTGAAAGGGGAACTCTAGGATGTGTCCTTTTAGGTGGTATCAGAGCATTTGAAATGGGGTTGTCTCTATGTATGTTATAACTTCATAATGTGATTTAAAGTTGTTTTTGTGAGTCGAGTAACCCAGAAAATTTTGTTATCTTTTATGCATATGATTTTAAAGTAAAATTTCCAGTGTTATATATTTTATCTTTGAATTCATAGCATAATGCACTGACAAAACCTTAGGGATCCCAAAGCAGACCCCAACACTTGAAATACCTTTAGCTCGAGAGGGCGAGCAGATGGATGGTTACACAAATGTTTTTCTTTGTGAAGCAAACTCATCCAGAATAGTTAAGACTGGCAAAATCATTAGTTGAATTTTGTTTTTAGCTTAAGTGAACAATATAGATGCGGTAGTAGTGATGCGCCAACCATGGCAGGCCCTAGTAATGTCAAGGAGTTTAATCGAATGTATTTGTAAGTTAGGTGCAAAATTGTTCAATGAGAGTAGAGATCCCAAAAGTGCCCTAATTTGGTTAGATTGGGATAAGAATAATAAATTTAATGATTTGGTGACGAAAGGATAAGGCAAAATATCGTCTAATCAAAGGTCAGTCAGACCACCTACAGTGTCCAAAGACTCCTGAAACACTAGGAGCTCAATACTAAGGTATAGCCGACATGGAAGGAGAACACCTGCATAGGCTAGGGTAATTGTAGTAACCCAGCAGGACGTTGAGGATGCATCTGGTATGGTGATAAGTACCAGTAGTGATGAATATATTGAGATTGATTTCAGAACTACGCACTCGTATGTGCTAAAAGATTTTGTTAGATAGATTAATATGAAGTTGGAGTTTTTTCATTAAAAATATGCCAGTATTATAGAACATTCATAGAGGTAGTTACATATTAGTTAGACTTACGAGCTCTCTAATGAGTTGATCTTATTAGATATCCATGACTATAAAGTCATACTGGAAAGGGAATTGAATAATAATGCATCTTGTTGATGTGGATTGATTTTAGAGGAAGTTAGGATTGGTACACAAGGGTAGTTAGATATGGTATTACACTAGAAATGTAGAATGCCCCCGTCTCTTAGCATATTAACCGTGATAGCTAGAAAAGTACCAAAAATTTACTATACAAGTTATTTAGTTTCTATAACTTGATAAGTATGGGAGTTTACGAGATTACTTAGCATTTAATATCGAAAAACTAATTTATGAATATATTTGGAGGATGAAATTACTTATTACGGTTGAATTAGTTAAAGATTAATTATTAATATGAGTAATTAGTGACTTACTTTTGATATGTTTAAATGTTATGACCTTATGGAGTGATTGATTAGAATAACTATCAATTTCAGCATAAAAATTTTGTGTTTAAGGTCAAGCCTAATTTTGATTGCAAGGTGATTTATGGATTAGTACAATTTAATGTTATAAATGACATTGTGATTGAATCTTTATTCAAGACAGATGATCTTAAACAATATTTTTGGGGGCAACAATTAATTTGATGTAAGCTTTCAATTGTACATATATTAGTATATCAATTCTAAGTATTGAACATCCATTATTTTAAGTTTCTTTTGATGTAAGTCGATTGTTTTATTTCTTGAAAATTAAATGAGTGAAAATGGTGGTAAAATTTTCAAGGAAATTTTAGTGAAAAGTTTTGATCCATAATGGAGAATTGTGTCACTAGCATTTAGAGCTATTATTTTTTAGACAGTTATGATTGACAAATGGGAGAATGATAAGAATTATGTATGAGACCTTTGAACAAGTATGACATGGAGGGTTTAGATGATTAAAAAAAATTAGTAACTAATAAAGGCCCAGATTAAGTTCTGAGAAACTTGAAATCACGTAAGTATTTTTTGGTGTTAGAAATGGACAAGTAAAGATATCTTTATTGAACGATAGAGGTACGCAACAGAAGTATGAAGTATACTCCTTGTTTGAAGAGACTGAGGTTTGATAAGCTTGAAATTGCATTATGAGATAGTAAAATTTACACACTGAGGTAATTAAATGGTTTTTTATTTGAATAGGAAATTATGTTAGTGTCTTAAGATATGATCTTAAATGATTGATTTGCTTCCAAAGAGTATGATAGGAAATGACAAAGGTACAATAAATTATTCATTAGTAGTTATGGATTTGAGATTCGAAAGCTAAGGGGTATATGTGAGGCATTAGAAATGTAAGAAAAATATTATTGAGTTTTGTTTATAATTATAGACAATGAGAAAGGAAATGTTTATCATTAAGAAGTATATGAGAACAATTGTTTTGTGGAGAACCCTAATCGAAAGTTTCATTAATAGTAATCTACATAAATGTGAATCATGATAGTGTTAAATAGATGGTTTGATGTATGGTTAACTTAGTAAAGTTATGAATAAACTGATTATTAGTGAGAAACGAAAGCAATGATTTAGAAAAAGGAGTTTCATGTGAAAATAAGTTGCAAATTTCAAGGGCATTTTATTAAGAGGTAACACTACAATAATGCTAGGATAGGAACTATATGTACTCATCATGGTTGGATTTAAAAAAGAAATTCTAGATTAGGTCATTCATTAGTGTGTGCCAAACATCTGAGGAATACAAAGAGACATCATAACTTAAAAGTGCATATGATCGACAAGGTATAAAGAGGGTGGTAGCAAAGTATACATCAAAATGCTTGTGAAATCAACAAGCCAAGGCTAAAAGCCAAAGAACCAATAAAAATTGCTCAGCCACTCCCTATTCGAGAATGGAAATGGAAGCATATTATGAAGGATTTGATGGTAGATATGGAAGATAAAGGATCAAATTACAAAATCTGCCCATAGTTAATAAGATTAAATTTTTTACGTTAAAGTGATAGTACCTAAAATTGAAAGTAGAGCTAGGTTTAGAAATGGAGGAAGAATTTAGTGTTTAAAATTAAAAATTATAGAATTTTTGTGAATATCATTATGGAAAGGAATATTCTATTTTAGACAATGTGACAAGTTAAGCCCACGATATGTTGGTCCTTATGAAGTGATTGACATAGTGGAAGCATGAAAAGTGGATGCGAAGTCATCATCTGCATTTTTTAGATGACTAAGTTTGGTCCAAATTTTGAGAATGAAATTTTTTATAATAAGGGGAGAAATAGTAATATCCTAATTCGATTATTGTATTGTGTAATATGTTATACATGCATTTTATAGAGTATGCTTTATTTATGCTATACTAGAGTAGCATAAGCGTTTAAATATTATTGAGGTTATAATAGAGATCACGGATAAATCAGAGATGGATTTGCATTAGATTGAAAATTTTTTGAAAACTTCGATAAGCTACAGAATGAGTTTGAATGGGCTTTAAATGCTCCAAAATATGGTTTGAGAATTTTGGTTACACTTTTGAATGAAATCTGGATGATTTCGATGAATAGTATTTTCATATGAATAATGAATTTTGGTGAATAATATTTCTACTTGAATCATGATACCCAAAATAGGTATTAAAGTCTAATGATACTAAAATGGATTGAAAATATGCCCGATTAGATGAAATTTGGGAGTTTTGAAAGTTTAAGGTTAAAATGTCTTTTTTGGAAAAAGAATGGGTATTGAAGATTTTAAACTAATTAAACATTTTTTAAGCATCAAATCAATAAGTAATGACCCTAATTAGAGTATTTCATGGTCAATTTCATGATAAGACAGTTGTGGAATAATTTCAGGATTTAATTCGGTTAGTTGGTGAATAAAATGCATTAAAGGACAATTTGGTCTTTTTACATGATATTAGTGGATTGATGAGTCATTAGATATGACCAATGGGAAAATGACATGTGTCTAATGAGTCATTAGAGACAACTAATAGGAAAGTGACATATGTAAAGCATTAGAGAGTATTAAAAGTATGAATTAAGACATAAGTTGATTCATTTGGTGAGTAGCCATGAGAGAAAAACGTTAAAGAGCCCATAAACTAAAAGAAAAGAAGAGAGAAGCAAGGAAAAACATCGGCCACTATTGCATAAAGGAGGGAAGAGAGAGAAAAAGAAAAGAAAAGAAAAGAAAAAGAAGAAGAGGGAGCTTCGGGTATGACTTGGAGAAGTGTTCTAAAGAGTTTTTCATGCTGTTCTACCTCCAATCAAGCATCCAACATGATCCCATAGCCATCCAACTACAGAGGAAGAAGAAAATGGGTTGGCAAGCTTACTAGTTTTGTTAAAAATTTTGATTTTTTAGGTTATAGTTGAGATTTGGTTTTAATGGTGTGAATTGCACCCTTTTGATGAAATATTAAGGTTTTATTGCATCGAAAGTGATTTTGAGAAGAAAATCAAGAAAACTAATGTGTAGAACCTTGGTTAAACTTGGTCAAAGGTGAGATATATTACTTAAAGTGTTTTATTTTTCCATTTGATAATTTAAGATTAATGAATGACATTAGGAATTTAGTTTAATGATGAAAGAATGAAAGAAAAACCATGGAAATGATTAGATGAGTTTTTGACAAAGTTTAGGGTTCTTAATGTATTATGATCTAAAATTCTATTTTGATGCTTTATGGTGTTCATAGCATTATTTTGGTGTTAATGAGGTAAAGAAGTGAAAAGGAATTGATTTGGAATCAGTTTTGGTTGAAATTCAACCAAGGGTGCTTGATTTTGTAAAAATTTGTTAATGTAATTTTATGGCTTAAATGTGTGTATTAAAATGTTATAGAAGTGAATCTGTATTGGTTTTAAGTGTTAGAAATCAAATAGAAGAGAATTGAAAAAGTTTAATTTAAATATGTTAAGTTCAGCCTTAAGGGCGTTTTTGTTATAAAAGTATGGTTACGATGTAACTACCATATTAATGTGATTAATGATGATCATTAAGTGTATTTTTAGTATATGAAATATTAGAAGTGTTTTAAATCATGTTATGCAGGTTTTTGAAATTTGAGAATCTTAGAAGAGCAACAGTTATGACGTCAAAATTTTTAGTAAGATGAATTGAAAAAAATATTTTCCCACTATTTTCCATACTTTTAACTTTTAGATTATAAAAGGTTTTTGATAGTTGTTCGACTTGGCTTTGTGGGAACTCTTTAGTTAAGTCAGATATCAATTGGAGGGTAAAGAAAGCCTTTGGATATCTAGGATCAAGCATAATTGAATTCACAAGGAAGAAAGACAAAACAAGGATAGAATAATTCCTAAGTTTCCATCCTTGAGTACTCCAATTTCATTATTATCCTTTACTTGTTCCATCGTCAATTTTTATTAGTTTACTTTAATTTTCAGTTAACTCAATCATTTGTTACCTTAGACAAAGTGTAATTCAAATTGTTAGTTGACTATATTTACTCCTTATGGGATCAATATTAGTTGTATTACAATATGTAACTCATATACTTGTGTTATAGCATAAAACAAGCAAACATGCATATCCCTATTGTATTAAACCCTTCAGAGGGTGATAGGTGTGCATTAGTCTATGTTTTTATATATAATTGGCATGTATTTCTTGCATAATTATTGATTATTGTTGTGTTTTAGGACTCATTTTGTATGATTTCATTTAGTTTGATTTCCTTTGTTGTTCTCTTATGTTTGGTGTTAATCTAAGGTAAGAATTGACTATTTTTATGAAAGAATAAAAATGGAGCACCTTTGAGATTGAGGAGAAGAGAATAGGAGTCTTTCTGCTACCAATTCTCATGATCGTGGGAATCATGCCAATTCCCACAATCGTGGGACTTATAATCCTAGACCTTATGGAGGGCTTCATTAAACTTAGTATTTTTTGGACTATAAAAGGATAATTAAGCCTCCAAGGTGAGGGAGGACGACACCCTTCTATGGAAAAGGGCTTTCTTAAGTGAAGAACATAAGTTTGGAGTCTTGAGGAAGGATTGAAGTCAAGGATTATCATCAAGATTGGGAAAATAGCACATCTACATAAAAAATTCCAGATTTTGGCAAAGAAGAGAAGAAGTTCCTTTATTCAATTTTCTATCAAGTTTACTTCTTTTATTCTTTGTAAAATGGTTTATTTGAATATTGATGATGTTATAGAGACCATGTTAGGCTAATTTAGTTTCAGGGATTGCTTTTGAACTATTGTCTTAAACTCCTATTTTATTGAATTCAATGAATGTGTCTTTGATGATTGTTGATTTCATTTTGTTCTTGTAATAAATTGAGAGAGTTAGTAAGATAAATCTATGTTGGATTGTACAACGAGAGTTGGCAACCTATAGACTTACAATCATCATGTTAATTGACTAGTTAGAAGAGAGATCTCATCTAGGTTAATTGATCACCTATAGGATAACTTAATACCTAGTGAAGTTGGTAAAGTGATTGGATAGGTTGAGCGATCATTCAATTGATCCCATTAAATTCGATTAGGGAAAACTAATTACAACTTGAGAGAGGGTAATTAATACATTCAAAATCTTGGGTGAGATATAATTCAATCAACAAAATAGGTGGGAGACATAATAAGGAGAAAGTAATCTCTAGTTTTTAGATTCCTGAATTTTGACTTTTCTGCATTTGTGGAATTGATCATTGTTCGTTATTAATCTTTTAATTTTAATTTAATTTTTGAAGTTATTTTCATTTAAAACAATTTTGTTTCTTAAACAAAGTTTGATCTGAATTAAGTGGTGTCTAGGCATCAATCCCTGTGGGGTTGATATCCACTTTTAAGCTACAAGTCACGACCCATACTCTTGCAGTTTTTAAGAGTAAAACAAGTAGATTGTTTTTACCATCAACAGGGAGTTACTAGGTTTTATCTTACTTTTTAAGAGTCGTTAGAGCCTGCAAGAATTTTGGGACTCTTTACAGTTTGCACCATGTTAAGCTAGTCACACTGGATTAAATGGACTTACTCATGGATTTTTTAACCCTCTATTGTTAGAGTGTTGTTTAATGTTATTGGAATAGCTGAAATATCAGGTTGAATGCACTCACTCTCTTATGTTAAGGATAGAGATAAGCTATTATTTCTAGATAGGTCTTCATTCCTTTCCTCCATATAGGTGCCCATTAGCTCCTCATAATCTCCTCTTATAAAGGTTTTATTGGCTTCATATCTCCTTATAGTTGCAAGTAAAGGTCACCATTGCTAAGAAACTCTAATGTAGTGATACGTAAGTTATTCTCATTCCAAAGTTGAAGCAAAGGTATTACTTGAGGATGATCTTTAGTTACATCCACATTTATGTATATCCTTGCTTATCCAACACATTTTCTCAATGATGTTGCCTCTTTTATGTTTATTAGTTTGCTAATATAACGACGAAGTAGGCTTAAGCCATTAGTAAACCATTACTCTAACAGAGTTAGGTGGAAACTAGTTTAAATTGGAACTTGTTTTTGGTGAATCTCCTTAATTTTTATCTTAGCTTCTATATTTGGAGGAAAATTGGGTGGTTATTAATGTACTATGGTCCCATTTCAATTATTTCTTGAGTTGAAGAAGAACTTGAAAATTTGAATAATAAGGAGTGGTCTTCATTCAGAAAAACATCAATGAGGCTTTAGCTCTTCATTATTTCAAAGCCCACTGCCTCACTATAATGAAATCCAAGTGCCTTCTTAACAAAACCTACCATTTTCGATTTCCGGGAAGCTACTCCCTTTTTCCAGGTTTCCAAAGATAGTGAAACTATCATTACACCATTCATTGATGGGGGAGGGGAGAATAATCATGGAGTCAGGAGGAGGAATCTTTGAAAATAGTTTTCCAAGATTGAGGCATAGTCTTCAACGCATTATTAATCGATGTGGATTAAAGAGCTATAGAAAGGAGTCTTAGAGGGTAATAGAGGGAATTATAAACTGGAACTCTATCTAATGTCTGAGTTTTGTACTAAAAAAGTCATAGACAACTATCAGGTGTAGAAATTAAAAATAGTTACCATAAATAGTTTCTTTAGAGGGAGGGGATTAGAAAAGAACCAAAATGCCCTTAGAAAAAAAAAAAGGAAGCTACAAGCTAACAACCAGATATGGATGCACAAGAGAAAGTCTAAAGGGATGAAATATGCTAGAGAGACATACAAAGAAGAGGGTAAGGCTAGGGAGACGGAAAAGGAAAGACATAGAAGAAATCAACAGAAGGAAAAATTATGGTTATAGAGAAGGAAGATACTCTTTCAACACCATAGACAATGACAGTGGAGTTAAATTGAACCCTTGACTTGGTTATTAAAAACAAAACTATTTACCATTTGTCTATATCTTGTATAAATTTGATTTAGATCCTTCTATAACTGTTTTCTTTTATTTGTTCTCTTTTATATATTCCTTTTATAAATTTTTAAAAGTTTATAGGACAATTCTCATTAAATAATTTGATTTATTTGATTTGTTATCCCTTACTAATTTTAATTTTTCATATTTTATTTAATTACCTTGAATAAATATAGTTTTAATGATTTAAAAGCAATCATTTTTCATCCTCTTTTGAGCATTTTGGCTATAGTGATATGCTCATATTATAGTATACATTTCAACTTATTATGTAAAAGTTCTAAACAATATTTTTTTTGTCAAATTCGTTTAAGGAAAATAAAAGTAATACGAACATCAATTTCAAAGCAAACTTTATTATAACAAAATCGTGGGAATTTCATGAAGGCACAATTGGATTAATGTTGTAAAGTGCTTGGGATTGACCTAATGTTACATGTTATATTGGTAAATAACATGATACAAGGTCTCATTTTTGCTGGTTATCAACGCTTGAGAGCAAATATGAAGTGCTTTGCAAAATGCTTATACCCCAACATAGAGATTTGTGAATCAAAATGTTAAATACTTAATAGGAACATATTCATACATATAGTTGGGTGGTGCAATCTTTCTTGAAAGAGAACAGGAGAAAAGAAGTGTCTAGAGTTCTTAGTTTTATTGGCCTATCAAAAGGCATTATAGAGCTAACAACAAATATGAATTTCAATTATTCATTTAAAATATTAATCCCTATAGAGTTCATTGAATTTCATATTTGTAAGATTCATAGAATTTTATAATTTTAGTGAACAAGTGTTAATCACTTTTTTATTTAATTTTTAATGATACTTATGTTAGAGTAGTGCTATAAAGGCAATCACCTTTAGCACTTTTGTAATGAATTTATTTTGATTAATAAAGTGAAAGGCACTTTCATTAATTTTATATTCTTTTATATATGAATTGATGTCGATCTTAAATCGAATTAATAAAGTCCATGATACAAAACATAGTATGAAGGAAATCATGATGAGATCATGATAATGAGATTCTTATCATGTGCAATTATGTTAGTATCTAAATACTCTCTGGTCATAGGATTAATAAGACAAAACATTATTAATCCAGATAAACTAGCACATAGTATACTTCTTGATTTGATCAAGCAGTGGATCTCATAAACTGTAAACATGAAATGTTTATAGTTAATATGTGGATGCTTACTAAAGGTAGTAAATACATCGGATGACCTGCTATGAGATTATCATATGGATGATCTATCGAATGTTAATGATTAATCTCAACATAGCAATGGTGCAAATATCCTTAGACTTCAGGTACTCAAGGATATCTTTGATACTAATCATGTGCTTTGACATCATTCCTTATTACCTCAAGACGAGGTCGCTCTTAGGGTAGTGATTGGGTACAACTATTGATATTCGAAGGTAATTAGGTATCCAATATTCACCACTCCTAATAGAAGGAGATGATACCTACGACCTCTTGCTGGGGTCATTACTCGGGAGTCTCTGGCCAAAGCAATTATGTGTCATAAAGAGAGTCTTCAATGACACATAGAGTAACGAGATCCCAAGACAAGAACTAACATCATTTGGGCTAAATATGACGTAGTCAGACTAGTGGAAGTTGACATGTAGCCCATACTTTGAACCAAGTGGGGTATAGTATGGTGAAAGGATGAATTGTATGGTAATTGTCTATAGAAAGGTTTATAAGTTGGATAATTAACTATTGAAGAGTTCATATGTTAATTCACTTATATTATAGTAAATTGGCATCATGCCCTTCATCATTTGCTTAAATTAAGAGTTAATTCAAGTGCCTTAAATAACTGGGAACCTAAGGAACCTAAGGGTCACACGCATAAAAGATCAAATGAAAAATATAGTGTATATGGTCAATTTTAAGTAGGTCATGATTGTGACTCATAGGCCATGATCATGGTCGAAGGCGAGCCCAATTTTTTAAAAGGGCACGAATAAGTATATAAGTGAGTTCGTCACTCATGTACACGAGGTCTTACCACTTCTTACACACTCAACTTAGAGCTTAAGGTTTCAAGAAGAGTTCTAAAGTAAGAGAGAGGTATCAAGAACCTTGTTCTTGCAATTCATGCAATTGTTGTATGAATCAAAGTGCATGCAATAAGATTCTTGATCAATCTTCCATCATCTTGAGCATCTACTAGAACTCATCTAGTTTCGTGCTCAAATTCACCTTATACATTATTCTTCATCTTTTTTGCGTGTTCTTGGGTGATCAAGGAAGGGTTTGGTGTTTGCAATAACCTAAACAAGGAGAAGAAATAAGAAAGGAGGAGAAACAAAATGTTAAAAGTTTTGTTATTTCATGTTCTTTACATATCCTTTCATGTATGTATGATTCTGTGATTGTCGGGTTAGTATGATGTTAGAATCTTGATTCTGACACTTCTGTTGCATACACATGCATGTGATGCATGCAACCATTTCTAACCCAACAACTTATGTAGCTTTTTTTATTTATAGCAACTATTAAATTTTGAATATTATATGTTTATTGAAATGCATTATCCTTTCAGCTTTGATTGTTTTATATGCATGTTTTATACAAATTATACTTGAGATATTTGTAAATACATATACTTGAGTAGAATGATTAATTATTGATCAGCTATTGTATGGATGATGATTAGAAAGATAGCAACCTATTGATTCTAACATAATTATGAAACAATTAAAGTTTTTATTTAGAAGATTGCATCAAATTCACTGAAATTGATAAAAATCACATATTAGATGTGTCATTATGGACATATATACTTGGAAAATGACTATTGTATATAAAATTTTGTTATAGAATTCACTAGAGATTTTATCTCAGTATATAAAATCGTGATAGTCTTTAATACGGAAATTATAACAACATAGGAAAACTGTGAAGTATTTGATTCATATAAAAGAACTATTTGGTTTATACATTATATATAATAATGTTATACTAGAGATCAAGTGGCATAACCATGCCAAGGACATATGGTCCACACCAGTAACATGTTATAGTGGAATCCTAGTAACTATATATGATGACACTCAATATATGCTTGACATTATATGTATACCATAATAAATAAATAAATCATAAATAAGAATGTAAGATAGTAGAATTAAATGTTGAGGTATGTGAAGCTGATGTCATATGTAGTGAAATGAGGGATGTTAGTCATATCTCTAGCTTATACTAAGCTAATGTAAATCGTTACACATTCTTGCCTCCACTTTAGGAGCATACGAGAAAGTACTTAAATTATAATATAAATTTCAAGATGATATAAAGATGCTATGAAGCACATATCAATAAACTTTTTAAGGATTTTAAGCTATATATTGAGGCATTTATTACTAAGTTATGCTCACAAGAAGTTAGAAACTAAGAAGGGGAAGCACTATGATGATCATAATTCTTAGGATCCCTAGAAAGGACTAAGGCTAGTTAAAATGGCCAAAAAAAAAAAAAAGAACCTCCTAAAGAGAACAAATCTTATTTATTTCGTGTTTAAGTTAGCCTTAGATTCGATATTAATTTCTATAAAGGTGGAAAGGACAAATTTTCTTAGAATTATTTGGATGGTTTGCAGTATTAGATGTTGTTTATTAAATAAATAAAATTATTTTTATGTATCTAGTTCTTACAATCTCTATTCCAATTTGTGACATACTAAACTTGGTCATATTAGATAAAATCTAATAAATTAATTGATCAAAAATATTTTGGTTAAAAGACCTACATAAAGTATAATACTTTACTTGTGAATATTTTCTAGCTAATAAAAAGTGCAAAAACCATTGAGTAATGAAAAGAGATGTAAACTATTGCAAGTACTTCATTAAGATATTTATGGATAAACTAATATAAAAACATGAAAAAATACTTATTTTCATCACATTTATCAATAATTATACTCTGCATAGTTATCTTTATTTGATTTCTCAAAATTTTGAAACATATCTTATTTCAAAAAGTATATGACTTTAATTATGAATCAACAAGACAATGGCAAAAAAGAATTCCAAAACTCTTCAGTATAACAAGAGTTCTTTGATCAATTCAAAAGGTCATGTCATGAAAATTGAATGGATAGCTAAATGACTGTCATATGCATCCATTAACAAGATGGTGGTGTCGAGATGAGAAATAACACTCATCTTATTATTAGGTCTACAATGGTATAGGAAAATTTACATATCACCTATTAGTGACGTGTCATTGATCATCATATACGTGCTTGAAGAGGTGTCTATTAAATCATATCCTAAAACACCATATGATATATGGATAAGTAAAAGACCTGATTAACCATATATAATTTCTTGAGAATATGTTTGCTACCTATAATCATAATCCTTATTATAAGTATAGGAATTTAGGTTCCCAAAGGAATAAGAAGATTATAGTCAAAATATTTTCTGAACATTAGAAAGGGTATACGTTTAAAGGTGAATAAGTTAATAAACATGTAATTGAATTTGAGTTACAAGAAATCATATTCTTAAAGAATGATTTTCTGAAGCAAGAAAAAGTAATTCAAAACTTGAGCAAGTTGAATCAAATGCTTCTATAAAACAAAACCAACTGAATGGCATTCATCCAAGTGAGAGATATTTAGGAGATGATGAATTGATTTAGGATCAATGTTCATTGCAACCTAATGGAAGCTCTTTACCACTATCTACATCGAGTCAGAGCAATATGAATATAAAGAGATTATTTTCTCAAATTTTCATTATGGCTATATTGTGAGTGAATTACACGTTATAAAATTTTTAAGATGAAAGGACTAACCTTTATGGTATTTCCAAAAGAATATAATGAGCGAAGGAATATGAAAAGGCTTCATCTAGTCTTATTTAGGATGAATGAGTTATAACAACAAAAGAAGAATGGACTTTAATGAGATTGATATGAGTATAAGTCTTAGATAATTTTTTAAAAGGAAGTGAAGCCATAAAATATATATATATTTTTTATGTTAAGAAAAAGACTTATGGTAGCCTTGAAAGATACAAAGTATGTCTAATGCCAAAAGGATATAAAAAATTGAAGAGATTGATTATAAGGAGAAATTATTATTTATTATGAAGTTTACATCAGTTTTACTGATTATAGCCTTAATAGTAGGATTGGATCTTGTCATACATCAAATGAATTAAAGAATATGTTCTTAAATGAAGAAATCTATATATTACAACAATTATGTTTCATTTAGAAGGTCCGAGAACGTTACATGATCAAAATGTTAAAGTTAACCTATGGTCTAGTATAGTCTCAATGTAGGTGGTACATTAAATTAGTATTATAATCATGTCATATGATTTTAATCTGATTGGAAAATACCACTTAGTATATGTTAAAATATCCAACAATAAATGTATAATTTTATCATTTCATATATATGATATTTTTAATAGCTAGTGATAGTAAGTAGTTTGTTAAGAAAACAAACAAATTATCTATCAACTATGATTGAAATGAAGAATATGGCTAAGGTTGTATACATACTTGTCATTAAGATCTCTAAGTATCATTCAATTTGAGCTTTCTTACTATTATAAGATATATATATATATATATATCAAAAGAATACTTGAACACACCAATATCTAAATACGAGCACCTAAGCAATATGTAGTATCCATGCATGTCACAAGAAGAATAAGTGATAAAGATGGTTCCTTATTATGAAATAATCAGTTAACTCATGCACATTATGTTGCGTATGAACAAGTACATTCAAATATAGTACTAGAGAGCTCCAATATTAATATCAAATCAAACACATAGATATTAAATAACTATATCAAGTATATAATGGCATAAAGAGAAATAGATATGTCTCATTACTATTTATAATACTTGTTATCAATGATGATAGTTTATTTTTCATTTTATGCAATATATGTTTAATTAAGAGTTAAATAGCATTTTCTATATTGGATTTTAAAATTCAATTTTAGAAATATGAGAATGCTTGATTATGAATTAGGCTTTATGTTCTAGAATAAATATTAAAGTGAGTGTCGAGCATTTATTTTTAGATATAAGAAGTATGTTGGATAAGTACGAGTTACCTTCCCACATAGATGATCACCTCTATTATTTTATAAGAATGGTGATGAGACAAGTCTTAAGTGATTTATCAAGGTGATAAAATGAGAGCTTAAGGCTTAAAACACTAATGTCGATGTGAAGTATATTAAAGGGTGTAAAAGATTATTATTAATGACATAACTAGTGACGGCAATCCATACCGGTCCATCCCAACCCAAGGCCCGACTGAGACCAACAAAATGAGATCATTTTTAAAATTTCTTTCTAAAATTAATAAAATGGGTAAGGCCTGGCTGGGCCTCCCTTGGAGCCACTGTGGCCCCACCTATTGCCATCCTTGGATATAACTAAAGAAATGATATGTTCACCCAATTTGTCTTAATATGTCATAAGTGACTTTTAAAGGGTGGATTAATTAAATAAACAAGTGAACTCAAGTTAGGCATTAGGTATATTTGAAGTATCATTTGTATAGTATTTGAGGAAATACATATGTTTTAATAAAAAAGAGTTAATATTGTAATATATGAATAATACCACGTGTGTATTTTTAACTAATAAGGATAATATAAGTTGTATTCTCAACTTATATTGGTGAGGATCCTTTGAGGCAATATAACCTCCAATTTAAAGTACCCTTTTTACTCGAGTTCTAATTCCATATAATTAAATTAATGTTTGTTATCTTAGAATGTTACTCAAAAATCATGAATGATTCAACATAATAGGGCATTTTAGAAAAGCAAGTTACTTCAATTCAAATGATTGAGAAATGAGGAAGATCATTTCAATTTCAAATTTTGTATCAAGATATATTTAAAAGGGACTACCTTCTATGTAGAAGGTAGTATAAATAACAAATATTTATATAATGAGAATCAAACGGTGACTATTAGAAAAAATGTTTTGGGGTATAGTATACTAAATCCACTTAAGGATTGATTAATCAATTGAGAAGTCATATATTCCTAATAGATATATAATGATATTCTCTCATAGTATGCTAGTCACATGAGATATTAGAGAAGTAAAAGTAATGTAGAATTAATTTTTTTCTGGTTAATTAACTTCATAAGTAAGTAGTAGACAATGGAGAAGCATACATAATGAGTTAATAACATGAAATGTTGTAATTGTAAACATCAAAATTGAAAATTATATATAAGTTATGATTTACTATAAAGATGAGAGCTAGATAAGAAAATTTTGAAATCAGTAGAAAAAACATAGTGAAGGAGTTCTACACGTTTTGTGATTCTACAAGTCTCTTATCAAGTAGATTAAAGAAAAACTTTATAAGTGATTTTTGTTTAATTGACTAGTGATATAAGTGCACTTAGATCCTATCATGTTATCTGAAAATGAAACTTTTCTTACATATCATCATACACCAAACAATAAGTGTATAACCTTATTAGTTATCCATCTACAGTATATGCTTTTACTGAAGAAGAGAAGGCATTTCATATTCCATGGCAACATTTTAGCAACAAAACCCTTGGAGTTTGGTCCATGACATATCCATAAAAAAAAACCCATCTTACTCCAAAATTGGTCCCCTAGTCTCAACATTAAAGAAATTAAGCTATCAAATGTCCCCATATGGATGTAGATCCATAGGGTAACACTTTAATACTAGAACACAAGAGGACTGAATCACTTAGTAGCTATGTTTAGAGGCCTATTTATTTTGATCAATTAATAGGCATGACTTGCATCATATTTTAGGGTTTAAATTGTTATGTATTAAGTGTTAAATTGAGTGTTTAGTTTGTATTTAGGTTAGAATTTTGTTAATTTATGTGTTTAAGTATTTTTATGGGTTAGTATAAGTCTTTGAGCTTAAATGTTATGTTTTTTAGGTACCTTGATGCCTGTATTAGTGTTTCCGGGCCAACATCGAAGAGCGGAAGAGTTTCAAAGACTTTTGGGCTGAAACCACAACCTACGATCATGGCTTGACAAAGACTTGTGAACCAGACCATGATCGTGGCCTAAAGGACACGATTGTGACAGAAAGACTCTATCATAGGCCACGATCATAGCATTTGGGCCATGATCATGAAAGACAAATTACCATAATCGTGGCCTGCATTGGGCAGACACACAAATGAGAGAAAAATTCAGATTTTAAGGGATTTTTCAGACTATTTCGACCCCAAACCATAGGGCTGCCAAGGTATTTAAGGAACATAAAGAATAAAAGATGAAGCCTTTTGCATCAGCCACAATCCTGATCACTAGAGAGAGCTTTATCAAGAGATTGAGAAAGGATCGAAGGAAGAGAGACACGAAAAAGAAGCCACGCGAAGTAATTCCTAAAATAGGAGGTTTCCCATCGTTGTTGCCTCTGCCATTCCGTTCGTATTTTTCAATTTTATTGACGTATAGAATTGAGATAGTTGTTGAGAATATGATTTGTTGAATGTTGATTTATGTCTAAACTCACCTTCGGGAATTTTATCCTTGATATTAATGAAATTTGATTTATTGTGTTTTTATTAACTAATTTGTGATTCAATTTTTGTTCTTAACAATTTGGTAACAAACTGAGAGGGTGAACTGAGTGAAAATCATTAAATTGCGTTAACAAGAGTTAGGTAGTTTAATAAATTAATATTTGAATCAAATAGGTAAGTTTATGCAACGAGAGATCATGCGTAGGTTTCCGACAGGTTATTGGAAAAATTCAAAACTAATTTAGGTTTTTGGTAAATTGTGAATCGAGAGGTTGCAATTCCATAATCTAATTAGGGTTTATTAATTAGAGTTAAAGATTATAACTCGAGAGAGAGTAATCCACCCTAGGACCATCTAGACCCAATAATTCATTAATGTCAAAATCAATTAGGTTTCCATTAAGGTCGGATTAAAACCCCCTTTCTCTCAATTGGTAGTGCCTAGGTTGATTCTTGATTTGGTTGTGCAAATTGCTATCTTGTTTATATTTTCTGAATTTGATTATTGAAATTGATTGATTGATTGAATTAATTTCTATTTTAGTTTTGTTTTTTTTATTACTGCAATTTGAGTTCAGCATTAGATTTTAGGATTAGATTAGACCTCCTCGTGGGATCGACATCCTAAGTACTAAACAAAAGACCCGTGGGCTTACAGTATTATTAGGATTAAAAAAATTAAAACTTATCATATTGAAACCTGTAATCAAGTTTTTGGCATCGTTATCGGGGAGGTGATAGTTTAGTTCTATAATTTAAGGTGTTAGTTAGTTTAGTTTTTAATTTTGGTTTTCGTTCTTTCATTTTATTTCAAAAATCATGCTCTTGTATGAACATAGGAGTCATGAGAGGTTCGAGTCATGCAGCAAAAGCGTTAGACTTAGATATCAATTGACTAGAACAAACCTTTAGGAAAGCTCAGCAAGAAGAAGAAAAAGAAGAGATTGAGAAATCAATAATGGTCAAGGAGTTTGAACAAAATATGGAGCATAGAGCGAATCAAAGACGGTAACAGAGGATCCTCATAGACTTTGTGAGACTAGGGTTCAACGGGGTGAACCAAAGAGTGTCTAGGCTGCCTGTTCAAGTTGCCTTGTTTGAGATTAAACTAGCACTCCTCAATATGCTTCAGCATGTTAAAGTAGTGCTCTAAAGGCAATCACCTTTAGCACTTTTGTGCAAACTTTATTTTGATTAATAAAGTGAAAGGCAATTTTCTTTAATTTGATATTCTTTTTATATATGAATTGATAATGATCTTAAATCGAATTAATGAAGTCCATGATACAAAACATAACATGAAGGAAATCATGATGAGATCATAATAATGAGATTCCTATCATGTGCAATTATGTTTGTATCTAACTAATTCCTAGTCATAGGATTAATAAGACAGGACATTATTAATCCAGACAGACTAGCACATGTTATACTTCTTGATTTGATTAAGTAGTGGATCTCATAAACTGTATACATGAGATGTTTATAGTTAACCTGTGGATGCTTACTAAGGGTAGTAACTACATCGGATGACCCACTGTGAGATTGTCATATGGTTGATCTATCAATTGTCAATGATTAATCTCATCATAGCAATGGTGCAAATATCTTTAGACATGAGGTACTCAAGGATATCTTGGATATCAATCCTGTGCTTTGACATCATTCCTCGTTACCTCAAGATGAGGTCACTCTTAGGGTGGTGATTGGGTACAGCTATTGGTATTCGAAGGTAATTAGGTAGCCAATAAAGGATTCACCACTCCTGATAGAAGGAGATGATACCCATGACCTCTTGTTGGGGTCATTACTCGGGAATCTCTGGCCAGAGTAGTTATGTGTAATGAAGGGAGTCTTTAGTGACACCTAGAGTAATGAGATCCTAGGACAAGAACTAACATCATTTGGACTAGAAGTGACGTAGTCAGTCTAGTGGGAGTTGACATATAGCCTATACTTTGAACCAAATGGGGTATAATATGGTGAAATGACGAACTGTATGGTAATTGTCTATGAAAAGGTTCATAAGTTAGATAATTAACTATTGAAGAGTTCATTTGTTAATCCACTTATATTTTGGCAAAATGGCATCATGAAATCCTTCATGATTTGATTGGATTAAGAGTTAATTCAATTTCCTAAAAATAAACGGGAACCTAAGGGTCACACGCATAAAAGATCAAATGAAAAACAAGTGTGTATGGCCTAATTTAAGCATGCCACAATCGTGCATCATAGGATAATGATCGTGGCTGAAGGCGAATTCAATTTTAAGAGGCCATGATTGTGGCCCAGTGGCCACGATTATGACAGAGGGCATGAAACGGTATATAAGTGAGTTCTTCACTTATGTACACGAGCTTCCTTCACTTTTTACACACTCAATTGATAGAAAAAGGGTTCTAGAAGAGTTTTAGAGAGAGTGAGAGGTGTCTTGAGTCTTGTTCTTGCAGTTCATACAATTATTGTATCAATCAAAGTGCATACAACAAGATCCTTGACCTATTTTGATCATCTTGAACATCTACTTGAATTCATCAAGTTTGGTGTTTCGAAAACCCTTAAACATTGTTTCTTCTTCCATATTTGCAGGTTCTTGGAGATCAAGGAAGGGTTTGGTGTTTGCAACAACCCAAACAAGGAGAAGAAACAAGAAAGGAGGAGATAATCAAGGTAAAAAGTTTTGTTATTTCATGTTCTTTACATATCTTTACATGCATACATGATCTTAGGTTTTTAGGGTTGTCATGGTATCAAAATCTTGATTCCGACACTTCCACTACATCCGTATGCATGTGATGCATGCAACCATGGCGAATCAAACACAACATAATGTGCAATCTTATGGATTGGCAAACAAGGATCCCAACGCACACATAGTTAATTTTTTCGAGATCTGTGATACTTTCTCGTATCATCAGATGTTAGAAAGTGCAGTCAAAATTTGGTTGTTCCCTTTACCCTTAGAGATAGAGCGAAGGCTTAGTACCATTCACTTAACCCAGCCAACATCAAGATGTGGGATCAGCTTGTGCGTGCTTTCTTAGATAAGTATTTCCTATTGACGAAAACCACCAAGATTATTAAGGAAATCACCAATTTCCAACAAGGTGACATGGAATCAATTTATGAAGTGTGGGAGAGATATAAGGAGCTAGCTGCAAAGGAAGTGCCCACACCACAACCTACCCAAGGAATTCCTTTTGCAAACATTTTACAATGGAGTCAACCCACCAACGAGAGGCACAATTAATACGGCTTCAGAAGGATCACTAATGCAGAAGACAGTGGATGAAGCGAAGGAGTTGATTGAGAAGATGGCGAGCAACAACTGTTTGTGGACGAACGAGTGGGGGAGGCAACCTACTACTTTCAGAGAATAGAAAGGAATCATCACGGTTGATTAGATGAGTGAAATGCAAGTAAAGATCGACAACTTGACGTGACAGCTTAACAGCGTGAAGGTGTCATCCTTAACCCAGGTGAAGGTCATATAACTAAAGTGTGAACTCTGTGGACAGATAGATCATGATCCCATGGACTGTTATCTAATAAAGGAGAGTGATCAGGAGCACATACACTATATGGGGCGCAATATGGACGAGGAGGGGTGATTGTAACATCCCATTACTTGCGGGGAGGCTAGAATAGTAAAAATCAGTGACTAATGAGAGATTAGGAATGCATTTTCATGCTCATGCATAATATGTCATACACATACACATGAATAGTAAATTTTACTGCACATGAAAGTAATTGTACATTCATTCATGAATAATTCCAGATATAATTGGATGAGTTGTGCTTTTTTTTTATAGAAATTGAATTTATTTATATTGGAAATATTATTGATTAGTGGAATTGTTGTAAATGTGAATTTTGGTGAAATTAGGAATAATTTTTTCAAATTTGTGGAAAATAGGAAATAGGAATCAATGATATTTGGAGAAAATTGGATTGTAAAGATGAGAGTTAAAGAGATTAGTCCAAAAGAAACTTAGTTTAGGTTTAGACCTTATAAAAGTGACAAGTGTCACTAACTTAGTTAAATGGCTTTGGTAAATTGTTAGAAGTAAGCTATAGTTATCCGAGAGTTAAAAAGGGGCTTAGTGTTATGTCAAGTTACTTTCTTCGTAGCCACCTTCTTCAAGTTTCTTCTTATTTATAGAGTTTTTTATCAAACACACTCCAAGAGATTTCTTTGCTTTTCCTTATCCCACACCACTCCCACCTTGCTATTTGTTTCTTCTGCCCTAAGAAAAACCCGAAGCTGGTCAATTTATACAGTGGTGTATGTGAATTATGTGGAGTTTAGGGCTTTGGGATAGTTGAAAATCTTGGAAATTTTTAAAAAGTAAGTATTAAGTAAATCCTTTAGAGTTGTGGATTTATGAAATAAACTTGATGAAATTATTGTCATTTGTATGATCATGGAATTTACGTACATCTTCATGAAATAAATAGGATGGGAAAATATGGATAGAGTGTTATTTAGTATTTGATGGTTATTAGTGATCAGGTAAAGTAAAAATGATTTTTGGAGCTAGAAAGAGCAATGAAATGGTGTATGGGATTAGTGTAGAAAATTATAGTATGAAAAGGTGATATGCTGATATGCTATGTTTCTTCACTGTGCATGTATATATATATGTATGTATATACGTGAGTAGATGAAAACTTTAGAGATGATCAAGAAAATATATTTTTTTTAACGTTGAAGAATAGTTGTAAGATGATGATCTGAGATGAGAAAGATGTTTTAAATGATATTCAGAGGAAAAGGATTAAGAGAATGCAAAAAATGAAAATATAGGAAAATGAGAATGAAGAAAGCGCAGAGAATGGTGAAATGCTTGAATGACTTCTCTTTTGTTCTTAATGTTTTTGTTTAAGCATGGATTTTCGAAATTTGTTGTGAATGTGTTGAGCTGAATGAGAGTTAAAATGGTAAAATGAAACTGGAGAATGTAAAAGGAAGGAAAGTGTAGGAGAATGAAAGAGGAAGCATAGAGAATGAAGAAGATAAGTTAGATAAGTTAGTATTGTTCTGAAACTTCCATGATTAAACTGTATTGATATAGAAAGATTTTGACAAAATTTTTTTCACGAAAGTTGTATATATTTCTTTTATCTTTTTATTGATATAAATTTTGAATTTTTGGAGTTCTAGATTGAAAGTTATGTGGGTTAGAAGTGAGGGAGGTTTGAAGAGAAGGTGTGCGACTTTGAAGGATGGGGGCTGATGCAACATCCTTTGATCTTTTGGTTATATCTCCTTCCTCCGACCTCCAAATGACACGATACTTGAATCATTGGACTCTTAACACATTTCTATACCTCTAAAACAAAAATCATAGTAATCTGAAATGAATCGAGAGAGATTGAGTTATAAACATAGACGGGTCTGACTTATGCTCTCACCCAATTTTTGTCTTTATCTGTCACACCCGTGATTCTTGCAAACATATGTTCCTCTCACGCCCGTGACTCCTGACCCTCATGAACTTCCTCTCTCACACCCATGAGTCAATTGCAAGACTCATGTTTATTTGTCACATCAAGTTACTGTTTTCCTCAATAGTAGCCATGACTTGTAATTGATCTAACCATCCGAGAAGAATTTGCAAACTGGACATTCCTGTTTCTTTTGACCATAACTTCTTATCTAGATGTCCAAATGAGATGATCTTTGATTTGGAATAAACTAGAGACATATGGATACAAATCATATGGGAAATAAAATTGTGATTCAGTCTCTAAGATAGTTAATTTTTGGATGGAAGTTATGCATATTACACTGTTTTTAATATGAACAGCCTGAAAATGTTTGAGGCATATCTTCCAAATTACTGAACCAAATTGAGTGAATTTGGTGTCAATAGAAACATAAGACATAGAGGAACACTTTTCTAGAAGAAGATATGACCAAATCACATTAGTTGCATCTTCTGCTTGAATGTGAACAGTAGACCCGAAAGTGTGACTTGGAAAAATCTGAAGCGAGTCAATGAGAAAGGAATAAAGATTTTAATGGTTTTAGTGAGGCATAAACCTAATTATAAATTGTACTTAGATGAGTTTTGATATGAAAATGACTTTGTGATGAAATTGATGGATAAATACTTGGGATTGTCATGAACATGCATTGCACATAATTCATTTCATACATGTGCATTATTAAACACTTATGATTGCACAAATTGTAATATATGTGTATGGTGTTTGATATAGAGGAGCAACTGGAACATCAACCTCCAGACATTGTTGGAACTTCCAGGCATTAGTTTTGGGAGCAACTTGTGAGTAACCAAGACGGTCTCACTTAATTACTTGTTTGCTTAAATTCTATTATAAATGATTGAATGAATGTGTTTTGATTGTTGATTCCAGGCAATGAAGGTCCGATGACTGTGATTTTGGAATCGTATATTGAAGTGCTGCTTAAATATTAATGTGAAGAAATAAATGTGTTATGACATGATTGATTGAAAATGTGAGATGCATTCCATACATGAATGCATGATCAGATAATGGCAATTGTGACCAGAGTAGCAACCGATTAGAGCTTAAAGCTCAACGGGTGCAAAGAGCCTCGAGCTCAGGCAATGATTAAGAGCCTAAGGCTCACTATGTATAATGAGCCCTATATTCTCATCAGATAAGGGACAGTTAGTAATGAACCAGGTATCCAAAAGGGATATGGGACAGTTCAGGTACTCAGTCACAACAACGTAACGATTGGAAAAATGTTTCATAAGCATTCAATATGCATTTTGATAAGTATGGTTGATTGATTAAAATGCAAAAATTTGCCTATGCTTAAGTGAAATGTGATACTAATGTAAAGTGCAATTTTATGAAATATTTGTTATGTGAAATGATGGGTTGCATGAATTGAGTGAACCATCAATGATTGTTACCTCACTGAGTTCCCAAAACTTGCCAAAATTGCAATGTTGTCTTTTCAGGACCGAGAGACGACTCTAGCTACTGAGAGGCTCTACGAGCCGTGTAGATTGTGATTTAGCAAGAGAAGTCATGGTTCAAAGGTCGATTAGTTGGGATTTTTGGACAGATTAGATAGACTTTGTATATTTTTCTTTTTCATGTAGTACTTTTGTACTAGGTTTTCATGATGTACATGTAGTAAGTGTTGAAAGATACAATGTAGACTTTCAGTTTTGTGAAGTGAAATGAGGAAAAAGTTGGTTTTAAAATATTATGATTTTCTTATGATGCTTTATAAGTGAATAATGATATGATGCCATGTGAAGTGAATGTAGTGATCGAATGTAGCTCACCCTTATCGTAGGATATGTACCAGAATGACCTTCGGGCGTCCTGGTGTGTACCTTATGGTAAGGGGTGCTATAGTAATAATCCTTACTCCAACACTTACAACCTCGAGTGGAAGAAACATCCTAACTTATCCTAGACAAACAACATGGGAGGACAGTTTAGGCCATAAGGACAATCAGGCTTTTAGCAAGATAAATCAAGCATCTAAGTTAGATAAAATCTTAGATAAGCTTGGAACTCTATATGATGCATAAAAGAAGCTGGAAGCAAAATTTAAGCAAGTCACTAAGAATTATGCCTCTTCAATCCATAATCTAGAGGCTCAAGTGAATCAATTATCAAAAGCCTTTTATATGCAAAATGTGGGAAATCTTTCTAGCACTTCAGGAACAAAACCAAGGGAGCAACTAAAGGCTATTACACTTCGAAGTGGTAAGGAACTTGAACCTCCCCCCCCCCCTCTGGATAATAGAGGAGCCTGTCCATCCTGTCGAGAAAAACCAAAAAAAGGAGAAGGAAGTGAACATGATCGAATGTCCTCCTTATGTCACTCCTCCACTGTATCAACCCAAGGCTCCTTTTCCTTATCGATTACAAAAGAAGAAGTTAGATGAACAATTTGCCAAGTTCATTGAGAAATTAAAGGCATTGCAGATATATCTCTCCTTTGTACGTGCAATGGAACATATGCCCAAATATGCAAAATTTTTAAAGGACATATTATCCAAGAAGCGTACTTGAGAAGATAATCAGACAATAGCCTTAATTAGCACCTGCAATTCCATAGTCACCAGTCAAATGTCATCTAAATCGAAAGATCCACGGAGTTTCACAATACCTTATGTGGTTGGTGAGTTTGAATTTAATTTGGGAGCTAGCATTAATCTTACTCCTCTATTGATATTCAGGAAGTTGGGATCAGGTAAAATTAAGCCTACATCAATGTTAATTCAGTTGGCAGATCAATTTATTAAAAGACTGCTTGGAATAGTGAAAATGTTCTGATGAAAGTGGATAAATTCACTATTTCAGTAGATTTTGTAGTTCTGGATTTTAAAGAAGATAAGAACTATCCACTGATGTTAGGTGAACCATTCGTGAATGCAGGAAAGGTCATAATTGACGTTCACGAGAGAAAAATTAACACTTCGAATAGGTGAGGAGGAGATCGAATTCAATATGAATAAGGCCTTAAAGAATCCAATAACGAGTAACACAAGCATGAAGGTTGAAGTTATAGAGGAGAATTTGCAAGAACAAGTTGAGAGTTGCATCATAAAAGTACAATCATTGGAAGCAGAGGTAGACAATGGATATTATAACACTAAATCTAAAGGAGATGATGAGATGGAGGAGTCAAATATCCAAAGATATCAAGATAAATTGGTTCAAACTGAAGCACCTATACCACCATCTACAGAAAAGCCACCGATACTAGAGCTAAAAAACATTTACCTACATATCTCAGATATACCTTTCTAGGTGAAGGTCAAACATTACCAATAATAATCTCCAACCAATGATAGGAAGGTAGTGCAGAAGTTCATTAAACGATTATTTAATTGGTTTGGAGTGCCACGTACGATAATAAGTGAAGGAGGTACATATTAATGCAACAGATCTTTTGATGCCCTCTTAAAAAGATATAGAGTGCACCACTGAGTTGCTACACCTTACCATCTGCAAACTAGTGAACAAGTGGAAGTTGTTAACTGGGAGCTGAAACGAATTTTGGAGAAAACAGTTAACAACTCCAGGTATGACTAGGTAACAAAGCTAGATGATGCCTTGTGGGCCTATAGGATATCTTTCAAAACACTCATTGGTACAACTCCTTATAGGCTCGTGTATGGGAAAGCTTGTCATTTGCCAGTTGAATTAGAACATCGAACATATTGGGCAATTAAAGCATTAAATTTTGATTTGAAATAGGCCGGTGAAAAGAGACTACTACAACTGGACGAACTTGAAGAGTTTTGTTTTGATGTGTACGAAAATGTCAAACTCTACAAGGAAAAGGTCAAGAAATGGCACGATGCTCATCTCAAACAAAAAGAATTCAAAGTAGGAGACCATGTTCTCTTATATAATTCACGACTGAGGCTATTTCTAGGGAACCTAAAATCTAGATGGAGTGGACCATTTATGGTTATTCAAAATTTTTATCATGGAGCCCTCAAATTGGAAAATACGAACAAGGAGATTTTTAAGGTCAACAGGCATCGTTGCAAGTTTTATCTTAAAGGAGCGATTCCTAGACATAAGGAAGTAATTTCCTTATCTTCGAATAATTAAGATGCCTCCGTGGATGCAAGGTCGAGCTAAGGATCATAAATTAGAAAATTTAGGAGGTTGTTTGAAATTTTTAGGAATGGTTAGATTTGTTTGACCTTTCAATAAACATTAGTATTTTGTGTTGACTCTCAAGGCTTGCCATCACCACCTCCATCTTCATGAGATTTTGTGTAACCCATTTTTCTTTTTCAAATTAGTCTTCCTTTTTATTTTTTATTTTTATTTCTATTTTATATTCTGTTTACTTTAATTTATGTCTTTTCTTGTCTTTCATGTGCTTGTTTGTTCCCTTCTCACATTAAAGACATTGTGTTGTTCAAGTGTGGGGAGGGGTTATGTGTTTTGTTTTTGAATGTGATTTTTCATATTGTATAATAGTTTTTAGGTTGCATTTTGTGAATTGTTTGAATGTGTTAATGGCGTTGACAGATTGAAATTAATTTAATTTTGAACATAGTCTATTAGGTTGTGAATAATCCTTAACTCGTAAAATTAGTGAATCGGGGTTCTTTGATAAATATACAGCTTGATTAGGATTTAAAGTAGGTTTAGCACCCTCCAAATTGTCACATTCATTCATAATTTGAGGACTTTCAACTTAATTTTGTTGACTAGTATTTTTTAATGGAAACGAGTAGCTAAAACAGCAAGGTAGGTAATTAAAAATAAAAAAGTGTGTTAAATTAATAACTATTCCACTAACCTTGGGGTTATGAATAGAGATAGTAGCTAGTTGAAAACATGATATAGCTGAATAACCAGATCGACATGCATCACAAATGTATGCATCCATGTCAAAAAACTATAATGGCGGTTCAACCAAGCAGCTTAATAAAAATGACTTAGTCAAGTAACCAGATTGACATTCATCACCAATATTTGCCTTCGAGTAAAACACTAAGTCCTTGTTTAAAAATAAATTAAATATGTGTGTGTGTGTGTGTGTGTGTGTATGTGTGTGTGTGTGTGTGTGTGTGTGTGTGTGTGTGTGTGTGTGTGTGTGT